>OY856413.1:1177443484-1177778484 GCA_963693085.1 Alisma plantago-aquatica | reverse complement strand
TGGTCAATTCCACTCCCCAAACTACCTATGTGGTTGATATTTAGTTTTGAGAAACCCTAACCACTAGTACCCTCTTTAGGGAGGTGGAATGCTACAATACAAAGGTTGACTCTTATATTGTTTAATTTTACTCTCCAATTTTCTAGGAGTTTGGCTTAAGCATTATGAAGTATAGGTTGACTTTAACACTTATAGTTAGCCTTAACCCTAGTCTCACCTTAAAACACTTCCTTTTTTGTTCTAGAATGCCTCACTTATGACCACGTTAGGATCTGAGCATGCATGGATTACAACTATAAAACCCAAACGCAAGTCTTATAACTAAGATGTTTTCTCATTGTACTAAGTGTTAGTTTGAGTTAGCTTGGCTACATTTTAGGCATGCTTTGCCTTTATCATTGAGTATATTGACATATCTATTCTCAAGTCCATCTAAGAGATGGATCTGATCCTCATTGAACTTGTTATGCCTCATGTATGAGGAGTGGTGGATGGAAGATATTCGCTTTGTAGAATATTCTTAAGAATTCCTCTCTTCCATGTCCGTTGTGTTATCAGAATATTTAGTCAATAAGATGATGGGTGATTTAATATATAATTACTTGTCATGTGATGGCACTATGGCGGTAAGCTACACATGATTGGGAAACCCTAATTTCTTCTTGTAGTAATGGGAGACTCTATAAATGCCCAATGTTCTGAGATGAGATGATATAAATTATGAGTAGAGTGAGGTGTGGAGTAATAGATTTTGTGCCCTAGTTAGATTTGACATAGTACTATAAGAAACCTTTCTCCCCTCCTAATCTAGAATTTAGAAATGCTTGTTGTATGCACCTATGATGCATGAAGATTAGACTCTTTTATAAGAATTAAGTGATGGTAGGTTGATGGCACATGTTTAAAGTGGTGGAAAATGGAAGAGTTGGTTCTCTGGTCTATTTTTGTGCCATTTATGGATTTTCATCGTAAGATCTTTTTTATCACGATTGCAAGATTTCATCATCAAACCTATATTCATTACTAAACTATATGTACAGTGAAATTAGATTTCATCAATGGCTTTTTTAACTTAAGTCACCACCAGAAGGAAGTATGAGTGGTGGAGAAATCCTTTAGTGAAATACTCCTCGAATGGTATGTTCAACCTTGAGACCCTAGGCCTAAGTGTGATGTAGGGAGTGTGAAGAAGAATTTTTAGATAAATAAGACCTAGTGGATCCACCCTTTTGGGCATCTAATTTGTTGTATAAGTTATATATTAATCTTTTTCAAGGAGTGGATTCCTATAAACTTAAGAGTGTATCTTAATTTAGGAATAATTGAGTTAATAGTAGTTGTAATAAATAATATTTGGATAACTTCTTGTAATAATGTCAAACAAATATAGATACCACCTAATCATGATTTAATGAGTAAGCCTTACTAATCATACCATCATGGATGTTACTTTGAGATTTAAAATAGATTTAAATTTATCCTCGCTTATCTTAAAAAGAGAAACCTAAGTCAGGTAAAGTACTAAGTTAAGTTAAAAAGTAAAGCAAAAGAAAAATGATCGATGCATGGAAAGCTAGATTGATAACTTTATACCCCAATTCTCTAGTAATTAAATGGTATGGATACATCCACACTAGCAGCAATTACAAATACACTAAGGATGTTAAACTCAATGAAATGTGCAACTTTATCCATGTGGTGATACCAATCTAAAGTAAAAATGAACTAAGCAGTCTTAACACAACCTGAGTACTTTAGCATGCATGCTAACATCATGGATGATTAGTTCTAGAAGATGCATACATTGCACTACAATGTTCATATAGAAGTGGTAAAACCCAGTTGCAACAAAACCCCAATCTTTCACCTTAACCTAATATACCTAGTAAAGTATATGAAATGGTTTGGTCATGAGGCATAATATTATTAATTCAACTTGTTAAAATCAATTAGTATACTAAGAGAAAATAAGTGTAAGTGATCTTTGACTAAGATAATAGGACAGTGAAACCACCATACTAGTCTATGTAACCATAATAAATGCACATTGGTAAGATAAACTTAGATTTTTAGGTAACCTCTCTATCTCAATATCTTAAATGAAAAGAGTTAGGGATACTTATTGCACAAAGCAATTTAGTTTCACTTTAGGTTTTGGTTATAAGTGTGATAGGAAGTGGTATACCATGATCAACTATATTAAGCGCACTAGAAACTTATAATTTGGTTAGAAGGTATAATCTAGTTTTCTAAACTATAATAGGATGGATTTTGGGGACGAAATCCTCTTTAAGGGGTGCAATATAGTAACATACTAAAATATAGGTTTGTGGTTTAATAGGTGCCATATCAAGTATGTTATGTTCTAGTACTTTTCCCTAACTTTGGATATATTATGAATATTTTAGTTTAAACAATATCATGAATCCATTATTGTCTTTTATGTATAAATTTTTTGGATTGAAATAACCATAATAAACTACACAATGTGAGTTCATATACACATACACTAATTAACAAATTTGACCCTAGTTTGACACTCCAGAATAACTCTCCGAAAAAGAGACGGTGGAAAATAATAAAATATGGAACTCTTATGCCATATTTGGTTTATTCAAAAGAGGTAACACATAAGTATATGGTTAATATATAATTAATGAAACATAGCATATATTTAAAAAAAAGTGAAATAGAGTTTCATCACACCCTGATTGTTCTACTTACTAATTCTGCTACCAATCAGACTTGATTTGGCCTCCTAAATAATTGATTTAAGTTAGAAGGAACAATATACCAAATATCATTGATCGTGTTTACTTAATTTGAGTTCATATGATCCATATAGTCCACATTCATTTATCAGCAATGTCTTCACCCTCTGTGACGTAAACTCGCTTCTCCACTTCTTCATCCCACAGAGGTGTAGATGTAGCAGACAGTTATCCCTCCACATCTTATCCTTCCTTCTCCCCTTCTTATCCGTGTTTCATCCTCCCTCATTTCTCCTCTTCACTTCTTCCTTCTCCCTATCATAACACACATCCCTACCTCCCTACCTTCATCTTACACAACCGCCTGGGCCGTTGGTTATTGGCACTGCCATCTGCAAAGCTTTTTGTAGTGTGCTGTCACACGCCCAGAGGTGTCATCTTCGACTCTACTACCACCTATGACTGCCATTTTTCCTCCTTTTCTTCTCCCATGTACCTTGCTCCTCATCATCTTCCTACTAACAAGAACGACCAACACTTTCAAAATTGTGTCAGACTTCCACACCTACCAATCACCTTCTCATTTGTCGTCGCCAGTCAAACAACAACCAAGAAGCAACATCATCTTCCCTCAAGTCCTCAAAGACAACAAGCAGACTTGATGGTGGACCAGGACTTGTGGTTTTCTATGTGATGAGATCTCATTGAACCAACCCTCTTCTCTTTTAGAAGCCTAAGAACCCCCCATGCTATTCATCTTCTACATAGATCATTTTCGGTTATATATAAGGAATCCCAAGACTAGATTTGTAATCATGGACTTTCTCCATGATCAATAGGGAACTGGTCATGGCATATCAGTTTCCACATCGATCCTAGGTATGTCTCTACTATATTTATGTAGTCTAAAACCCAATAATGAATTTATAAAAAGGATAAATACAATGGATTTCTAATATTGGTTTACTAATACTAAAGATAGTGTTGTAAATGATCAGGATAAATTGGAATATATGCACATGTGACATAAACTTTGGTAATACTAAACATAGGTACTATTATTTATTGTGAGTAGTTTTTTGTGAACTGATTATTTCAAAAATGAACCTATTAAATATACAAAACCTCATAATGAATTTATAAAAAGGATAAATACAATGGATTTCTAATATTGGTTGACTAATACTTAATATAATGTTGTAAATGTTCAGGATAAATTGGAATAGACACGCACGTGACATAAACATTGGTAATACTAAACATAGGTCCTATTAGTTATTGTGAGTAGTTTGTTTTTTAACCAATTATTTCAAAAATGAACCTATTTAATCTAGAAGGTACAATATGACCCATATGAAGGTCATTTTGCATAATGGTCAATATGGTAACTTCAATAAATGAGAACCTAATGTTTATCATGAAAATGGCTCTAATACTCTATCAAGAAACTAAATCATAGGAATGTATAGTAAAGATATCCTGGACAATCTTATTGAGAAAGCAGAGAGTCAATTGGGTCCAAATGGACATGAATTTACCTGAAATAAGAATTAAAAACTAAGGTATTAGCTAAAAGTATAATTTGGTGTAAGAATTTATTTTTTGGAGTATGAACCTAGATGACACTTCATTTAGAACCACATGTAAAGTTCTTATAATTTTAGTTACACCATAATCCTTATATATGATCTTAAGATATTATGATATAGAGAAATGTAATGATAGAAAGATGAATAGTCATTAGGAAAAGAACCAATTATGAAATATAAATATTGACAAGGAATATCTTGAAATGTCAACTTATAACCTTAGGTAAAAATGACATGCAAATTTAAGTATTCCTAAACCCTAAGTTGACATTATACAAACAATAATAGGTTTACATATACAGTCAATTATGAAGGGATGGATGTGGACTAATTTATGTATAAACACTTTTAGGTCAAGAAGGACAAACTGTTAGTTTTGAGCCAAGAAGTAAGGAACAGTCATGAAGACCAGGTATATATAGTCTCTATTTAATGTTGAGATATTTATTCAAACTTGATCTACATTTTCTATAATGAGGCACCTCTTGATATATTTACTTCTTATTTAAAATTTCATTCCAATCTAGTGGAAATTGGAGTGATTTATCCTGATACTTTGTTTATTCATATTATATTGGGATTTTAACCCCTTATGCCATGTTATTTGATCTTGTTGATGTAATTTATGTACATAATTTTTTCCTTATATTATTACATGTGATGTTAGACTAAGATAGCTAATGTATATACTTGTGCAGAACCATTAGGGCACGTCTTCCGCCTGGGGTGTCTATTTTCACCTCTTATATATACATTGTCTTATCTTTCCACCCAAGCTGCATTTTTCCACTCATTTTATTTAGGCTATTGACTCAAGTGGTGTTATGGGCCTACCTTAACTACATCTAGTCTTTTTTTTCTTGGTTAAAAATCTTCCACTTTTTTTGTATTTTTGAATAGTTTAGGTACAACTATTGTAGCTTTATCTTTACAGCATTGGTGAGTCTACAACTCAATAATAAAAAAAGATATGGAAGTATAAGAAGCTATACAGGCCTAGGAGATCAGACCAAGCGATCCATCAACACATGCAACAAAAAATATAAGGAGACAACATTTTGTCTTCAACATCTGGTAGCAGAAACTTTAGAAGCACCTTAAATAGTCGTAGGCACAGAACCATCAAAAGGAAAGAGTCATAAGGAGGGGATGACTTTAATGAACTCCATTACATAGTAGAACCATTCAAAGACCATATCAGATCTAGAAGAGAAAAGTCCTCATAAGCATCATCTAGGAAAATGGACAAGCAATAGAACAGAAGAACCAAAAATAACACCCTTAGCACATAATATCAAAATCTTTCTGAATGGATTTCCAAATAGCCTCAACATTTTGATTACAATCCATATGTACCCTAATAACTCCTCTCACTCCAAGAATGATATAAAACAAGAGCGCACATGATTTTTGCATTTTTTTCTCTTGACATTGATAAGATCAGTCCAATCCTTAGGTATATCATCCAACACATGAGCACCAACAGCAGAGTTTTAAAGTCCTATAGTGAATGGACAATCAAAACACAAATGAGTAGTATCCTCATATGCACCCATGCAGAGAATGAAAATCGAGACAATTTAGATGCTTCTCCTTCTAGAATAATGAGAGGTAGGCAACTTATTATGGCTAACTTTCCATAAGTGGACAATGGAATTCATATGGCTTTTATAGCTCCAAATCCAATTATAAACATCATCCAGAGACCCCTTGGATCTAATACAATTCCAAACTAGGTTGAGATTCATGTAATTGTGACCAAGGAAAGATATGAAATTAGAATGACCTAAAACATGATAGTTATTATTCAAGAGATCAGTGAGAATATGATAATGCCTACTAGATTTGACCTTCCATTTTCCATTCTTGACTATGGAATTTATCAAACAATCAAAAGGGAAACCAAGTCAAATAACCATTTCCTTCCCAATAAAATCCCCCAAAAACTTAGTTTTGCACCAAGGGTGTTTCCAGATTTTGAGCATATCCCCTAGTTTCAAAATTAAACTCAATAAGAGGTGAAAGACAATCTCTAACTCTTAGAATGTTATTAAAAACCCATGAGTGATTAGGAGATTCCTTGACCTTCTAAAAGGTATACTTTCTTAAGTATTATTCACTGGTCCACTTGACCCAGAGAGAATCCTTTTTTCTAGCAATATCCCAAGCATTGATGATTAAACATGCCTTCACCAAATCTCTACTTTTTCTTAACCCCAAACCTCCTTCACCCTTAGGAAGGGTAATTTTCTCCCACTTGATCAAATGAAGTTTCTTCTTATTATCTGTGTGTCCCAACAAGAAGTCTCTATAGAGTTTATCATATCATCCATAACAGAATTAGAAACAGGAAAATAATATAACCAATATAAATGCATAGAGTTCAGGGTAGATTTTATAAGTTCCTCTACCATCCAAATACAAAAATTTAGCTTTCCAAGATTCTAGCCTCTTCTTTACTCTATCAACCAAAATAACACAATGCTTCTCAAATAATTTCTCTCCAAATAGATGTAGCCCAAGATATTTAGAAGCTTTCAGATCACTCTCTTTAATGCCCAGGATGTCACACATATGGACACTTTCAGAACTTTTGCTACAGAAAACAAAGTTTTTAAGATGGTTCATGCTAAGCCCCAAAGTCTTACTAAAATCAGCAAAAAGCATGAAAATATTAACAACACTCTTTGTGTCATCTTGAGAAAAAACCATTAGATCATCAGCAAAGAAAAAATGAGACAAACTTACATTTCTAGAAGTCCAAATAGGAGAAATAAATTGATCCTTAATCTTAATTTTCATCATTTCAGTGAAACCTTGCATTACAATCAAAAATAGGTAAGGGGTAATATGGTCCCCTTACCTAATACCATTGGATGGACAAATAGGGTCAGTAGGTTCTCCATTCACCAAAACTTGGTAGGAAGTAGAATGGGAAATCGTATCAATCCATTTAATCCATAACGAGGGAAAGCCCATTTTTTACATGGTAGAGAATAGAAAACTCCAACTTGTTGAGGCACAGTCCTTTGAGATGTCCGCTTGGATGCACATTTGTGAGTTTCTGCTTTTCTTTAACTCACTAAGAATCTCATGTGGTTAATAGAATAACCTCTTTTACACTTCTATCCTTAACAAAAGCACATTGGCTCTCATCTATTATGAAGGGCAGAACAGGCTAGAGTCTATTAGCAAGAATCTTAGATATGACCTTATAGAAGATATTACATAAAGAAATAGGCTGCCAATTAGAAATAGAAGAGGAATCAGGCCCTTTAGGAATAAGTGTGATATAAGCTCTATTTTCTTCTTTAATAAGAACACATTTTTGAAAAAACTCTTTGCTAGCCTCAAAAACATCATCACCAATTATTGACCAAGCTTTCTTATAGAAAAAACCATTCAGTCCATCCCAGCCACAAGCCTTATCACTATTTAACCCAACAATGATATCATCAATTTCCTTCCTAGATATAGGGTCAATAAAATTGATTCTTTGTTCTTGAGAGATCTTAGGACCACACCAATCTCCCTTCCAAACATGACTAGAGAATTCAACTTTACATAATAGGTCCAAATAATAGGAATGGATAGAAGTGTTAATCACATCAACATCTTATCAAATAACATCATCAATCATAAGGCTTCTGATAGAGTTACTTGATCTCTATGTTTTCATAGAAGAATAAAAGAAGTTAGTATTTGAGTTACCTTCCTTCAACCACTGTACATGGGATTTGTGCCTCAAGAAGGATTCTTCAGCATCAAGTGCTCTCTTAGCTTCCAATCTTAAGTATAGCAACTGGCCTTTTAACTTCTTCAAGAGGATTAAGATCAGTAATCAATTGGGCAGATATAGCTTCCTCTTTAGTAGTAGAAACTCTCTCAAAAATTCTCCAAAGTTCCTCTTGTTCCATCTTTTAAGCATAATATGAAGATTCCAAAAAAATGTACAACTTGTAAGTAGCATAGCCTTCAGTTTGTATATTCCAAGCATCCTTAACAATAGAAAGAAAATCCAAAAGAGAATCCCAAGCATTAATGAACCTGAAAGGAGTCTTTAAAGTTCTAAGATTAGCAATTTTCAAGTTAATTCTCTTATGATCACTTACAATATTAGAAATGCATTCCCCATGGAACTCTTCAATTCGATTAATAAACATAGAGTTATAAAGGATATATTAATCTTAGAAGTGACAAATCCATCACCATACAGAGGGTTATCCCATGTAAAATAAGGACCACTGAATTCCCATTCATAAAGTCCACGATCAAGAACACAATCGTTAAAACCACTCATAGAAACTTTAGTAGGAGGGTATTTCCCAATTCTTTCATAGGTTTTGCTTACCACATTAAAGTCTCCCAGAATGAACTAGGGCTAACCATGGACTGACTAATACCATCACTGAATTGCCATAGTCCCCTTCTATCTAGATCATCATTATGACCATAAACAATAGTTAGAAACAACTCATAATCATCACATAGCATCTTAACATGAAAATATTGATCATTATCAGAAACCTTAGAGACATTATAAACATTAATTTACCATAAAATGATTACTTGACCCAAAACATGAGATTCATGGTTAGATATCCATTCATATTCTGGAAAAAAGTTATTCATAAACCCAATAACTTTCTGCTTTCTCAACTTAGACTCATTAATGATAAAAATGTCATTATTTGACCTCCTTATTTCTTCTTGGATGTCATGGATTATATTTTTGATTCCCCTAAAATTCAAAGAAGATATAGAAATAGAGAGATTCATATTGTATCGGGAGATGTTGACCTGACCGACTCAGGATATTTATTGATAGTTTCTAATCCTCCAAACTTGTTATGCATAGGAGAGAATCCTAATTTAGATGTTCTATAAAAGATACCAGCACATACTGGGGGAGAAGAGCTTTTCTTTCTAACAATCTAATTTTCAGATAATTCCATTTCCAAGTTATCAGTGAAGATCAGAATAGGCATTGAGGGAAATGATCTCCCGCCATCCATAGATAGAGATAGAAATTGGTCAACTAGAGAATCATTATGACTTATCGAGGCATCACTTACTTCAATAGAATGAGAGTTATCCTTTGTACTGACATCAGACTCTATGCACTCATGTGACTCCCTACCAGTTGAAATCATAGCAGTATTCTTATGACCACTTAGAGGGACATAGAAATCATCATGACCAAATGGGCCGCAAATAGAGCAAGCATAAGGAATCCATATATACAAAAGAAAAACTTTTTGAGAATGTCCTGTCACTGATAAGAGTAATAGAATCAGGAAACATAGCTTCAAAGAACATGAGGACTTGGAATTGAGCATATTCAACTCTAAGACAAGCTTTAGTAGGTTCATCCATTTAACAGGAATACCCAGAAATGAACCAACTCTTTCAAACATCATGTTGTCCCATTATTCTAGAGGAAGATTGTAATTGTAATCCACAGTAAAACCTCTTTTAATATGACTTCAGAGAATACATCACCATGTTTCCAATGCATAAGAATCATAGGATGATTCTTAACAAATTGGGTATCTTTCGGAACATTCTTCGAATCAGATTCTAAACTATTATATGAAAGCACCCCTTTGCCTCTATTGAACACCTCCAAATGACCACGAGGACTCCACATCCAGTACAGATAATTCTCTAATGTTGGAAAATGTGAAAGGAACGACAATGTATCTTATGATACATTTACTCCATTTACTTTCATTCTCCATAGCTTCTGATTATGGGTATATAAGACCTCCATCTACTATTTGGATATCTTTCTTACCAAGTGAGAGATATGATTCTTTAGGTCTGTAGAGTTCTGACCAACAAAGAGGATCTCCCTAAGTCGATAGTCGTGGACTATGACCTGCATCCTCCTTGAACCCTTTCTTCCTCCATACTAGATTAGGTTTTCCAGGAAAAGGCTGGCGGTGCAAGGTTGCTACAGTCGCCAGACCAGTCACTTCCCCCTAGGCGTTCAGTGTGTATACTGAAAACTGATTTAGTCTATTTTATCTACATGCAATTGTTTATTTTGTGATATTGTAGATTGTTAAATGGCAAGACTCTCGTTACACTTATAATGTTTATATGCCTCATTCTTTTGAAGTTAATCCTCTTGCTTAACTTACCTACTTGTTAATGGCACTCCCTTGAATGGGAACCCACTTGTTATATTTTCTTTGTACTAAAATGTCTAAATATGTGTATAATGCACATACTCAGTGTTTATTGACTCATACTCTTGTTTATCTCTTCTGGGTGTTGTTTTGGAACCACCCAAGTGTAGCCATCTAAGAGGATATTGGATCCCTATCAGAAAAAATAGAATGGGGAACACCATGCAATGTACTATCTTCTGAATATATAGATCAACCATATATGAAACACTGGTAGTGGTTTATAAGCTAGAAAGTGTGCACATTTTGTCAGTCATTCAACCACTACCCAAATTGCATCATTCCTTTCTTAGTCTTGGGAAAACCAATAAAAAAATCCATGGTTCCACTCAGGAATGTCAAGGGGTTGGAGTAGACCACCAGGCCTTTGGTATTTAGCCTTCACATGCTAACATCTTAGGCATCGAGAAACAAAATTAGTTATATCCTTTTTCATACCTTCCCACTAGAAGGTTTTATTCATATCCTACACATCTTTGTAGATCCCTGACAAATAGTATACTTAATGCCATGTACCTCAAAAAGAATCTTCTTCTTATCTCTTTAGAAGGTATCCACAATATACCATTCATAAGAATCCCACCATCTTTACCCTGTGAGATCTAGTCCCACCTCCCTCAAGGAGCTCTAACATATGTGGATACTCAGGGCTACATTTTAGTGCACTATAAACCTCAGAAGTCCAATCTGGAATGATCATCATATGTGCCAACTTCAACTTGACCTCAGAAAGAAACAATCTCCACTCTGTCATCTCGTTCGTCATCTTCCATTAATTAACTAGAATATAAGCACTACTACATCCTTCTTTCTGCTCAGAGCGTCAACCACTACATTGTCTATTCCCATATTATAGGTGATAGAGAAATCATAGCCTTTCATGAACTCAAGCCATATTTGTTGCCTCATATTGAGGTCCTTCTATCCCAAGATATATTTGAGGCTCTTATGATCAGAGAACACTTCGAACCTTGTTCCATACATATAATTCCTCTATATCTTGAGTGCATAAACTATAGAAGCTAGCTCAAGGTCATTTGTTGGATAGTTCTCCTCATGCACCTTGAGTTGTCGAGAAGAATAATAGATAACTTTATTGTTCTGCATGAGCACACAACCTAGACCATGCTTTGAAGCATCACTATAAATTACAAAGCCATGATCATCAGATGGAAGAACAAGTATAGGAGAAGATGTCCACTTGTCCTTTCGGGTTTGGAAACTACATTCACAAGTGTCATCCCAGACAAACTTACAGTCCTTCCTGATCAACTGAGTAAGAGGTCTTGCTATAATGGAAAAGTCATGTATACAATTTTTTTCATAATGTACTAGATTGAGAAAACTATGAATATCTATAGGAGTTTTAGGAACAACCCAATTCTTGGCCCACTCCACCTTAGTTGCATCAATTGCTATGTGCCCTAGAAACATTACTCTATATGCCTAATGTCACACTTAGATAGCTTAGCATATAATTGTTGCTCCCTGGGTGTATATAGAGTAATACAAAGATGTTCTTCATGGATAAGGTCATAGTCAGAATAGATCAAAGTATCATTAATGAACACAATTATGAAATAATAAACGAACTAATGGAATATCATGTTCATAAGATCCATAAAGATAGAGGGGGCATTAATAAGGTCGAAAGGCATAACTAAGAATTCATAATGTCTATATCTAGTATGGAAATTTGTGTTCTTGATATCAGTACTTTCAATCTTCAACTTATGGTAGACACTCCTCAAGTCAATCTTAGAGAAGACCTATGCAGTCCTTAGTTGGTCAAAAGGTTTATCAATCCTGGGCAAAGGGTACATGTTCTTAATAGTCACTTGATTGAGAATCCTATAGTCGATGCACATGCATAGTGACCCATCCTTCTTCTTGACAAAGAGTATAGGAGAGCCTAAAGGGGAGGCACTCAAGAAAATGAAACCCAAGTCCAAGAGCTCCTAAAGATGCTTCTTAAGATCAACTAACTCAACAGGGGACATGTTATAAAGAGACTTTGAGATTAGAGCAGTACCTCGAAATAGATCAATAGAGAACTCTAACTCTCTAATAGGAGTGAGACCAGGTAAGTCCTTAGGGGAAACATCAAGAAAATCCCTCACTATAGGAATATTAGAAATAGGTTTCTCCTGCTTGACTAATAAGGATATGAGAAACACAATATGACCATTTCTCCTCAACTTCTCTGCCTGCATACAAGAAATGAAGAGACTCTTCCTATCCCTTCTCCTAAATTCTAACAAAAAGAGGATCCTCCCAATATAGGCAAGCATAACAAGCTTCCTTCTATAGTCAAGAAGCACATAGTTCTCATGAATCCAACTCATTCCCATGATAAAATAAAAAATTTCATATCTACTACCGTAAGGTCTATAAGAAAAACCCTTCCCTCAATAAATAAGGGAATCCTAGATACCATCCTAGAGAGTTCATGTATATGTCTACTAGGAGTTATGATGTTCAATCGTAACCTAGATTCTCAATGGGTAAACTTAGCATATCAAAGAGTGCAGATGAAACGAAGGCATGTGATGCATCACAATCATATATGACTTTCATACTATGATCATGAATAAAAGTAGTACCTTCTATGACATGATCTGGCTTGTCATCCTTTGCCTCCATCATGCACATGTGATCATGCCACTTCTTCCTAGGAGCATTATCTACAACACCTTTGTTTTCATAGGCTCCTTGCTGAAGGAACTTGGGACAATCCCTCTTGATCCCTACAAAAGTAGCAAACTCCATATCCAATCATGCATTATACACCATGATGCTTGTGACATTGAGGGCACTTAGGTGAACTCTTGTTGTTGTTATTATTGTAGTGTCAAGTAGATCCACCTTCTGGTGTCTTCCTCTTCTTGTCCTGCTGCTTATAGTTGTGTCTCTAGTAGTAGTTTTTGTTCTTTTATTGGTAGTTTTGTTGGTGATGATGTTACCCAACATTGTAGTTCTTCTTCCTAGCCTTGCATGGGTGATCCACGAGCTCCTAAGAAGCTTCAAGGGCTTCCTACATCATCTTGTGTGCTCGTCTAGAAAGTGAGTAGTTGAGATCCTCCTTCAGACCTCAAATGAACTTCTTTGATCACTTCATCTCATTCATCTTGGCTCCATACTTATGAAGGATGTAAAATTTCATGGTGTACTAGGTAACATTCATGTCACCATGTTGTCGTGGATAGAGGATCTCTACCTTGCTCTTTTCTATCATTGCTTCTAACACATAGTGGCTCTTGAAAGCCTCCAAAAACTCCTACCACATGAGGAACTCGTCATCTGGGTCTCTGGCATCATGAAAGTTCTCCCACATGAAACAAGTTGGTCCTCTCAACATGTGCGTACCGAACGTGATGTGTAACTTCTCAGAAAAGTCTAAGTCATGAATACAATGCTCCTGTTGTGGATCCAGGCCTTAGCTTTGCCCAGAATGTCCATCTCTTCTTCTAAAATGAATGTTTCCAACTTCACCTTGAGGAAGTCTATCAAGGGGATTTCATCCCTCCTCTCATGATGACATGTGTCTCTTCCTACCATTGCATCATCCAACTCTATGACCACCACATTATATGAGATAGGAGGGTCATCCCATGTAGGATCTCCTCATGCCTGGAGTTATGATCACTCTCTCCACTAGAGTTTGGGGTAAATGCTCAAGATGACGCTTAGGGGGCATTTAGAAGAGGAAAATAGACCTTCATAAGCATGTAGCATAATTTATAAGATCCTACTAGGTTGCCATTCTAGGATTTCTTTGATACCACTTTTGTCACAAGATACCCAATCCAAGCATAATGAAAGCATTTTTCATAGATAGGAGATCATGACAAAACCATGACATGGTATCATTCATTAATCAAAATCTATAGAAATTTAAAACATCCACTTGTAGTGTTTTAATACATGCTTAAAAGAAAGAATTGAATGTCAAACATCCTAAGAACATTAAACAAAATCTAACAAAAACATGAATATAAATATAAGCTAGAGGAACACTCAACACCCCACCATGGTAGGATCCAAAAGCTTCATGAATAGCACCTCCTTCTACTACTAATTATGTGGTTGTCGCTGGCACGATCCACCACCTATGTGCATCTACACACAACAATCTGTTTGACAAAACCATTGTAAGTGGTTGGTTTTTGTAAAATCTAGAACATGACTTAAATAAAGCTTAAAACTGTTATGAACTTGCATAAACATTAACTTGAATTTAGGATGCATTCTTAACTTATTTAAGAGTTCTTATTAGGGAACCTACTCAATGAACCTTATTTATTTGATCTCACAATACACACAAGGTGTGAAGACTTATAAACACATTGAAAGTAAATAGGATTGGGCTTGAATAAAATAAACATAAATATACTGAATACATTGAAAGTAAAAAGATTTCAGTTTGAACCCATAAAATAATGGGGGCTCATGATGCACCAACCTTCCATAAAAATGTTCATGAGTAAGGCCTAAATATTTGTTCTTAATCTCATTTTATTTGATCTTATCATACTTAGGGTTTTAACCCATTATTGCATTACTGGTCTTAAACATGAATAGGTATATTCTTTTAACTGGTCTAATCTTAACATGAATTTGAATGTAGTAAATCTTAATAAGATGTGCTTATGATAATACCTCTTAAAAATTAAGGTGCTCACATGAGAACATGAACTTTAAATACGATGAAGGAGGAAATTGAATGATGTAGTGTAATGAAACTCATGGCATGGACCACTTACCTAATCTAGTAGGAACAATCACTCCTAAATTCCTAATCTCAAAACATCAGTCTTCCCATAATTATAACCCAAAACCCTAATTATTATTTCATAAACACTAATTAGGTTAAGTCTTGAAATCTTCTAACCAAGCCCAATGGCTATATCTTAAAAAATTGATCAAGACCATATATTACTCAACACTGTTGGAGCTACCAATAAAAAATATTGAATTTCTAAGATCGACAAATTAGGATATAAATAAATCAAATTAGCATATTCTTGGATATGGATAAAATTAAAATCAAAAGACAAAAAGACCCTTTGTTACGTTCCTACCATGGGCATGACACGGGGCACCTCTGTAAATCAAATATATTAAGACATACACCAGAAATCACTTAGGAACTAAGTTGATTATCGCCAATCATGACACATACAAATAAATCTATAGTAAAGTAGGACCTTCTCTTTCCTTCACCCTGACACTAGGCTCCTTGCTTCTACAGAAGCTGGGCATGGAGCATGAAGGCCAAAACCAACTCCAAACACACCGCCTCTACGGACCCAAACTCCAAACTCACCACCATCTTCTCAAGGCCAAAACCAAACTCCAATCACACCACCTCTAGGAACCCAAATGGAGGTGTGACCCACACCTCCCTCCCTATCGAATATGCCAAGCCCATGAATGGGTTGTGGGACTTACTGTGACGAGTTTGTCCATGGAATCTCCTAGGGGTAGAGGAGAAGACTCAGAAAAAGGATTGTGCATGACCAATGGGGGTTCACAAAATCCTCAAAACTTCAAGGCAGAACTAACGATTGCAAAGACGAAGAAGATTGTGTCTTGGAAAAATAGGTATATGCTGAGGTGACAAAACAAGGTGAAAATGAGGGAAAACAACAACCTACACATATTGGCAACAAATATCATTTAGGTATCTTTGGGATGGCACATTGAGATGGTCCACACCAATAAGAGTAGTTTTGATGCCTTTGGTTGTTGAGTTGAGTTGCTACCAACGAACCAAGCAAGGTGGACCACATATGGGTATTGTGGGGTGTGAGAGGTTTTTCAAGTCTCTGGATGACCAATAGTGCTTTTTGAACTTTCAAATGTATAGGAGAGTGGTCCTAGGTGGCTACAATCTATGTAGGTTATTGGAGCAGAGGAGAGTAGAGTCGTGTCTCGAACTAGAAGGGCTAGGCCACACCCCTCATTTGAATCTAGGGTCAGTATGACGGGATACTCATCAGGATTGTAAATCCATCAAAAGTTGGTGCCAAGAAACCAAAGCCAAAGAGATTGGAGAGTTCGAGACTCTTGCACCCTATAGAGTCCAACTCTGACTGGGAAGCAAATGAGGAAGGGAGTACATGTGTTGCTAGATATATCTGTAGCTTTAGGACTCCTCCTAGACACAAGATCCAATTAAAACAAGCAATAGGCGTGTGACACTGAATATAAATCAAACTTTAGACAAAATTCCAAAAATTAGGAATTAATGTATGTGTGACATTGAAATGTCAAACTTTAGGAAATCACCACCAATTAATCATATATCTTGGTTATATAAGTCCTAACTATATGGAAATCTTCCAAAAAATGTTTGAGGGGTTAAACAAGGTCAAAATTCTTTCAAATTTTAGCAGTAGCTTTCCATTAACGTGTAGAACATTATTGTGTGCTTAGATTACCAAAATTTTCAACCAAATTCCTATGTAAATTAATTATGTTTAACCCCCCTCCACACACACATAAATCCTACTTAATCGTAGGAATAGCATTATCTTGTAAAAATGGGCCATGATGTTTATTTTATCATTCCCTTTATGATAAAATTCGTTTTATTACTTATTATACCATCAAAATAGCATAAATAATACCATATGCATTCTTATCCTATAAAGTAGTGAAACTATGTAACCACTAAAAAATAACTATGAAATTGAGGATGTGATAGTTTTAGTGTTGGAGATCTTGATAGTTTTAGTGTCGGAGATCTCGAGAGACCTTATATAAACTAGATTCAACAAAATTCTAATGTCACAAATTTACATCATCATATGTCATGATGTTGCACGTTTGTGCTCTTTGAATCCATTTGGACTTCGGCCCTTAGAGATTTGGCTCATTTGAGGTAGGGTATGTCCCGTCTCCATGTGCACATGTTATAGTGGATTATTTGCCCCCACTATACTGGTCAAAATAGAAAGTAGGCTATTATGTCATTCTCTCATAGATTAGTGTACTATAAGCACTTGGCCTTGAAAATAAATGATATGATAGTATTTAGTTTTGAAATTTAAAGTTTATCATATTATTTCAGATAATCTTAAATATTTTGATATATTGAGTATGAAAATCTTGCATATTTGATAGCTACATGATCTTGTGATATTACCATTTTGAATTGTGAAAATTGAAAACATTGATGGTTGTGATCCTCATTTCTCTAAACTAAGTCCGTCAAATAGTCCTCTCATACTATCTATCTTATACCCATAATCATAATTTGTACCTGTTTTTTTAGATATCTCCATATAAGAATATAGTACTAGGTTTTTTTAACTTCGTTTTGCTTTGGTCCAAGTAGTGGATTATTTATCCCTTAGGGATATACATGGACAGGTGCTCGGTGGAAGATCTGGAAGAGACAAGCACAAGATGTCCTCTATTCAAGAGTAGATATGACTTATATAAGTTTTTATTCATAGTCTTTATGTATGGGATTCTGTAACTCTAATTATAAAGCATAAATATTGACAATATTTGGTTTATATGTTCTAAATATAAATCATGTTAAAAAATGGTCCAAGAGATTGAGTTTTTGCAACATGGTATTAGTTCTATAAACTATCAACACTCATGCATGTCTTAGAAATTAGGGTTAATTAGGAGCACAAATGGAGTAGTTAGAACTTCCAAAAAAATAGTTGAGAACAAATCCTACTATCATTGTCCCAATTATTAGTATGTACCTAGACTAAAAGTAGGAAACACTTAGAGTCTAGGATGTGAAGTATGTACCCAAATCTAGACATTTTTTAAAGATACGACATTTATGAAAGACACCTCGTTCCCTTTCTCTTTCACCCCTTGGCTTCTCTTCTAACTTGTCTATCTCTATTACATCTACAAAGGCATGAAAATCTGAGTGACTTTCCATGATAGCCACTTTTTCATGCATCCATGGATTCAACCCATTTTCAAACCTTCTAATCTTGTCCTCAACAGTCATACAGAGCTGAGGACAAAACCTTAGTAGATCTAAGAGCAAGAACTCATATTCAATACTGACATATTCCCTTGCTTCATAGTTTCAAACTACTTAATCTTATCATGCACATAAGTCTCAATATATAATTGTGACTAAACATCTCCTAAATTCAGTGTGTGTCATGTTGTTTCCAACTCCTTACATATGTTCTAGCACCCACTATTGGCTAGCACTACCTTTTAATAAGTACAAGGCATGTTCCACCTTTTGCTCCTCTAGTACATGTGTTAACTAAAAGATTCTTTCTATCTCAAGTAACTAGGCATCAACTTCATCAGGGTTTGAACTATCTATAAAGTCATAAGATCCAGTCTTTCTTGATTTTTCATATGCTCTACTTAATTCTCTAATAGGGTGTGGTTATATTACAAGTGTCCTAGAACTTCATAGTGCATGAGTAATTGCAACCACAAATCATTGCGCCATTGCTATTTTTTTTTGGTAAAATTGTAGACTAGGAGCATGAGGATATTGTCGAGGCCTCACTACTTCTTCTACATCAAGTACATGCTCGACACCATGGACTTAATCATCTCTGAATGATGGAGCAGATGATGTATGAGGTTCATTTTTTGCATGTTCTTCCAGAGCTAGCTTGGCTCCACTTACACCAAGAGTTAAATATAAAACATGATATCCTCTTCTTGCATCCACAGATGTAGACACACATATTATAGTCGATGACAAAAGAAAAGGATCAACACATCATATATTCTTGTAGTGACTTAGAATCTTATGCTCTGATACTAAGTTGTCGGGACTCGATCCTAATAACCAACCCAAACTCCAATTATTAAAAATGAACCTCAGGGTTTAAGACATATTGAACCCCGAACATTAGTCGTAAGGATATCTGTAACATCCCTGACCTGGGTTAAGCCATAACCCTATGGGTTTTTCCTAAGAAAAGTTCATTAGATCCTCAATTTTAGTTTGTGAAAAATAATTAAGGCTCAAGAGGAACTTATGTTTCAATTTTGGTCCTATTTGAACAATGTTGAAGCAATGTTTGCTTGTTTTGGACTAAAGTGTAATTTACCCAAGTTGAGGGGTTAAATTGCAATTTGTGCATGATAACATGTTCATCATGTGTTGAATCATCACGAGAGTGAATATGATGCAAAGGTATGGCTTGTGATGGCCTAAATTCTAAGAAAGAGCTGATAAAGCAATGTTTGTGCATAAAAACCTAGTTTTGGTGTAATGTACAATTTACCCGAAACCAAGGGTTCAATATGAAATTTACCACTTCAATAAGGTCCCTAATGTTTCTTGGCATCATGTAAAACAAATAAAATGAGAGGGACTTCTCATTTGAATTAAGATGGAGGAGAGAGAATCTTGATATTAAAATAATCAAGATTAATGCCTAATTCAAACCCTGATTCAATTTAGGACAAAAATAAATAAAAATAATTGAAGGGCTTTCAACCAAAAACGATATGGCTGAGTTTTCTCAAGTGTGAACATCCTTATTCCTTGCAAAGGCACGAAAATATCTTAAGAAGGTGAAATTCCACTCACCTTATTATAAGGAAAAGAATTACCACTCAAAAGATATATTAATATTATAATGGATTAAGGTTCTTATTTTCTTTTCCCTTAATCCATGGATAATGGAAGGGAATTCGGTGGCTTTGAGTTGCCTTTTCATGCAAGCAAAACAAGGAAGAAGAGGTGGTACTATTTTTGGAATTAATTGAATTTTTTATTAAACATTTTCTCTTTCATCAATTTCTTATAAAAGAACCTTTTTCCAACCCACCTAAGGGTCTTTTTCGATTCCTTTGCTTCCCCTTGCTTGAAAAACCGACCAATAAGTATAAGGACAGCAGTTAGAACGTCCCCAACCTGTTGTTAAGACTTTGATCTTCTTTCTTCAAGATTTCATGGTGAAAATCATAAAACAATGTGTAATTCCTTCATTTCTTCACTCCATCTTCAACCCTAGCCGATTCTTTCACTCCAAAAGGTTGAGAAACGACCTAGGGAGGTTGCTAGAGCTTCAACCACCATTGTATCCATTAATATTGGAGCTTGTAGATCAGATTTGAGGCAGGTTTTATAACTTGAACCCTTTTTCATTGTTATTCAACCATTAATCTTACAATTTCATTGATTCCTTCATTATCTTGATTAATTGCTGGATGAAATTGATTAATTTATGAAATCAGAAGTTGTTAGAACTTCAGGGACGAAGCTTAATGATGATGATGACATCATCATAAGCACACACCTCCCCAAATATCTTGGGAAAATGGTTTGGAAGTTGGGACCAAACGGTTTCACCAAACCGTTTGGTGACCAAATGATTTGCAAACTGTTTGGGAGAAAACGGTTTCAAAACCATTTGAGTAAGTTTACCAAGGGTTGACCATTTTAGATTACTGTTACGAATTATTTTGGTTAATGACTCACCAAATTTTATGTATTAACTCCAAAGGAATCGTGAGTTGAAGGCTAATCAATTAGGTGAACCTCATTGGATTAAGTGCTGATTTCCAACCTGATTAACTTGACCTTTTTGGGAAAACGATTTCAAAACCGTTTGAGTGAGTTGACCAAGGGTTTACCGTTTTATATTACTGTTAATAATTATGTTGTTTAATTACTCACCAAATTTTATGGATTAACTCCAAAGGAATCGTGAGTTGAAGGCTAATCAATTAGGTGAACCTAATTGGATTAAGTGCTGATTTCCAACCTGATTAACTTGACCTTTTTGGGAAAACGGTTTCAAAACCATTTGAGTGAGTTGAACAAGGGTTTAACGTTTGAGATTACTTTTCCTAATTATGTTGTTTAATGACTCACAAAATTTTATGGATTAACTCCAAAGGAATCGTGAGTTGAAGGCTAATCAATTAGGTGAACCTAATTGGATTAAGTGCTGATTTCCAACCTGATTAACTTGACCTTTTTGGGAAAACGGTTTCAAAACCGTTTGAGGGAGTTGACCAAGGTTTGACCGTTTGATATTACTGTGCATAATTATGTTTATTAATAACTCACCAAATTTGATGGGTTAACTCCCAAGGAATAGTAAGTTGAAGGCTAATCAATTAGGCAAACCCTAATTGGAATTAGTGCTGAAATTCCAATGAGTTGATTTGAGATTTTGGGTTGATTAGCCCAAGCGGTTTCAAAACCATTTGGAGCTCATCCAAACGGTTTCAAAACCATTTGGGGATCAGCCAAGACCGTTTAAAAATCTGGGGTTAAGTATAGTTGACCAATTGAAGGTCCAAAGGTATCAAATCATTTTGCAATTAAGTGTTGATTTGATGATCAACTCAATGGATCACACCCCAATGGAATTTCACTAGAATCCAAAGGTTGATGAGCCAAACGGTTTCAAAACCGTTTGGATCTCATCCAAACGGTTTCAAAACCGTTTGGTGATCACCCAAGACCGTTTGGATGTCTAGGGTTGAGTATGGTTAGGTGTTTGAAGGTCTAAAGGTACCAAGTTGATTTGCAATCAAATGTTGATTTGGTGATCAATCCAATGATCCAAACTTTAATTGGTTGACTTGGATTATGATGTGGACATGGGAAAACGGTCTCAAGACCGTTTGGAGGTCATTCAAACGACCTCAAAACCATTTGGGGTCAGGTAATGCTCAATTTGGATGATGGTTCAATGTTTTCAATGTAACTAATCTTGCATTGATTAATGTTGAAGAATCAACGATTCCAAACCCTAATTCAATTGATTTAAACCCTAATTTATGATCAATTGAGGGTCAATTGAGGGTAAAATCAGTTGAAGGTTGACCTATGAAACTCATTTGAAGTATGAGTATAGGTCCAATTGATGATTGGTTCCATGAATTCAATGATTGAAGGAATCAACATTGGAAACCCTAATTCAATTGGATACCTTATGTAATGGAGGTCCAATGTGATTGAATCTTTGAGAATTAAGATTATGAATGTTCTATTGATCCAATGATGATTAGTAATGATAATAAATGAAGGTACAAAGGTTGAAACCCTAATAGTACCTAAGTGATTAGTACCAATTAAGGGGTGAATTCTTAATTGCTTATAGGATCAATAACTTGATACACTATGTTAACCATAGTTGTATGTACTTGATTGAAGGGTTGATGTGACCTAATCAAGTTGAAAGGATGAAAGATTAGAATTCATATATAAATAATCATGTAGTGATCTTCTGTAGCACGAGCGTGCAAGGTAGCACGGACGTGGTGGATTCCCCTCGCACGACCATTTTTGGTTGCACGGCCGTGGTGCTCTATGATTGACTTAGAGATGATTTGAAAGTGACCTAATATGGTTGTACACCTTGATGTGTTATAAGTCCAATATAATTGAATGAAGGATACATGAGATATGTGATGGGAAACCCTAATCCTGGTAAAAGAATAAGGGTGATACCCTTGAAATAATGATACATTTGTTTTGCATGGTGTTGATAGATAATTGATGTACTATTATAATATGTGCTAACCATGCATGTATCATGAGATGATGGGCATAGCCAGGTATGAGCTATGATGTGATATTAAATTGAATTGTTTATTGGGCCTTGTATGCCATAATATACCTTGTTTCCTGGTAAGTGGTAGCAAGAGAGTTAATGGGCCTCAAGTGCTATGATGGATGCTTGTGTAGCAAGTATCATACTTATCTTGGTCAGATGACCTAAAGGTGTTAGTTACCTGAGAAAGTGGTAACAATGCTCAGGTGATGAGCTAAGGGTTTGAATACCCAGGATCACATGGTTATGGTATTGAAATTGTAAAGGGATGAGAATTCCCAGTGTTGAAATGAGGGATTGAGATCCCAATGTATTACAAAGATTAAGAAGTATATTGCTGAAAATAAATACATGTTTATTTATAGCATTGTGTTAATAAGTTGTTTGAAAACTTGGTTGATGCTAAAAGAATATGATAATGTACTTAATTAATCAAGTGAAATCTATTCATGTAGTGCTCTGACCATAGATCCATCATCGTCAGAAGCAGGTGATGGTGAAACAGGTTTTCCTGAAGGATCTCCTGGAGTTCGTATATTTTGAATATACGGGGGTAAATGGGCGAAAATATACGTACGTCCGGTTTGAGGAAATTGAGAGAAGGTTAATAACAAACCTCTCAATTACTCAGGATTTCGGGATGGATGTATCATGAATCTCCCGAGGATATTGGGTCGATGGGTTAAAACTCTCGATCTTGAAGAGAGTGTAGTTGAGGCTGTAACTCTATAGCTAGATGCCACTATACCCTGGCAAGCTATTTTAGCAGAGACACGAGATGTCCTACAGGTTCTCTCGCACTGACCGGGAGGCAGTGAGGTCATGGGAATCCGGCTCTTTCTTGACCTTGTATGGTACCGATTTCGACTCCTAGAAGTGGTCAGTTGGAGTATGAGGGGTATACCTCATCTCCTCAGAGCTTAAGTTATGTTTGCAAAATGTAATCAGCCGAGTAGCGTATTTGCATAAGTTTGAAATACGAGAATCACCGGTTGAGTTTATCCTGCTTAGCATGTTCTAGAAGCATAAATGTTATCTGTGTTTTTCAATTCTTTATTGAATAAGTGACATGTTGCTTAATCCAGTTATAGTTGATATACTTGTATAAGAATGTTGCTCTAAACTGCATAGATATTGAGTTATCTGTTGTTGATTACTTATGATTCCACTGTTCAATTTATTTCCATTAAACTACAATAACAATGTTTTCGACGAAGAGTTATATCTCTCGCTGGGGCAATTTACATATTGTCTCACCCCCGTGGGATCAACATTTTTAGGTAACCGCCGACGAAAAGGCAAGGAACCTATTACAGAGGAAGAGCAATGGCAGCAGTAGCAGGGACAGCAGTAAATCCTAGGTGGGGATATGAGCTATCAAGTTGTATATAGATAGTCCTATGAGTCGTCTCTGTACTCTCAGGTCCTAGGAGTAATGTTTTGATGAACCGATCTGAGATTTTGGCTTTAAGTCTCGAGGGTTTTATACTACCTGTGTACAGTTAAGACATAGTAGTTGATGTTTGTATTCCTCGAGAAATAATAGTACATGAGATGTATATATGAACCGTGATGTAAAGTTTTACTTTGGTTATGAATGAAAGAGTTTTCCAGTGAATGAATCTCTTTGCAAATGGTTTTAATTTTCACTGATTTTTGCTAATCTGCATGTTTTATTATTGTTAATGACACTTGTTATCTTATTGATGGTGAGTGGCATTACAATATCAATTAAGTAACTTTTTCAATCAAAGAGCAATTTACGAAAACAACTGATCATATATCTCATTTATCATTCATCATCAAAGTACAATTGGCATGATTTCATTTAGATCTTAATAACTATATTTATAATATTCATAGAGATATGGACTAATCATCTTATATACATGGCGTTGCTTTTCTAGTCGTCATGCTAAGTTCTAAACTTAAAAAAACCACAATTTCGTCCCATGACCCAAGTAAGGGAATGGTCTATACATTTTTCATCAGATAAAGACTTCATTAGTAAATAAGCTACTCAGTTTGAGAAGAGGGTTGGCTAGCTACTGCCTTGCCTCAAGACCTAAAAATGTTCCATTAATTTATTAGACAATGCCTAAGTGAGTAGATACATAAACATAATATATTGCTACAAGTTTCTTATTCTTAACAATAGATTAATAAAGAATCAAACAGTACGAGCAACATATCACTTAACATAATAAGTAGTATAAAAAAGATATGAGAAAAATGTTAAATTCTTTCAAAGCAAGTCTAGATAAATAGAAATTAAATACTTTAACAGCTTGTCCAGGATTCCCCTCCTCTAGATCTAGCATTTCCAGGATTCCCCTCCCCTCTGGACCATTTTTTTCTTTGAGTCTAGAATTCCCCTGATGCATGGGTTTTGAGTCACTTTTATAGGCTTATTTTATATCTGTTTTATGCATGTATTTGTCATTTTCTTGATTATATTTGCATAATTCACTATAGTTGGCCATTAAACTCTTTTTGCATCAAATTATACTTCTTTTATCATATTTATATGATTTTATATAATCCCCAGACTTATACACATGTTTCGGCACTTTTGCATTGTCCGGAGTCGATACTATCGACCCCCAGGTCGATAGTATCGACATTTCATCAAAAAGCAACCCCAAAACACGATCTTGGAAGGAATAACCTGTGCCATGGTCGATACCATCGACCTTGGGGTCGATACTATCGACAGCGTCGGGATCTGGCAATTTTCAGCACTAAAACAGAGCGTTTTAATCCGACGGTTGAGCTTTTTTGGAGCCGTAAAGTGGTCCTATGACCTAAGAAGAGCACGGACGGCCCGAGGGAGAGAGGAGATTGTGTTGCACAACATCCAAGAAGGAGAGAGAGATAGGAGATGAGAGACGAAGGCCGTCAACCGAGCGATCCGGGCACCTCCGACGGGCGATTTTGCTGCCGGAAGACTACAAAACGCACGTTTCTCGAGGAGGATCTCCAGGAACACCTTTGTATCAGGGGTTACACGAGTTTTCTCCATGTTTCCCATGTTTTTCTTCTCTACTCCTCTGTCTTTCATTGAGATGACCATGCGGGGCTAATCCCCTTTGTCTTTAGGACCGGGAGTAGCCCGGGGATTCATTGTATGACAATTTTATAATAGTAATTCATATTTTATCTCTTAAATCCATGGTATAGTTTCGTTTTCTCCATATATTGTTATGCTTGATCACCATAATAATAACCTAATGCCCTTAATCACTTTGAAAGAAGAATTAACGGCTGAAAAGAGACGAAATCTACATTAATCGATAAATCCCTTGACCAAGGTGGTGTAAAATTAATGGTGGATACTGAGAGATCGTTCATAATGCACCGAGTTTAGGGTATATGTTACTACGACGGTGGAACCGACCTAGACCTAGGTAGTGAATTGCACCACGACAGTGGGCAATTCTATTTTCAGGCCACTGCCCGGAAAGAGAGATAAAATTGAGTAGCTATATAGAATTTAATACAATGAAAACCCGCGGTGAAACCGCACTCCTAAAGATACCCTTTTGAATTTATTAAATTAACATTTAATCGATCGTTTGTTTCGTTTTTGTTTTTATTTTCTTTTAATTTTAACAACAACCCTCAATTTGTTATTCGGCTTAGCTGATCGCAAATAGTTAGTAGGAGTCTCCAACAATTCCGAGTATCCCTGTGTTCGACTCGAGCCTCACAAAGGCCTGTACTACTCGACGCGTTCACTTGCGTTTTAGCGCATAGTAAAATTGCGTCAAGTTTTAGGCCTGTACTCCTCAAAGACTTAAAATACGCGTACATATCACTTAACATAATAAGTAGTATAAAAAGATATGAGAAAAATGTTAAATTCTTTCAAAGCAAGTCTAGATAAATAGAAATTAAATACTTTAACAGCTTGTCCAGGATTCCCCTCCTCTAGATCTAGCATGTCCGGGATTCCCCTCCCCTCTGGACCATTTTTTTCTTTGAGTCTAGAATTCCCCTCTACTAGATTATTTTTCAAAATAAGTCCAGGATCCCCCCTCTAGACCAAATACAAATAAGTCAAGGATTCCCTCCCCCCTCTTGACCAGTTTTTTCTGAATCTAAGATCCCCCCTTGTACCTATATAAACATGTGTAGAATTCCCCCTAGACCATTATTTTCTTCCTTCCTTCATGCTCAACATGGGCCCAAGCTTTTCTCCCAATCTATTACATACAAAGCATAACATCATAACAAATTAACAACATTTTATACAAAATATTTAGTAACATTTAGTTGTATTTAAGCCCTAATGGGACACAAAATTATCATAGAAAATTCATCCTTCTTTCAAGGTAATCAACTGCATTTAAGCATTAAGAATCTATAAGATTATCACATAAATATCCAACCTTAGTTTGAGGCAATCAACTGCACCTAAGCCTTAACCATTCACATAACTATCATACAAAAATCCAGCCTTTATTCCTGAAGGATTTTATAGACTATTGTTACCACAAATATCATATAAGTATAAGATTGAATTCATGAAAAATATAAATTTATTTCAGGCCTTCTGTGGGCTTTCTTTCAGTCATAACTTCTCACGAACAGAGATTTATATCATGAATAACATTAGTTCACTTATGGCAGAAAATAAAGAGTCATCATTGTCATGTTCTTATACATTTTATGAGTTGTATACTCTTCTAAACATTTGATTCAAAAGGTGGACAAAATATAAATTCATAGTATTATCTCTTTCAGCAAGATCAACAACAATCAAATGTATGAATAGTTAAGTTCTCAAATTTTATTCATCTTTCGTACTTCCAAATTTTATGTTATATGTAAACAAAAAGATTCAGACTATAGCAGGTCTAATGTCATACTTTTCTTATAATTACTTTCATATATATTCCAGTAGTAAGTTGTTTTTGAGCAAATGACAAAGAAAAAAGGTGTAGCACAAGTAGTACGGTTATGTATCTATTCACCTTGATTTAGGAGATAAAAATTCAAAATCTTGTAAGGAAAGCACAATCAAATGTTCCTCCAATAAATTTTGATCTTAAATCAACATCCTTTTATTCAAAAAATAGCCATAGAAAAGAACTAATAGAAGGAAAAGAACAATTCAACATCTTGTTCCAAAAAACAAAGTGAATGGAGGAAAAGTGAAGTGAAATCAATAGGTAATCGAAGCCCCAGGCGGAACCAACCTTAACCTAAGAAAATAGAAGAAGATTAGATCTCTTCAGCTAGAAATCTATAAAAAAAACTCTATTGAGTCATATTTCCAAGGTTCTCCCCTGGACACCATGGAAGTTGTCCTACAAACCTCCAAAGCTTCTACATTCAATTTAGTTGGATAGAGGATGAAAATGCAAATATATAGCACTAAACTTCATCAAAATCTATCAAGTATATAAACCGTTGTGCCATTTTTCATGATTGATCTTGAACAGTGACGCCGCTCGTCACATGTAGTTCGCGACTGGCTATTTTATGCATGCTTATTAATAATACAATAACTTTCTCATTTTAACCCTGATTCCATTCATTGTTTTTGCATTGGATCCGTAACTATATTTTATACAAGAGCGCAATACTAGTTTAATAAATATAAAATACCATTTTTTTACATAAATTAAATACTCAAGTCTTTGAGTATGAAAAGCTTTTCCCGTATATGTTGTTCCACTTTTTTCCTGTTACGGTTCCAACTTTCAAGTTAGACTTGAGAGACATTCATTCAAACAACTGTCTATTATTTACTCACTCATATTATATGAATATAATTCTTAAAGTACCAAAATGAGATTATATTTAGATTAATCACAATAAATAGTATGAGATTTAGAAATGGTCTATACAATAGACCTATCAAAGTATTATCTATCAGAATAAATTTGACAAAAATAAACTATAGAGATAATCAATTCAAAATCATATGATCTGAGATATAAATAATAAACTCCCCTTCTTAACATGTGACTACAAGAGTTGAACAACTCATGGAATAGAAATTAAATGTCACTTGAAATGAATATCACATAAGATCTATTAATGTTAGAATGAGAAAATAAATGACATTTAGAATTCCACCCCGATATGGATTATATGTAACTAATAATTAGTTGAATCAAGATAAAATTATAAAAAGAAAGAATATACATATCAAACACTAAAGAACTAATAACAAGACCTAAACATCATATTTAAATATATCCATACCCAACTCAAAAATGTTAAAAAGGGGAAGTACATCTAAATGATTAACCCAATAAAATATCACATAAGTATTTGTATCAATAATATGGAGTTATAAAAAGGGGAATATTTAACCTTGAAATTAGTGAGTATATTTATATAAAAACATTGCATCCTAACCAAAACCTTTTATAGTAGTGTTTTCAATCCCATAATTTAGACCCTCAATAGTCGTACTCAAACATGACACTAAAAGTCTTGTGTGAACCAGTCTAAGTGCTAAACTCAATAATGGTTGCACTTTCCAAGTTAGATTTGAATTTAAATTGATGTGGGTAGACAAAGATTCATAGGTCCCCATTAGTAGGATCTCTTCTAGTGGTAGGAGAATTAGAATTCTATATTTTAGTTTAGGGTGATATTTGACAAAGCATTAATAGTATGATGGAAAATTATGAATTGGTTCTCATATTTGATTTTGGCTCCAACTTTAGTTTTGCATTAAAAAAATCCATTAAAAAGTATTTTATACTAATATATGTTAAGAAAAAGGATGTTATGGAATCTTTTTTTATTTTTTTGGAGCAAGTCACAATTAACTAGGTATGAAGTAAGTAAATAATAAGTCATATAGGAGAGCTATATGAATGAGTGCATAGAAAGCCTTTCGACCTAGAATTTGATGAAGAATGGAAGAATACTATGATTTAGTTGACATACATTTTACACCTCTTTTGATGTCTATTTAATCCTTTTAAGGGATGGAGAGTAGTACATGTTGGACCGTGTATAATTTGATTTTAAGGATGAAATCTATTTGAAGGGTGGAAGAGTTGCAACATACTAAATTTTGAGTCATAATATGTTTTGAGGTATATTACATCAATTTCCTCACCCAAATCCTTTATTCATTTCCCCCTAATTTGTAATCGATTTATCTTGAATATCCTTGAATGTTGTAAAAAAAGATTTCACATTTATTTGGTCAAATCCAATCAGATCATGACCCATTCTGGATTAGCCTGACTAAATTGTGGATCACTGGTTATGGAATCATTTAAATAAATGTTATGGAGTACTAGTTATTTTGATTTAGACAATTAGTGAATATAAATTAAAGATGGGAACTGAAATGATATTAGTCTAAGCTGGTATTTTTAGGAAATTCTAGACACAGACACTAGGCTACTTTGAAAATTTCAAAAGATTTACATTTATATGTGGAATGTAAAAATTCATGAAATTATTGAATTGTGGTTTACTTTCATCTATCCATTTTGGGTCAAACTGACCACAACACCCTACTTGGTTGGAAAGACCACACAACATAGTCGGTCATTTTCCTAATCACGTCGGTTGTTGGTCTCCCAAACGATGAGGAAATTCACCTTCTTATCTACAACTCACCACCTCAAATCATTTGTAAATACTTCATCATCGATTCCCCTACCCTAAAAGACATTCTAAGGCCCTTGATGAACTAGAGCACAAACACCCAACTGGATGGCTCTTAGTATCTTGAAACACCAGTGAGTAGCTCTACTGAGCATTGCACCACCTCACATAGAATTCATAGAGTTGAGAGCTTGTTAAGACTAGAGGAACTCAACCCTACCCTTCATTTCTCCTATAAAAGGTGCTATGCATGTCGAAGATGAGAACATATGCCATCATCCTTATCGTGCTTTGGCCACCTACAACCATGTAGCACCACCACATTTAAACAACCCACCCACCTTCGCCAAACACCAATGAAGCTCATCAACCCATCATATATCCCTAAAAACCCTCACATTATCAAGCCCAAATTGGCATCCACTCTCACAAGCTGACGCCTCTAGAGAGCTTTGGGATTTTCCATATCTAACCTTGTCTTCTTCAACCCTTGATACACCCTTCCACACACCCTAGTCACCTTTGAACCCCTTAAGACTCAGTTCTCAACTAAATCAAGCCTCGAGTCACCTTCTCCCTAGTTTCTAGTCTTCAGTGAGCCTTTAGGTAAGGCGAAGGAGGGGGAAGAGCCTTTTCAATATTTTGAGAGCTATTGTAGCTCCCTCACCCTGTTATGATGCTTCGTAGGACTAATCTTGGCATTAGTGAGGGAAAGTGAACCCCGAAGGCCATGAGCCAAGGCCCAGAGACCCATGGAGATCTATGGTTGCTTGGATCTGATTACCCTCCCCTACATATGTGTCAACTTGTCTTCCTCTCATTTATTCTTTTTTTATTCTTTTTTTTATAAGAGTCCATGCATTAGAATAAAAAGTATGATGCTTACAAACACAAGGTGTTTGCAAGAAAGAACACTAAAATAACATGGTGGGCATCAATCGTAGGTGAGGCCCCACTACCAAAACAAGAAAAAAAAACCCCACAGAGATGCAGATCAAAGAGGTCGTACGTGGGGGAGGCACCCCTTAAACATATGCCTCAGCTAAAAAGATGATCAAATAGATGTTTATAAAATAGTAGTTTAGGTAGTATGCTCCAAACTAGCGATGAGAAGATCTTCAAAAACTAGTACCGTCTATGATAATATCCTCTAGGGAGTAGCATCCACCTCCTTTGTAATCATCAAATATGTTGCTCGGATCAACTTCAGCAGGTATAGCCTGAGTTGATGTAGAGGCTTGATGTGATGATTTTGAGTCACATTTATAGACCTTTTTGATATGGGTTTTATGCCTTTATTAGTCATTTTAATGGTTAATGTTGCATAATTCATCCATTTTGGTCTTTGCCATCATTTTATGTCAAATCCCCTTAGTTTCATCATTTTGAGCATTCATTATCACATTATTATTATTTGTGTGGATTTATTTGATCTTATCTTTGAATTTCAGGAAAAACAAGTATTTGCTTCCGTCGATACCATCGACGGAAGTCGATACCATCGACAAGGCCACAGGTTGCCACCCGAAAGGAGCAGCAAAGAGTCGATACCATCGACGCTCAAGTCGATGGTATCGAGAGACCTTTAGGTTGCTGGCGAGGAAGCTGTCGATAGTATCAACCCCAAGTCGATACCATCGACAAATGGAGGCTACAGCGACACAAAACAACAAAACCGTCGCTACAGGGTAGTCGATACCATCGACCCAAGTCGATGGTATCGAGATTGCTTCAGGCACTCGGATGAAAAGAAAGAAGGGTTGTCGCTACTACACTGGGTCGATACCATCAACCCGCCGTCAGATATGCGTTGGATTCAGATTGATCTCAATCGGATGGCTGGAGTTAATTAACGACCTAATTAGGGACTTATACCTAAGGACGGCCGCCCAGACGAGAAAATCATCTCATTTTGCCATTACACAAGTGCCGAGGAGCGATAGAAAGGAGAACGGAGGCCAGAAGTTCATACCAGTCAATCCAGACACTTCTGAAGACGGATTTCACCACCGAGAGGTGGGAAAGCACGTGTTCTACGCAAAGGATCAATCGGTTCTTCTCCGTTCAGGGGTTTTCCCATTTAATTCACGTTTTTCATATGATTTCCCCTATTTCTACCATGTACTTGTGTGAGATGAACATGCGGGGCTAATCCCCTCCATCTTTAGGACCGGGAGTAGCCCGGGAATTCATTGTATGACAGTTTTATAATAGTAATTTATATTTTCTCTCTTAAATCTGTGGTATAGTTTCGTTTTCTCCATATATTGTTATGCTTGATCACCATAATAATAACCTAACGCCCTTAATCACTTCGACAGAAGGATTAACGACTGAAAAGAGACGAAACCTACATTAATAGATAAATCCCTTGACCAAGGTGGTGTAAAATTAATGGTGGAAACTGAGAGATCATTCGTAATGCACTTAGTTTAGGGAATAGGTTACTACGGCGGTGGAACCGACCTAAACCTAAGTAGTGAATTGCACCACGACAGTGGGCAATTCTGTTTTCAGGCCACTACTCGGATAGAGAGAGAAGATTGAGGCATTATATAAAATCTAATACAATGAAAACCCGCGGTGAAACCGTAATCCTAAAGATATCTTTTTGAATTGATTAAATTAACCTTGAATCGATTGTTTGCTTTGTTTTATTTTTATTTTCTTTTAATTTTGACAACAAACCCCAATTTGTTATTCGGCTTAGCTGATCGCAAATAGTTAGTAGGAGTCTCCAACAATTCTGAGTATCCATGTGTTCGACTCGGGCCTCACAAATGCATGTACTACTCGACGCGTATACTTGCGTTTTTAGCGTGTAGTAAAATACACGTCAAGTTTTTGGCGCTGTTGCCGGGGATACGGCGAATTGTTGGCACTTCGAGTGCTACGAGCGGCCACTCTAGGCCACGTTTTTTTATTATTTTGAAACAACTTCAAATATTTCTAAATTTTTTTATAATTGTTTATATTCGTCAAAGCACTGTATTGCACTAAAATTTTCCTATTTCAGGTATGTTGCATGGTGCAGACGCGTAGTACTGACTACGCGGAACATGCACCCAAAGTTCCCTTTCCGAGACCTAAAGACGAGGATTATCAAGAGAAAGAGCAACAGGAAGAGGTAGATTCTGAATCCGAACACGAAGAGATGGCTGAAGAACCAACGATATGGGCGAAGATCAAAGCTTCTTCCGCATCTGCCTCTAAAGGGCCAATAAAGAAGCAAGCAGTCAATATACCAACGTATAAGATTGATCCGGCTCTCATTAATTTGGTTAAGTCCAATGCTTTCCACGGTTTGAAAAATGAGGATCCCGTTGCGCACCTGAGTCAATTCGTGGAGAACTGCGATATGGTGAAAATTGACCGATTTCCGCAGACTTCACTTTATTTGAAGCTCTTCCCGAGCTCACTAGCGGGAATTGCACAAGAATGGCTTCACAACCTAGATGACGAATTTGTGGAGTCTTGGGATCATATGGTGGAGGTCTTCTTTGAGAGGTTCTTCCCTCCTGAGAAGACTAACGACATGATCAGAAAAATTCATAATTTCACTCAACAGGCCTGTGAGACATATTCGGAGACCTGGGAGAGATTTCAGGTCATGCTGAGGAGGTGCCCACATCATGGGCTGGATAAGGAAACACAAGTGAAAATCTTCTATTTTGCTCTCTTCGAGCATGATAGAAGTAACCTTGATTCAGTTGGATCCGGATTCTTTCTGAATAATACAGATACCAGATGTTGGGAGATATTAAAGAACATGGCTAGGAAACATTCATGGGGTGACAGAGGTGATGTGGAGCAGGTCAGAGCTGCTGGCGAATCCAGAGTAGTTAAGGAGCTGAACGATAAGTTAGATCTTCTAGCCAAAAAGCTGCTATCTAAGGAAGATGCATCTGAGGATGAGGAAGCCCAAGTGAAATTCATGCAACAACAGGGCTATAGAAACAATTACTATGCATGGAGGAAGGATAAAAAGTTCTCATGGAAGGATCCGAATAATTTTCTGCAGGATCCGGATGCCAAGCCACAGCCTAGAGCCGAGGATAAGAACACTGAACTACTGAGTCAAATGGTACAGCAGAACCAGGAGATGATGGCCATGTTTGGTAAGCAATTGCAATCTCAAGGTGATATTCTAACCAAGTTTGGACAGACACTGTAAAGTCATGGAACACAAATGCGGGCATTAGAAACCACCGTGGCACAGACTTCTAGTGAAGTGGCGGCATCAAGCACGCCAATCAACAGAAATCGGCCGAGAATGCAAACGTGGCCCAAGCACACCATCAGGTCAAGTATATTTCTGTGGTAAGCAATGAGGAGGAATCTCAGGTGCAAGAAGCTAAAGAAGAAAGAAACATGACTTTTAATACGCATGCGACACCGGCGATACCATATCCACGCACTTACTATGGACTGCCGGGCAGAAACCCTTTCTTCAGAAAATCACAGCGAGTTATGAATATTGCATCTCCATCTAGGAAAGAAGAACAATCGAAGGTTGTTTGTGCACATGTGGAGACATCGAATGCGAGAGAGGAACCACAACAAGCTGTTACTATTGACGATGTCTCGCTAAAGCCCACGTCAGAGGGAGTGATTGAAGCAAACTTAGGGGAGTTGACCCCGAAAAGCTCATATGTGCCACCTCACAGGCGTGTTGATGCAGCAGATGTTTCAAATCTGGTAAATCCGAAGTCAAAGAAGGAGCATCGTCATTTTAGGAAATTCTTGGAAATATTCCGGAAAATCCACATCAATATTCCATTAGTGGAGATGATCGAGAAGGTGCCCGCCTATGGGAGGTTCATCAAGGAAATCATCAATAAGAAGAGGCGGATAAAAGACGATGATATTTGCCGGATGAATGAGACGGTGAGCTTTATGATTCACGGGAGTTCGCCAAAGAAGAGAAAAGACCCAGGAGGTTTCTACATTCCTTGCTCAATAGGTGGTCGACATTTTCCTAAAGCGCAATGTGATTCCGGTGCTAGCATAAATCTCATGCCTCTGGTGACATTCCAAAAGCTTGGGTTAAAAGAGATAAAGAAGTTGGCCGCAATAATTGAATTGGCAGATGGGTCTATCGTGAGACCCTATGGAGTATGTGAAGATGTTCTTGTCAAAGTGGATAGATTCATATTTCTGGTGGATTTTGTTGTCATGGATATGCCACCGCTCCAAAGCTATGAAATTCTTCTAGGAAGACCGTTTCAAGCAACGGCGGACGTCGTGACTGCCTTAGGGAGAGGTACTTTGTCCTTGGGAATTGGAGGAGATTGAGTTGAATTCAAATTATCGCATGATCCTCTAAGCGCAGTTCCCAAAGTGAAAGGATGATGAGATTCATACCGTCTAGCCTAAGACGTTAAACAAGGGCGCTTGTTGGGAGGCAACCCAACCATCAGTACACTAGGATAGTTTATTTACAATCATAGGTTGCTTTAATTTCGTTCAATTTTTAGTGTAAAGAAGATACCTTGATCCGTTTGTTCATTGTGCAGACTGAGGTAGAGTCGGTACCATCGACACACAGGTCGATGGTATCGACAAGGGTTCAGGTTGACGACTGCAGATTTCATTCTGAGTCGATACCATCGACGGCCAAGTCAATGGTATCGACACACCTACAGGCAGGTCGCCAAGCAAAGTCGATAGTATCGACATGGTCGTCGATACCATCGAGATCTCTGGAGAAGTTCAGACCGATTTGTCTCAGTCAACTTGATACCATGGACGGCCTCGTCGATGGTATCGACATGGTTACAGGTTGAAATGCAAAGTGGCGGTGTCGCAATGAAGCCAAGTCAATACCACCGACTCCTGTCGATGGTATCGACCATCCATGTCACCGATCCGCGTAAAGAAATCGACGACGATCGCGGCGTCCACATCATCGATCCGGGTGCAGCGTCGATACTATCGACCTATGTCGATGGTATCGACACGTCAGCAATCTGGGTTTCAAGATCAAGCAATCGTCAGCCGTCGATACTCGCGAGGGGGCCGGATAGCATCGAGACGTGTCGATACCATCGACCCGTGTCGATGGTATCGACGGGTCAACAGTGGCGCCGACCAAGTCTATATAAGGAGAACCAATACGTCATTTGACATCACACCTTCATAGTGATCTCCTCCCTTCGCGCCGAGCACTCCCCCGAGCCATCCAAGAGTGAAGAGCAACAGCACCGAGCGACGATCTTCACCGAGCGGAGATTCATATCTACATTCTTCTCTGAGCTCTCATCTTCTAATCCCTTTCTCTTCGCCATCATGGTGCGTACCGCTGGAGCTTCTTCCTCGCGTGCTCGTATGGACGACATTCCCGAGTTCGTGCCACCACCGCCATCATCGGTGGCACGCCCTCGCCTTGCCCACCCTTCTGTGGAGGTGAAGAATATCTTCGACGAAATCATGAAGCGCAAGATCGAGCCAACCCAGTATGTGGATCCGGAGATGCTCCGTGATCTTGGCTTCAAGGCAAACCTGGACTACGTGATCAAAGGACAAGCACACCAAACGGGTCGTGGCCACGACGAGCTGGAGTGCCATGAGGACGGTCAACCTTTCTTCGGCGAGTGGCCGACGTATAAGGAACTCGTGGCAGAGTTCATGGCATCCCTCGACGTCAATGTCGTGCCCAACGAGATATCCGCCAGTGACCGTGAGTGAGAGAAGGGTCGGGTGTCTTTCCGGATCTACAACCACGACTACACCATCACTCTGAAGCAGTTCACTGACATCTTCAACTAGAACAGCTCCAGGTACGACTACCGCCGGCCGGATAACCGCACCGACTACGCCGCCATCTTCGCCGAGTTGGTGACGGTTCCGCATGGGAGGTCGGTGAGCTACCACAACGCCGCGGTAGGGGTGAGCAAATCTCTGTCCAGACTGCAAAACCGGACCGGACCGCTCAATTTGGTCCGGTTCGGTCCGGTCCATTTCAACTTCGGTCCGGTCCGCGGTCCAATAAATTCGATAAATTCGGTCTTCGGTCCGGTCCGGTCCGGTCTGGTCCAAAACCGGTCCGGTCCGGTCCGGACCGCAGACTAACTTTTATATAAAATCCATATATATTTGAAGGTGTATTCTATAATAACTACAAATAAAGTACATATATAAGTACTACTAGTATAAATGTTTGATACCAAAGTTATATAATTGTTAGAAGTGACTAAGATTATCAACTTTGTATAATTAAATAAGTTGTAAAACATCTAAAAAAGGCTGATTGCGGTCCAAACAGTCTGGTCCCGGTCCGGTCTGACCACCAAACGGTCCGGTCAACGGTCCAAAAATTATTGATTTTCGGTCCTCGGTCCGGTCCGGTTTTGGACCGATGCTCACCCCTACGCCGCGGTAGCTGACTTCGAGCACCGTTTGCACGGGTCTTGCATAGGATGTTGAGCTCAACCATCTTTGCTCGAAGCGATCTTTCTTTGAGCAAATTCCAGGAGCCTGATCTTTTCTTCCTATACAAGCTCCTGACGAGACAAGAATGCAACTGGGGTGCATTCTTTCTACACCGAGTGTTGGCGGTGAAGAGGAGCACGAGGAGAGCCCCGATTCATTTCGGTGGGCTAGTCACTAGGATAGCCCTCTACTTGGGCTTGAATCTTGATCAGCTGACTCCTCTTACTACGAGAAGCAAGGTCAACTTGCAACATCTTCACCGGGCCAACCTAATTCTTCTCCGGGATGGCGTGGCATTTGCGCATTGCCACATAAATCAAGCGTACCATGAGTGCGCGCTGCCGGATCCCGTCTTCAACATCGAGGGCGCACAGCACTTTAGATGGCCGATCATAGCCATTGACTCCGATGATGAAGAAGGCGGCAATGACGGCGGTGATGACGGACAGGATGACGAGGCAGAGGAGGCAGAAGAGGCATTCACACCTCTTCGAGCACGAGTAGCACCCCGGAAGCGTCCTCGGATGCATCCAGGTGCATCATCATCATCACGACCTTCGCCTCCACCACCGCAGCCCTCACAGCAGAGCGAGGATGTTTATTCTATGCAGGGCATGTACAGCATGCTCCAAGATATTCAGCAGACGCAGCACAGCCACACCGTTGCATTTGCCGGTATTCAAGACACCACCAACCGGCTTTTTGTCAACCAGCAGGTGATCTTCAAGAATGAGCGCCTTCTTTTTGCCAATCAAGAGAACATCCATGATCGGCTGCATAGGATGGAGCAGCAGCAGCAGCCATTCTACGACCACTACTGGAGTCAGGGCTATTTTGGTGGGTATCCACAGCCTCCACCAATGCCCCAGTATGAGCCGAACTTCCAAGGGCAGTTCCCGTCTTGGGACCCCACTTCTTCGCATCTGCCTCCACCTCCACAAGAGTGATCGGGTATCTCTGTTCCAATCTTTAAGTTTGTCTTTGACTATGAGGCCATAGTCGAATTCAAGCTTAGGGGGTAGTTGGAACAGCTCTATCTTTTTGTGTTTTTGGTTTTTAGTATTATTGCTTTTCTTCTCTTGTTATTTGTTTCTTGCAAGTTTAGTTTTTGTAGGATCCACGTGCTATCTAGTGTAATTGTGGATGTCATAAAAGTGTGTCATCTTATTGATTAGTGCATGGGGAATTTAAGGGAAATTTTAAAAAAAATTGTGTGTTTGGATAGCTTGTTTTGTTTGACCGTGGGCACACATCCTACGAAAATGATTGATTATGTCAACTTTAAAACAACATTTCATACATGTACTCCTAATGATTCATGAAAGTGGACAGTAATGGTTGTTTGAGCCTAACCTAACCAAATGGTAATGAGACCTTAATTGGATGTAAGAGAGAGAACCCTCTAAACTACTACACAGGTCAGTAAGGAGGGACACATAATATCTTTCTAAGGTTCAGTCATCTAGTGTTGTGATCGTTCCACTTCATTTTTCCATAATCCACCTAAGAATTGGAAGTAAAGTGCAGTTTTAATTTCTTTTTGTGTACATAGCATTTAGATAGGACTTGCATTGGTATTGTCCATACGTTTGCATAAAAAGAAAAAAAATATAGTGATTCACGCACATTACCTTTAGGTGCATGCCATGTAGTTGCATTCATGATTTTCATGCATAAAGTACACCATGTATCTCAATTTTTCCCTAATGGTGAATTAAACTGTTCCATACCTTCTAAATAGTGCAAAAATTTCTGAGTATGAAGAAAATAGCCCCATAAAATTATCTTTAAGCAATTATGGATATGTGGGCTGAGAAAAAAATCTAAAAATCTGCAATAAAAAAAAAGAGAAAAGAAAAAGAATTTAGAAGAAAGTGAAAGAAGGAGAAAGGAACATGATATCACTTGCATTTCAGGATAATTGAGTACATGAGGTAGCTTGACTAAATATCCATCTCATTTTGAGGCGGATGGTTAGTGCATGCATCATTCCACCCAATTTTAGGCATTAGGGCATTTCTAATGTGCATTTGCATCATATAGGACATTTTTGTATTATGCATGTTGAAATTGTACAAGACTTCCACCTTCTTCCATGAGCCACCCATTTTCATCCACCCGTTGCTCGGATTGGTAGGCCACCGTGAATTTCTCCTCACTAATGAATATCAGGAGAACTGCTTCCATGTAGATGGTAGTTAGGGCGAGCAACGTAGTATAGGCGATCACAAGATGCACCAATGCTGAACCGGCGAATTTTATTATGTTAACTGCCTTATGTGATAGTGTTCATCGGTTTGGAGGTTAATTTCTTTTATTGATGATTACTGCCGCCTTTAGGGTAATTACCGTTCTGTGGTTAGAGAAGGCCGGTTTGAGAATGTTCAGTGGGAGTCATATAGGATGTTGGGTTGGTGTGTTGTTTTTCAGTTGACATTTGCAATTCTATTCTAAGGATTAGTTGCTCGAGGACGAGCAATGTTCAAGCTTAGGGGAGTTTGATGCGATGATTTTGAGTCGCATTTATAGACCTTTTTGATATGGGTTTTATGCCTTTATTAGTCATTTTTATGGTTAATGTTGCATAATTCATCCATTTTGGTCTTTGCCATCATTTTATGTCAAATCCCCTTAGTTTCATCATTTTGAGCATTCATTATCACATTATTATATTTGTGTGGATTTATTTGATCTTGTCTTTGAATTTCAGGAAAAACAAGTATTTGCTTCCGTCGATACCATCGACGGAAGTCGATACCATCGACAAGGCCACAGGTTGCCAGCCGAAAGGAGCAGCAAAGAGTCGATACCATCGACGCTCAAGTCGATGGTATCGAGAGACCTTCAGGTTGCTGGCGAGGAAGCTGTCGATAGTATCGACCCCAAGTCGATACCATCGACAAATGGAGGCTACAGCGACACAAGACGACAAAACCGTCGCTATAGGGTAGTCGATACCATCGACCCAAGTCGATGGTATCGAGATTGCTTCAGGCACTCAGACGAAAAGAAAGAAGGGTTGTCGCTACTACACTGGGTCGATACCATCGACCCGCGTCGATGGTATCAACACCGTCAGATATGCGTTGGATTCAGATTGATCTCAATCGGACGGGTGGAGTTAATTAATGACCTAATTAGGGACTTATACCTAAGGACAGCCGCCCAGACGAGAAAATCATCTCATTTTGCCATTGCACAAGTGCCGAGGAGCGAGAGAAAGGAGAACAGAGGCCAGAAGTTCATACCAGTCGATATGGATGCTTCCGAAGACGGATTTCACCACCGAGAGGCGGGAAAGCACGTGTTCTACGCAAAGGATCAATCAGTTCTTCTCCGTTCTGGGGTTTTCCCATTTAATTCATGTTTTTCATATGATTTCCCTTATTTCTACCATGTACTTGTGTGAGATGAACATGTGGGGCTAATCCCCTCCATATTTAGGACCGGGAGTAGCCCGGGAATTCATTGTATGACAGTTTTATAATAGTAGTTTATATTTTCTCTCTTAAATCCATGGTATAGTTTCGTTTTCTCCATATATTATTATGCTTGATCACCATAATAATAACCTAACGCCCTTAATCACTTCGACAGAAGGATTAACGGCTGAAAAGAGATGAAACCTACATTAATCGATAAATCCCTTGACCAAGGTGGTGTAAAATTAATGGTGGAAACTGAGAGATCGTTCGTAATGCACTTAGTGTAACACCCCTGACCTGGGTTATGAGCTAACCCTAGGTGTTTTACCTAATTATGAAATTAGATGGTTGTAATTATCCTTTATTATATAATTAAAGCTTTTATGGAACATATGTTTCCATTTCTGTCCCTTATAAACCAATGTTGAAGTATTGTTTGCAATACAGGGACCTATGTGCAAATTGCCCAATCAGAGGGGTTAACTTGCAAATTTCACATGTTTATATGTTCCTTTAATGTTGAGACAACATAAGAATGAATATGATAAGGTTTGAGGGATTTACCAAGCTTGGGCATCAAGATGCAGCTTGTGGAATGATCCTTGTGCTTAAAAACCCTAATTTGGAATAAAGTGCAATTTACCCAAATTGAGGGGTGCAATTTGTAAAATTCACCTTCTAGAACATCTTTTATAACTCTTGTCATCATTTAGAGTAGAAATGATGAAAGGGACACATCAATGAATAATCAGATAAGAAAAGTGATCTTTGTGGTAAAAATCACCTAATATGGGTATGGAGATCTTTCATGTATGTACCCTAGTTGAAACTTGGCTTTCTTTACCCTTAGATCTTGAGATTTCATGAGCTTTGCATAAGTTTAGATGAGTTTGGACGTTCCCTTGAGCAAGGAGGGACTTAGATGAAAATTCCATGCTTTAGAGGTCCTTATGGTGTAAAATGGCCTAAAGTATATAAGCCTTTTCCCTTGCAACAAGTGAACGGATCTTTCATTCCCTTCACTTCTTCTCTTCTTTCCCAAATGGATAAGGCAAAGCTCTGGAGCTCAGGGAGGCGACCAAGTAGTTCTAAGGTGAGAAGAACCATCTTCAAGCTCGGATTCTTGGGTGAATTCATCTTTTAAGGTTGGTTTTGTGGATAGCTCACTTAGTCTTCTTGTTCTAACCGACCAATCCTACCTTTTCTTGGAGGAATCACCTATGACCGAGTTGTGGAGCTCAAGACACCATTAGAGGCTTGAAGCTTGGAAGATTGGAGCTCTAGGAACAACATTCTAAGGCGGGTTTTATAACTCTAAACTCTTTGCTTTATATGCATATTTTGTTCTTGCAATTTAGCAATTAGTTCTTCTTCTACCTCCCTTCTTCCTTGCACTTTTGCAAGCAAAATGGTGGAATAACCGACCTTGATAGAGGTTGAAGATGATGGGCGTGGATTCCTAGGTTACTTTATCAAACAACCTTGTACCCTTTTGGTCCAAACGGTTGCAAACCGTTTAAGGTCAAACGGTTTCAAACTGTTTAAGGTCAAATGGTTTCAAACCGTTTGCTCTCAAACGACCTTGCAAGACCGTTTGGATTGAAACGGTCTCAAGACCATTTGATAGGGTTGACCAAGGGATGACCGTTTGAGGGTCTGTTGGTAATATATTGAATTTCATTCCTGCAAAGAATCAAAGTTTAATTCTTAACCAATTGAGAGTTGAAGGCACTTCAACATCCTAACCCTAATCGGGTTGAAATTGCTGTTTTTAAGCATAGATCTTGTTGAGTTTTGGGTTGAAGGACCCAAACGGTCTCAAGACCATTTGGGGGTTCCTCCAAACGGTCTCAAGACCGTTTGGGCACAACCCAAGACCGTTTGGAGGTCTAGGGTTGAGATAATCTAATGGTTTGAAGGTCCAATTGCAATAAGTTGATGAATTGATAAAAATGCTGATTTTAGACCTAATTGGAGTTCAATCCTAGTCCAACCGACTTGGTTTTTGGTCAAACTTTGGGAAAACGGTCTCAAGACCGTTTTTATGATGTCCAAACAATCTCAAGACCGTTTGGGCCAAGTTTGGTCCCAATTGGAGGTCAAATGATAGGTTCAACCTTGAATTGATTCACATTGTTGAATATTGATGACCATCCGATTTGAAACCCTGATTGAATTAGAATCAACCCTAATTGGCTTTCAATTGAGGGTCAATTTGATTTCTAATTGATTGAGGCTAATCTTAGTTAACTCAATTTAAAAGTGGTTATCATGGATTTGGTTAATTGAGGGGTTCAACATACATATCCATGACCAATTGTAACTTTTGAACCACTTTGGAGGTCCAAACGATTTGAGCCCATTTGGACCAAACAGTCTCAAGACCATTTGGATCCAAACGGTCTCAAGACCGTTTGGGCCCAAACGATCTCAAGGTCGTTTGGACCAATCGATCTCAAGACACATTGATCAAACGGTTTCAAACAGCATAAGCTCAAACGGTTTGGAAAGTCAACCTTTCCAAACGGTCAACGCACCCAAACGGTTTGGGAAAATGACCTTGAGGTCATGCGGTCTTGGAGTCAAACCTAGCAAACGGTCAATGCGACCAAACGGTCTGAAGACCGTTTGGTGGTTGAAGGTTGAAACCGTTTGAAGGTTTTCAAGGTTATTAATACTTAATCACTTGAAGTTGTATTTGGTTCAATGGTGATCTAAACTAAACTCTAATGGTATCTTAGGACATTAAGGGACTAAGTGATTAATGAATTGACCCATGATGGTGATCATGAGGTAAATTACCAAAATACCCTTGAGGGGTTTAATTGAGTAATACCTTGTCCTAATCAAACCCTAATCACATGATAGTGATAATTTTACTTATGTTAGTCAATGGGGACTTAACCCAACCTGATCTGGAGTGGTTTAATCATCATATACTAGTAAGAGGAGAGAGAAAGTATCATAGGAGAGAGAAAGTACCCTTTTATGGTGGAAACTCAAGTAAAATACCTTCAATACACATGAATGTGCATGATTAGGGTATGATCCACCTATGTGAGATCATGGAAACCCTAATTATGATAATTGGTGAATCTTAATCTTATCTGAGGGCTTTAATGATGATGTTTCTCATACATGATGATGTAATGAGTTCTATTCACCATGATGTGAATAGTAAACCCGGATTTTAGGGTGATGACATGTGATGTGAATAGTAAACCCTAATTTATGGTGATCTGATAAATGTAGTAATTCAGGGTTATGCCTTTGAGTATGAAACCCTAAAATACAAGTTGTTATATGAGGAATCTTTATGCCATGTGAGATAAGAGGTTTAATCAATCTAATCCAGAGGAGATGTAATATGAATGAGAATCCCTAAATTAGAAATGAAAATATGGAAATCCTAGTGGGATGAATAGTGAGCCTAGTATATGACCTAGCAATTATGAATTCCTGGAGATGTTTATAAGGTAATACCTTTAAATAAAGTATAGTCAAATCAATGAGTATGATGTGTTCACACCATGATAAGATTGAGAAGTGAATTCATACCTTGAATTGATAATCTTTATGATGTTCAATAAATGTTGTATTTAAAGGCAAATACTCACCATACCCTGGTATGCTTCCAAGGATGGCAGAGTTGCATACTAGAATTGGACTAATAATCTAAAAAGGAAATATTAACAATGAAGGATGGGGTATGTTAACCTTAGTCCTGTTTCATGCCTTTAGGTATGAAACTTTGAGAACAAGTTACCAAATATGATGTCTTATAAGATAAAGGGATTTCAATAACCTTATTTTGAATAAGGTGAAACCCTATTTCCAGTTATGCTTTTAAATATGAATCCTCATGATTGAAGTATGAGATGAGGAGTCAATATTCCTAATCATAAGTAAAGGAAATGAATTACCCTAATTGATGAAGATCAGGGAACCTAACTCTTGTAAGAGTAGGAAGGTACAACTTCATTGAAATGAATTGTTTACTGTTATCAGTTAGATTAACTATGCAGGTTCCTTCATGAACATGATCAAATCCAGGTAAGGATTATGATTCTATATTCATTGAAAGCATGCTTTAGCTTTATGAATAAATGAAATATTTTGATGCCTTGTTGAGTGGCATCCTATGAGACTGATGGGCTGTGAAAGCTATAAATATCACTGAAGTCATGCTTAACAGATGACTTGTGATGAGATGACTGAGAAATGATAATTGGTGTGAGTTAGACTTGTTACATTTAGTATTCTATCTTCATAGCTGCCATGCTAATGATTATTGTTTGAGAACATGTATGATGTCAAGAGAATACTGAAATGTACCTAATTAATCAAGTATAATCATACCATGTAGAGCCCTGATCATAGATCCATCATTGTCAGAGACCAAATGATGGTGAAACAGGTTTTCCCAAGGGAACTCCTGGATCACATACTCTTGAGTATGTGGGGGAGATGGATGCGTAAATCCCTACATCCTAGTGTAGGAATTGATGTAGATTTATCATAGTCCGTCAATCCTTCACTACAAAACCAAATGGTGAGATGTACCACAAATCTCCCAAAGAAAACACAAACACCGCATCGGTGAGAGATAAACAAGAAATCTTCCGATGATGAAGAGAGTACAGAACGCCACTGTAACTCTAAAATAGCGAAGGACCAGATTACCCTGGTAAGCTATAACAGCAGAGACACAAGATGTCCTACAAACAATCCTCTAACTTACTGAGGAAGATGAGGTCATAAGAATATGGCTCTTTTGATGACCTATGTATGATACCGATGCAACTTACTAGTGATCGGTTGGAGTATGAGCGGTATACCTCATCTCCACAGGGCATAATAATGTTTGTAAAACATAATCAACCGCGTAGTATATCTACTTAGGTTAAACTACGAGGAACAATGTTTGGTGTTACATTGTTTACATTAGTGATCTGTTCAGATATTTTGTATACATGTCCTTTATATGCTTTAAAGACATGACTGCTTAAGTAGAAGTTGCTTCACTTGTTATTAAACCTGTTGTTGTATGATTTATGTTATCTTATCTATGATATTCCTTAATGTTATAATAAAGCTTCTAGTTGAGAGTTATAACTCTCGCTGGGACAATTTGTATATTGTCTCACTCCGTAGATTTTAACTCTTTTTAGGTGGTCATCGAAGATGAAGGAGACCGTTTAAGGATGAGCAACAATGACAACAACAGTACCAGGGGCAACAGTGAATCTCAGGTGGAGATACTGGCTGCTGAGTTATGTAGTTAGATAGTCCTATGTCGTCTCTGTACTCTCAGGTCCTAGGAATCAGTGGTTTGAGTTTTTGGTGTTGGCTCCTGAGATTTTGAATCATGTTGTATATAACTACTCAAGAAGTGGTTTAACAGAGATGTAAACTGTTTACTTGGTTTCTTATAAAAAGGAGTTTTATAATTTCCAGATCTTGTCTCAAAAATTTTAATTTCCAGTAATTTTTCATATTCCGCAACTAATCGAATGCTTCTGCTAAGTTTATATCGTGGTTTTGGAGATCGGAGCCCACAAATTAAGTGGTATCATAGCTCTAGGTTCGTCGAGTCTATAAAGACATAGGACTTAGGATGTCGAGTCTGTCTTTAGTGTTTCTTCCTCATCTAATAGAATCTTCTGCTCCTCAGGAGAAGAAGACATATAAGGACGAGGAGTTTGTTGTAGGAAGCAACAATGCTACACCCAGATGGAGTGCACAGGAGCAAGCAGTAGAGGAACACTTTCCTTAGGTTCCCCTAGTTAATCCAACTATGATAAGAAATCCTTCCTTAGGAATCACTGTTGGAGAATTTAGGGCAACCATGATGTATCTAGTGGATCAAACACTAGCAATACAACCCAGACTACCAGCTCCTAATGATGATGTTTTGGATATCCATGGGATATGTAAACCTCAACAGCATGTTGGAGCAGAAGTAAATGATGAAGCTTTGAACTCAAAGCAAGCCTATGCTCAGCCTCAACCTGATGAATCAGTCCACAGCAATGTAGGAATTAGAATACAGCCAGAGACCAGGACCTGTTATAATTGTAGGAGGCCTGGACATATCAGATCTAATTGTCTAGAAAAGATATATAGAGGAATAATTGAGAAAAGGCCTAGAATTCCCAAAAGGAAGAAGTTTCTGATGTCACCAACACAACCAGGACCTAGTACATCAAGGCAATGGTTATCCAGAAAGGGTAAGGAACCCTGTAGACCACAACAACTGGAGAGACACTGCTACAACTGTGGTAAGATGGGGCATTTGATGAAGGACTGTCGATCTAAGCTTGCCTATGTGACACAGCCTCCGAGACCAGGGCAACAAGGATCACAGAGAAGGCAATCTCAAGGAGAAGCTCAAGGACGTGGACAAGCGTCCCAAGCTGGATCATCTGCTCCAAATCAACCATAGGCGATAGTGAGGTTCTATGCTATGAACCCACCTGATGCAGTGGTCGATCCACGGGTTGTGGCAGGTCAGATGAAACTTTTATATTCTGATATGTCTAAATCATGTGTAATATCTATTTTGATTGACCCGGGTGCTATGCACTCTTTTATCACTCGAAGAGTGATTCGTAACTGCAATATGACATTCATCATAGGGCAGATAGTTGTTGTGGGAGACTCCGTTGAGTGGGTTTGTTGTTATGCAGGAGGTATGATCTCCCTGCATCCTTTTCTTTTCTAATCATCACATTCGAGTGGATCTTATACCTTGACATGAAAAGATTTGATAAAATCCTCGAGCCATGGTTGATTAGACAAGATAAATGGTATTTCATATAAATCTATTTATGATCTTTTGGATAAAACTGAAATAGTAATTGATTGAACTTTCCTTGATTGGTCTCATAAAAGCTTTTAATGTTACATTGGATAGATGTTTCATGTTACATGCTTACTTCTATGAGAAGGTAAGGCATTAAAGAATTGATCTGGATGTAGAATTCAGTAAAGTTAATATTTATGTTTGTGAGAATGGGAAAAGAGAAGGAACATGGTAAAATACAAGTACATATTCTCTTACCTCAGTAATCATATACCATGGCCAGGTATACAATTACTGATGATAAAGTAAATATGGAAATTTTGAAGTTGTTATCTTTTGATTACTCTGATCAAGTAGTCAATCTGAAACAACTTAAAGAGCATCATAAGATAAGAAAAATAAGAATAAAGAAGGTCAACCATGATTAGTAATGGTTGAAAGAATATATGTAATGAGCAATGTCCCATGATAAAAGGAAGAAAGAGATATAAAGTTTTGATAACACAAGTAATTAATACCAAAGTAAGAATGTTAAGAACATCCCTTGTTAGGGGTTTATGTTCTTAAATAAAGATAGAATTTTAAGAATATCCCTTGTTAGGGGTGTATGTTCTTAAAATAAACATATCCTTCTCCAGAATGTCTGATAAGTAAATCTTTGTTTGACAAGAAAAATTTTCTTTATGATAAGGATGTATAACTGATGAGATAGTTAATGCATATAATAAAGGAAGTTAGTATGCTGATTATCAGATGTGATGGTACAATCAGGGTGAAAAGGCCCTCATATGGTCTTGAATAAATATCAGGGCTTGAATTTGATCCTAAAGAATGTTGATCGAAATTCTATAACATCTCCCTGAAAATGGTATGTTACCTAAGGATGTAACAATGGGTATGCTGAAACAATATCTACTTTCCCCTTTTCTTCCTGAGATTTTGGGGATGAAATCCTTGTTAGGGGTTTATGATTTGTAACACCCCTGACCTGGGTTACGAGCTAACCCTAGGTGTTTTGCCTAATTATGAAATTAGATGGTTGTAATTATCCTTTAGTATATAATTAAAGCTTTTATGGAACATATGTTTCCATTTCTGTCCCTTATAAACCAATGTTGAAGTATTGTTTGCAATACAGGGACTTATGTGCAAATTGCCCAATCAGAGGGGTTAACTTGCAAATTTCACATTTTTATATGTTCCTTTAATTTTGAGACAACATAATAATGAATATGATAAGGTTTGATGGATTTCCCAAGCTTGGGCATCAAGATGCAGCTTGTGGAATGATCCTTGTGCTTAAAAACCCTAATTTGGAATAAAGTGCAATTTACCCAAATTGAGGGGTGCAATTTGTAAAATTCACCTTCTAGAAAATCTTTTATAACTCTTGTCATCATTTAGAGTATAAATGATGAAAGGTACACATCAATGAATAATCAGATAAGAAAAGTGATCTTTGTGGTAAAAATCACCTAATATGGGTATGGAGATCTTTCATGTATGTACCCTAGTTGAAAGTTGGATTTCTTTACCCTTAGATCTTGAGATTTCATGAGCTTTTCATAAGTTTAGATGAGTTTGGACGTGTCCTTGATCAAAGAGGGACTTAGATGAAAATTCCATGCTTTAGAGGTCCTTATGGTGTAAAATGGCCTAAAGTATATAAGCCTTTTCCCTTACAACAAGTGAACGGATCTTTCATTCCCTTCACTTCTTCTCTTCTTTCCCAAACGGATAAGGCAAAGCTCTGAAGCTCAGGGAGGCGACCAAGTAGTTCTAAGGTGAGAAGAACCATCTTCAAGCTCGGATTCTTGGGTGAATTCATCTTTTAAGGTTGGTTTTGTGGATAGCTCACTTAGTCTTCTTGTTCTAGCCGACCAATCCTACCTTTTCTTGGAGGAATCTCCTCTGACTGAGTTGTGGAGCTCAAGACACCATTAGAGGCTTGAAGCTTGGAAGCTTGGAGCTCTAGGAACAACGTTCTAAGGCGGGTTTTATAACTCTAAACTCTTTGCTTTATATGCATATTTTTTTTCTTGCAATTTAGCAATTAGTTCTTCTTCTACCTCCCTTCTTCCTTACACTTTTGCAAGAAAAACGGTGGAATAACCGACCTTGATAGAGGTTGAAGATGATTGGCGTGGATTCCTAGGTTACTTTATCAAACGACCTTGGACCCTTTTGGTCCAAACGGTTGCAAATTGTTTAAGGTCAAACGGTTTCAAACCGTTTGCTCTCAAACGACCTTGCAAGACCATTCGGATTGAAACGGTCTCAAGACCGTTTGATAGGGTTGACCAAGGGACGAACGTTTGAGGGTCTGTTGGTAATATATTTAATTTCATTCCTGCAAAGAATCAAAGTTTAATTCTTAACCAATTGAGAGTTGAAGGCACTTCAACATCCTAACCCTAATCGGGTTGAAATTGCTGTTTTTAAGCATAGATCTTGTTGAGTTTTGGGTTGAAGGACCCAAACGGTCTCAAGACCGTTTGGGCACAACCCAAGACCATTTGGAGGTCTAGGGTTGAGATAATATAATGGTTTGAAGGTCCAATTGCAATAAGTTGATGAACTGATAAAAATGCTGATTTTAGACCTAATTGGAGTTCAATCCTAGTCCAACCGACTTGGTTTTTGGTCAAACTTTGGGCAAACGGTCTCAAGACCATTTGGATGATGTCCAAACGATCTCAAGACCGTTTGGGCCAAGTTTGGGCCCAATTGGAGGTCAATTGATAGGTTCAACCTTGAATTGATTCACATTGTTGAATATTGATGACCATCCGATTTGAAACCCTAATTGAATTAGAATCAACCCTAATTGACTTTCAATTGAGGGTCAATTTGATTTCTAATTGATTAAGTCTAATCTTAGTTAACTCAATTTATAAGTGGTTATCATGGATTTGGTTAATTGAGGGGTTCAACATACATATCCATGACCAATTGTAACTATTGAACCACTTTGGAGGTCCAAACGGTCTCAAGACCGTTTGAGGCCAAACGGTCTCAAGACCATTGATCAAACGGTTTCAAACCGCATAAGCTCAAACGGTTTGGAAAGTCAACCTTTCCAAACGGTCAACGCACCCAAACGGTTTGGGCAAACGACCTTGAGGTCATGCGTTCTTGGAGTCAAACCTAGCAAACGGTCAACGCGACCAAACGGTCTGAAGACCGTTTGGTGGTTGAAGGTTGAAACCGTTTGAAGGTTTTCAAGGTTATTAATACTTAATCACTTGAAGTTGTATTTGGTTCAATGGTGATCTAAACTAAACTCTAATGGTATCTTAGTACATTAAGGGACTAAGTGATTAATGAATTGACCCATGATGGTGATCATGAGGTAAATTACCAAAATACCCTTGAGGGGTTTAATTGAGTAATACCTTGTCCTAATCAAACCCTAATCACATGATAGTGATAATTTGACTTATGTTAGTCAATGGGGACTTAACCCAACCTGATCTAGAGTGGTGTAATCACTATCTACTAGTAAGAGGAGAGAGAAAGTATCATAGGAGAGAGAAAGTACCCTTTTATGGTGGAAACTCAAGTAAAATACCTTCAATACACATGAATGTGCATGATTAGGGTATGATCCACCTATGTGAGATCATGGAAACCCTAATTATGATAATTGATGAATCTTAATCTTATCTGAGGGCTTTAATGATGATTTTTCTCATACATGATGATGTAATGAGTTCTATTCACCGTGATGTGAATAGTAAACCCTGATTTTAGGGTGATGACATGTGATGTGAATAGTAAACCCTAATTTATGGTGATCTGATAAATGTAGTAATTCAGGGTTATGCCTTTGAGTATGAAACCCTAAAATACAAGTTGTTATATGAGGAATCTTTATGCCATGTGAGATAAGAGGTTTAATAAATCTAATCCAGAGGAGATGTAATATGAATGAGAATCCCTAAATTAGAAATGAAAATATGGAAATCCTAGTGGGATGAATAGTGAGCCTAGTATATGACCTAGCAATTATGAATTCCTGGAGATGTTTATAAGGTAATGCCTTTAAATAAAGTATAGTCAAATCAATGAGTATGATGTGTTCACACCATGATAAGATTGAGAAGTGAATTCATACATTGAATTGATAATCTTTATGATGTTCAATAAATGTTGTATTTAAAGCCAAATACTCACCATACCCTGGTATGCTTCCAAGGATGGCAGAGTTGCATACTAGAATTGGACTAATAATCTAAAAAGGAAATATTAACAATGAAGGATGGGGTATGTTAACCTTAGTCCTGTGTCATGCCTTTAGGTATGAAACTTTGAGAACAAGTTACCAAATATGATGTCTTATAAGATAAAGGGATTTCAATAACCTTATTTTGAATAAGGTGAAACCCTATTTCCAGTTATGCTTTTAAATATGAATCCTCATGATTGAAGTATGAGATGAGGAGTCAATATTCCTAATCATAAGTAAAGGAAATGAATTACCCTAATTGATGAAGATCAGGGAACCTAACTCTTGTAAGAGTAGGAAGGTACAACTTCATTGAAATGAATTGTTTACTGTTATCAGTTAGATTAACTATGCAGGTTCCTTCATGAACATGATCAAATCCAAGTAAGGATTATGATTCTATATTCATTGAAAGCATGCTTTAGCTTTATGAATAAATGAAATATTCAGATGCCTTATTGAGTGGCATCCTATGAGACTGATGGGCTGTGAAAGCTATAAATATCATCGAAGTCATGCTTAACAGATGACTTGTGATGAGATGACTGAGAAATGATAATTGGTGTGAGTTAGACTTGTTACATTTAGTATTCTATCTTCATAGCTGCCATGCTAATGATTATTGTTTGAGAACATGTATGATGTCAAGAGAATACTGAAATGTACCTAATTAATCAAGTATAATCATACCATGTAGAGCCCTGATCATAGATCCATCATTGTCAGAGACCAAATGATGGTGAAACAGGTTTTCCCAAGGGAACTCCTGGATCACATACTCTTGAGTATGTGGGGGAGATGGATGCGTAAATCCTTACATCCTAGTGTAGGAATTGATGTAGATTTATCATAGTCCGTCAATCCTTCACTACAAAACCAAATGGTGAGATGTACCACAAATCTCCCAAAGAAAACACAAACATCGCATCGGTGAGAGATAAACAAGAAATCTTTCGATGATGAAGAGAGTACAGAACGCCACTGTAACTCTAAAATAGCGAAGGACCAGATTACCCTGGTAAGCTATAACAGCAGAGACACAAGATGTCCTGCAAACAATCCTCTAACTGACTGAGGAAGATGAGGTCATAAGAATCCGGCTCTTTTGATGACCTCTGTATGATACCGATGCAACTTACTAGTGATCGGTTGGAGTATGAGCGGTATACCTCATCTCCACAGGGCATAATAATGTTTGTAAAACATAATCAACCGCGTAGTATATCTGCTTAGGTTAAACTACGAGGAACAATGTTTGGTGTTACATTGTTTACATTAGTGATCTGTTCAGATATTTTGTATACATGTCCTTTATATGCTTTAAAGACATGACTGCTTAAGTAGAAGTTGCTTCACTTGTTATTAAACCTGTTGTTGTATGATTTATGTTATCTTGTCTATGATATTCCTTAATGTTATAATAAAGCTTCTAGTTGAGAGTTATAACTCTCGCTGGGACAATTTGTATATTGTCTCACTCCGTAGATTTTAACTCTTTTTAGGTGGTCGTCGAAGACGAAGGAGACCGTTTAAGGATGAGCAACAACGACAACAACAGTACCAGGGGCAGCAGTGAATCTCAGGTGGAGATACTGGCTGCTGAGTTATGTAGTTAGATAGTCCTATGTCGTCTCTGTACTCTCAGGTCCTAGGAATTAGTGGTTTGAGTTTTTGGTGTTGGCTCCTGAGATTTTGAATCATGTTGTATATAACAACTCAAGAAGTGGTTTAACAGAGATGTAAACTGTTTACTTGGTTTCTTATAAAAAGGAGTTTTATAATTTCCAGATCTTGTCTCAAAAATTTTAATTTCCAGTAATTTTTCATGTTCCGCAACTAATCGAATGCTTCCGCTAAGTTTATATCGTGGTTTTGGAGATCAGAGCCCACACTTAGTTTAGGGAATAGGTTACTACGACGGTGGAACCGACCTAAACCGAAGTAGTGAATTGCACCACGACAGTGGGCAATTCTGTTTTCAGGCCACTACCCAGATAGAGAGAGAAGATTGAGGCATTATATAAAATCTAATACAATGAAAACCCGCGGTGAAACCGCAATCCTAAAGATATCTTTTTTAATTGATTAAATTAACCTTTAATCGATTGTTTGCTTTGTTTTATTTTTATTTTCTTTTAATTTTGACAACAAACCCCAATTTGTTATTCGGCTTAGCTGATCGCAAATAGTTAGTAGGAGTCTCCAACAATTCTGAGTATCTCTGTGTTCGACTCGGGCCTCACAAAGGCCTGTACTACTCGACGCGTATACTTGCGTTTTTAGCGCATAGTAAAATACAAGTCAAGGCTTATCCTACAATGCAATTGTACAAATAAGGCATGTTTAATGTTAGTTAAAAAAATATGGGTGTGTTTAGAGATGTTATTCAACTTTCTATTGATTCTCCTTAACCAAATGTTCCAGAAGATATGGATAATCAAGTCTTCTGGAAGATATCTAGAGTGTTATGTTAAGAGTTTTAGTCTAGTGACAAAGGTTGGTATAAGGAGGTTTTTGGTGTTTGAATTTTGTGGGAAGAATTTTTGTAGGATGTGCTTCGTGACTTTGCAGTTGGTGAAGAGGTGTTGTGTGGTTTCTTCATTTTCCTTACAGAGGTAGCATCTGGTTGGTCCCATAAATCCTATGCAGGTGAGGTTATGGTCAGTGGGGATTTTATCAGTTGTGAGTAGCCAGAAAAGAGTTTTGGTTTTTGTGGCCATTTTGTTTTCCAAAAGTGAACCATATTTGATGTATGGCCCCTTTAAGGGAGGTGGGTGTAGGCTTCTTTGGGTGTGTAAAAGTTTCCCCATTTCCAGGAAATCTTAGTATTGATGTTGTATTCAAGTTCATGGACTATGTCTCTCAGAGTGTTGTTGTCTACATGGTTTTGGAGATGTCTTTTGAGCAAATTTTGTTTGTTGCTGGTAAGAAGTTTAAGGGCTTTGACAATGTTGAGTGTACACAATGAAGAAGGAATGAGCATATGTGTATTAAGATTTCGAATGGTGTTGTGATGGTACCATGGGTCTTCCTAGAAATTCATACTCTGATGTACATGTGGGGGATATAAATGAGGTTCTTGATTATGTCCAATTTTTTGTTGATGTATTTCCAAAGTGGGGAAGAAATGTTGTGCGGAGTTTTGTGCCAAGGTGGTTTATTTTTGTAATATTTCTAAAGGATAAAGTTTTTCCAGACTTTGTTAGTATTTTCAGTGAGAGTGTGTATAATTTTTGTAATGAGGCAAATGGCATGGATTCTAATATTTATGATGCCCCATCCTCCATGTTTGATCGGTGCCATGATGGTACCCCAATTGACAAGATGGATGTTTTTGTGCTGTTTGTTTACTATGTGGTTGTTCCAGAGAAAATTTCTTCTGATTTTGTCAATCATTTTGTGGGTTTTTGAAGGTAAAGGGATGCAGCTGAGGAAGCGGGTTGTAATAAGTGTGATGACACTATTAATGAGAGTTAGTCGGCCAGCCAGGTTGAGGAAGTGATTGGTCCAAGAGTTTAGTTTCCCTTGAATCTTATCGATGATGGGGTTCCAAACGGAGTGAGTTATGGGGTGTGGAGTGATAGGTAGCACAAGATAGTTGATGGGAAAGATGTCAATTTTGCATTTGAGGAGATTTTTATATCTTTTGATGATGTCTGGATGTGTATTGACCCCAAAGATAGAAGACTTTGAGAGGTTTATCCGAAGACCCAAAATGTATCAGAAAAGGCCAATGATACATATAGTGTTGATGATGATGGAGTCTTCAGGCTTGACAAGGATCATTATATCATCTGCAAATTGTATGATATTCTCATGTCACTCATGAGGAGAGGCTATAAGGCCATGAGTAGTACCAAGTTAAAACATATTAGTTAGAATGGATGTTACAATGATGAAGAGATAAGGAGAGAGGGGGTTGCCTTGTCGTAGCCCATTGGTATTGTGAAAGTAGATGAAGGGTGATTTGTTAATTATAATAGAGAAGTAGTTAGTGGAGATGCAAGCATGAATCTAGTTATTCCAAATGTTGATAAAACCATATCATGACATCGCTTTGATGAGGCAGTTCCAGTTAATGTAATCAAATGCTTTTTCTAAATCAAGTTTGATGGCCACAAGTGGCGTTTTGTTTTTGTGGAAAAGGTGTAGAGTTTCATTCACCGTGATGAAAGCGTCATGAATGCTAGGATTTTTGAGAAAGGCATTTTGGTTGTGAGAGATGATTTTTTCTAGATGGGGTTTAGCAATGATCTTGTATGAAGTATTGATTAGGCGAATGGGTCTGAATTGTGAGATATGGTCGGGGTGAGTAACTTTTTTGATAAGGGCTATATTGGTGTGGTTAATGTGTTTGAGAAGATTGTGTATGTTTGTGTTGTGTTGAAAATCTTTGAGGAGTTTTTGAAAGTCACCCTTGATGTGGTTCCAATTATCCAGGTAAAATTCAGTATTAAATCTGTCAAGGCCTGTGGATTTGTTTTTACCAAGCGAGTGGATGGCCATATCAAGTTCTTCAAGGGTGAAAGGACAAATGATGTGTTGTGGTGAGGTGATATAGCAGCCACATAAGTGCTTCCAGTTGATGGAGTTGAGAAAATAGGCTTGTGCTTAGTATTGAAAATGTGTTAGAAATGTTGAACAATGTGTGTAGTGATTAGATGTTTATTTGATGTAGTGCTTCCATTAATGTTCAACTTAGTAATGATATTTTTGTGATTATTGTTATTGCAAGTTTTGTGGAAGAATTTGGTGTTTTTATCGCCCTCCTTAGCCTGTTTGATTTTTGCACGTTGCCTCCACATTGTGTCCAAGAAGTGCTTGGCATGATCAAGTTCGGATTTTATAGTGAGAATGAGGGTCAGATCAGCAGATGGATCACTATCAACAAACAAGTGTTGTTATTCTAAGTCAGCAAGTTTGTGTGAGAGATTTCCAATGGTTTCTTTATGCCAACTTTTCAGACTACTCCTGACACATTTAGTGTTGTTGTGAATGTGGTATCCAACATATCTGGTTTGGTTATCTGATACAACCCAATGCCTTTTGCATAGGTTTAGACATGTGGGACCCGTAGTCCAAAAATTTTCAAAGCAAAAAGGTTTGTATCCCCATTTATCTAGTTTGTATCAATGGTGACGGAGAAGTGGTCAGAGATGGGTCTGTGTGCGACAATGAAGTAGGCATGAGCGCATTGGTCTTCCAATATAGTAGGGCAAATTAAGTGATCTAGCCTACCCCATGTTTGTTGTCGTGTCCATGCATAGTGAGCATTGGTTGGTGGGATATCAATCATGTGGTGGTTTTAAATAAGTTTAAGGAAGGCTTTATCTGAATAGTTCATGTATCCCATGGTTGTGGTGGGGTTGGTTCTGTCAGAAAGTTTTGTTGTGAGGTTGAGGTCCCCTCCCATAAGCCGGGGTTTGTCGTGATAAATGTTCATGATGTGCATGGTTTATGCCATTTTTTTTGTTGGGTTCTCCGTAAATGCCAGTGAAGATCCAACTGAAGTTGTCAGTGGTGTTTGTGATATGAAGAGTGATGGAGAATGTTCATGGTTCAGTGTGTGTGATATCAAAGAGTTTGTTGTTTATGCCTATAAGGAGGCCTCCCTTGAAACCTTACGATGGAATTTGGTGCCAAGTGTTAATGTGTTTGCCTCCTATAGTTTTGAGAGAAAAAGGAGAAAGAGTGGTTTTGGTTTCCTGAATGGTGATGATGTTAATGTTGTTTTTGTAAATGTGTCTGTGAAATTCTTTTTTGCAGTTCAGATTTGATGCCCCAAATATATTCCAATAAGTAATCTTTTATAGTGTAAAATGTATAAAAATGCAACAATTGTGTATAGTGGATTTAATAGATATGTAATTCTCCAAAATGTGAATATGTATCATGAATCTTTCTGTGGTTTTTCCAGTTCATAAATTGTTCGATGTTATCTAAGGCCTGATGTGTTGATGTGTCATCGTCGAAAGTGATTCCTAATTTATTAGCAAAATTTGTGAATGATTGTATATCAAGCCATGAAGCTATGTCTATTATATTATCTATGTTGTTTTCATCTAAATCATAAGATGTAGAATTTGAAAGCATTTGTTTAGAACATAAATTAGATTTAAATGTGGAAAGTGAAGATGTACCTGTATCTTCCATGGAAAAACAGTTTCTTTGAATCAGTCATTCTCATGTGGTGGATATGTTGTTGATAGATTGGATGGTTCCCGTATCCTTTCCTTTGTTTTTTTTCCTTTGGACTCTGTGATGATCGAATCTCGTCAATGATAGCAGTCTTCAGTTTTTGTATAGTATCAGAATCTATATTCATAGTAGAATTTGAATCATTGTTGTGAAAAGGGAAAGGTTTGAAGGAGTTCAACAGAGTATTGTTTGTGTTATCTGTCGATGGTGATGACGTTCTATGTCTTTTATTGTTGACAGATCGGTTGGTTTCTTCAGTGGACTTGGTAGTGGTGTTCTTTCTTTCCCAAACTAATTTCTTTCATTGGGTTTTATGGCATTTGTGAAGGGTTTTTTTATGTTGGCTAGGCAGTACCAGGAGGGGGGTGAACACTGATATCGAATAAAGTAGTCCTTATGGCAGTTGGGTTTACTGTCAAAAGTTTGATTATGCAATTTTTTCAACCAGACGAATTTTGAGTGATGCAGGGAAAGTGATAGTATGTTTGACTGAGAAGACATAGAAATCTTTGATGTACTATGTAGGTTGTAGAGTGTCCTGACTAACAAATTGAAGTATAGCACCTATGGAGTGGGCTATGGCTTTGAAAACATCAACCTCCCAAAGATGTGGTGGAAGATAAACTATTGCTACCCATCCAGAACCACCAGATATAGCAAGAGATGAGCCTTTTTCAGGTGTCCACTGGGTAATATTAGCTTGGATAAAGCTGGTTCCACATGGTATAGTCATAACCTGTCCGAAAAGGTGATCAAGATTGGTGCCTTCCGGGACTGAATAGAGAAGTTGGGAGGGTGAAGGGATTTTTAGATTCAAGATAGTGTGGCCAGGGAGGAGCAAAGCTATGGCACGAGTAACATCTAGGATGTTAACGGTGTTGTTGTCGATGTTGTTTGTGATGGTGACCTAGTGAAAACTTTTAAAAGCCTCATAGAGTTGGCAAGAAGATCGAAGGGGGACTCTTTTTCCAAATGTAACGAGTGAGCCATATGTAAAGGTGAGATGCAGATAGGTTCCTCAGGGGTTGAGGGTTTTTGAGGGATGCTATCTTGATGTAAGACCTTTGGTGCAACGGGTGGTGTTGGCTTTGAGAAGATAAAAGGTTTTATAGGGTGTTTTGAATGATGGTGGACGTGTGCATGTGAAGAGTGTAGTGGTGTTGTAGAAAACTCAGTTGGAAATAGACAAATATATGGGTGCTAATCTCTTTGACACTGGGCTTTGATCTATGATTTGATTTGTCAAATCTAGAATTATGTTGTGATCTGTTGAAAAATGTGGCAGGTGCATGGTGTAAAGTTTTTTTCCTATTAAAGTGTGTGTTGTCTTCTAGGGAATGGGTTTTGCGATAAAAGCAGTTGTATACTACATGTCTAGGTTTGTGGCAAAAATAGCAGAATCATGGAGTGGTGCATTGGGACCTTGAGTGTTTTCTACTGGAGCATTTGTTGCATGAAAGAGGGAGAAAATGGTGTTTTGGAGGGGCTTATCGCTAGGCTGTGAGATTTGGGTTTTGTTTGAAGGTTTTTATAGCTAAGTCGGTGATTGAAGGCTGACCAAGTGGTAGGAAATTGAGGCCATACAAAAACATGGGAAATGATGTCTTGTGTCGATGTAAATTCTGAGATATTTCAAAATCATAAGAGGGTGTGGGAGAATGATTAGTTGTGAAAGGTTGTTGGTACCTATCAACAATGGTGGCAGGCTTTTGTATCTTCTTCCTCAGAGCTAATTTGTGATTTCTGGCCAGAAGTGATCTCAATAGGATTGACTTTTGTACCTTCAGTTGGCTGGTGTTTATCTAGAATGAACAATTGATTTAACAAAGTCTGAATTGGTAGAGATGTGTTCATCCTTCGAGAAGAAAAGTGAGTATAGTTTGGTGGGTGTTTCATTATTGAAGTCAGCAACCTAGGCCATTAGGGTCCTGTTGGCGACTGGTATGATGAACATTGTCCATTCTAGTCTGAGTTTAAGCTCTGCAATCATGTCTACCCATTCATGGACTATATAGATGTTGGACTTCTTATCATAATCAATGACGACGTCGAAGTTTTTGTGACCTATCTGAATTTTGTTGATGCCTGGTGGGATGTCGTGTTCTTGATACTTCCATGCTCTTGGTAGCTGGATGATGGAGTGGTTATCAGGATCGTCTAAAGGGTTGCTCATGAACGGAAAGCATGATGCCATCTTTCGACTAGAATGTATAGGGTTGCGCGAGGTTAACAGTGATGTGGTCTTCCTGTTCTTATAAGCCTTGCAGAGATGAAGTGGAGTTGCAACCCTTCGTTTGATGTGCTTGTTTTGACTGTGGGCCACCGTGAGATGCCTCATGTTCTCATGTTGGGGGACAATTCAGTATGTTGTTAAGATATGGATGGAGTTAGCCATTGTTGTGCCGCCCTAAGTGTATAGATTTGATTTGACTGCGCTGGACTTTGTCGTTGTTTTTTTTGGGAAGTGAAGTTATGTTTGTAGCTATCAATGCAGATATGTGATCCAGCCATAAAGGTGTACCCAAGAGTATATGGTGTGGAATCCTCTCAATGTTGTTGTGGGCGAAGATACGTGCTCCAATGTTGAGTTGTTCTTCGAGGAGATGTTGCTAGGGGTTTTTGGGTGTTGCCAAGCTATGGTGTGGGTCTGAGGTCGGTGTCACAGCCATCCTATGGAGGTTGGAGCAAGGTCTAAAGCTTGATAGTTGTGGCTAGATAATGAAATCAGATGTCGTTTGTAGAGAGAAGTTGGAGCTTTCTCTCACTAAGTGCTCCCCCCTCCCGCTACCTTGTGACTGTTTTCTTCTTTTATTCTAGTATACTCGCTAATGTATATCATGTTTTTAATGCTACTAATACATGTAACTAGTGCTAGATTATTCAATTTAATCTGTAGTATAGTAAATAATAGAACTAGACACAAAATAAATCATTCACAATAGTTTGACCATAATATCCCATATATATGTGACAACTATGTATGGCTTTAAATGATTAATGAAGCAAACATATAAATCCCTACAAAATTGTAGAATATTCTGAAACTATATTTTCTTAAAAATGGTGGATTAACTTATATTTGGCTAAAATTGACCCTTGTGACTAATAAACATATTTTTGATAATTACTCCTACTAAAAATGGTGAATGACAAAGATTCGTATTATTGAGTCGTAAATGGCGAAAAAAGACATAAATGTTTATAAGTAGAGGGAAAATTATGAAAAAATAGTAAATGCCAAAAAGTACTTATAATCAGTATAATTTGACCAGAATGACTAGTATTTACAAGATTTAATGATTATCCTTAATTAGAATGATAAATAGATGCATTACAAATTAAAAATGAGAAGAATTGACTATTATAGATTAAAAATCTAGAAAATCTCATGGATGTCTAAAAATATATTTGGATCATAACCCACCTAGTTTACACTAAATGATTCATTTGAGTACATTAAATAATATGTTGACCTAAGAATCATTTATTAAATAGTAGAAATGGGGAATATGATGGAAAGTAGAATTATGTTTTCCTTAATATACATAGTAATAATTGGGGGTCGTGTATCTTTAGAAATGTAAGAGCAACAAATAGGAACTCTCATTCATTAATTGGATAAAAGAGCATAATCTTAGTAAGTACATAAATATGTAAACAAATATTTATGCATGTAACATTTAGACTGAATGAATGCTTATGGCTCTAGTTATACAACATGAACCCAATGGATATTAAGGAAAAGTTATAACACCCAAAGACATGTAATGAGGCATTTATATATGAAGGGTAAAATGGAAATTTTGCACCATAAAAAACTAATGACCTAAATAGCTCACAATGACAATGAATGTGTAATTTTGGGATGTCAAAAATCTAAACTAGATAGAGAAAGAACCATCTGCAATTAAAGGGGCAACTAATGAGTTACTTGTAACCCTTAGGGCATATTTGTATGGAAATCACCTATTGGAATAATATAGAGGACACTTGATGCTATTAAATGTAACTTATACGATATTTCATCATAGTAGTGAACACCCTAAATGAATGAGTGTGACATTAAGAACCCATGTTGGGAAATATAGTAGAATGTGGACATTAGATCTGACTCAAAAAATATAATTATTATCAATTGAATATATAACCATGAGAATAACATATGCCCCAACCTTATAATCCCTAACTAAATAGTGATATATATATATATATATATATATATATATATATATATATATATATATATATATATATATATATACGAGTAAGCATATACAGAGAATATGATGAAATGAGGAGTAAACATAATGTGGTGGTTATATATATGATGAGATAAATGAAGAATTTGAAATCATTATATGGGAAATCCAACTAGAAATACTATCTAGGAAGATAACATGTTAGTTGTAAAATATTAATAACCCTAAATGAGAAATAAAGAAAATGTATATAGAAAAGATTAAAGATCAATCAATTCTAAGTGACAACACCATTATACTACCTTGTAGATTCCTCCTCTTCGAGCCTTTTTGTGATTGAGAAATCTATGGAGCTTTGAATAATTTGAGGTACTTTATTATTGATTTACATACAGACTTGTTTCTTTTCCATCTTGAATTCCATGCATATTGACTAGTGGGGAACCCTAAACTATTTTATGAGCCTTTCTTTCCTCTTGAAGGTTGTCAGCCCTAATTTATAATTGTTGGATTTGTTAAATATTAATATTGCATTGGAGTTTATCTATGAATTTTGACTCCCTTTGGTATTTGTTCCTTAGAGCTTTGGCTCCCTTGAGGTAAGGTATGTCCAGCCACCCTATTCACAGATTGTAATGGAGTAGTTTTCCTCTAGTATATTGGTTGAAATAGCAATTAGGCTATCGTGTCATCCTAGAATATATGAGTGGACAATGGACACTTAAACCTTGCAAAAATGATATTGCAGTGATTCATTTTGACATTTAAAGTTGATCATTTTATTGCAAATTCTTAAATGTTTGGATATTTTGAGTGTGGACAAACTTACATTAGCTACATGATGTTGTAAAATTACCATCTTGAATTTTTAACATTGAAAATATTGTTGTTTTTTATCCTTATTTAGATAAACTAATTCCACCAAATAGTCTCATCCTTGTATTGCTCTTATACTTGAATCATACTTTGTAATTTTTTAAATACCTCAATATAAGAATATAGTACAACCATCGTTGAACCTTTTCCTCTTTGGTTCATGTCATGGATTATTTGTCCCTTTGAAGATATATGGATAGGTGATCTACGGAAGATCTAGAAGAGATGTGCATGAGATGTCCTTTGTGAAGAGTAGATAGGACTTATATAAGATTTTATTAGTAGTCTTTATTATAGGCTTTAGTGGTTCTGATTGTAAAGCATAAATGTACATAAGATTTACTTATATATTCTAAACATAAATCATCTTAATAAAAAAATTGGTCCAAAAGATCAAGTTTTTACAAAACAAATAAAAATATGACAAGTCGTTTAGAATATGGCTTGCATGTTTGTTATATTCTTCTTGTTTCTAATCAATAAATCTAGTATTATTGAATTATTTGTTTATTGTGGAAATTAATTAACCTTGATAATGAGTATAAATTTCCTTATTTTTATCTCTCTAGTATGGAATCTAATCTTGAATGTTTATATCTTGTTTGTATTGGGATTTCATATCTACTCTTATTATTATTTGCTTTCCATATCACTCAAATAGTCATATCTGATATATATGTCTTATGTGGACTTCATCTTTAGGACTACAAGATATGTTCTTGGTCTGGCTGGTATGGTGTTACATACATATGTTATTTATTATTAGATTATAAATGTATAGATGTCTACTTTGTTACTCCTACAATAGGAATACAGTTCTAGAATTCGTGGTATTTGTTTATCTATTAATAGATATGTTCTCAATGATGGTTAAGAAATCAGAACTTAAATAACTAGATTCCTCTGTGATTAGCTAAAATATTATCATAAATTGCTTGTGTTAAATGCTAAGATCATCAATTAGACTTATTGTTGGATCCTAGGATGGGTGATTGGGTGCTCTAGAGGGAGTTGAATAGAGCTGAATGCACTTAAACAAAATTCATTATACCTTCAAGATATTTCATAAGATAAGGTTGATAATATGGGAAATTTGAGTACAACTAAAACACGCATAGCAAGGATGAGGAAGATCAAATAAGCACCAAATGACAAGCTATGTAGAGTGGTTCCATATTTCAAACTAAAAGTATGTCAGTCCACTTCCTAGAGAGGTTAACCTCTAGGATTTCTTAACCATTGTACTCTTATATTCATCATAAGACATACAATACATGACCTTCCAAAGGACTTACCTATCCAATCCAAGAGTCTTCAACCTACCTAAGGACTTACCTACTTTGCAAGGAGTCTTCTGCCTTCACCAAGGACTTACCCACTCGTGCACAAGTCTTCAGCCTTGAAGGAATTACCCACTCTTCTTAGATTTTCATCCTTTGACTTCACCTTTGCCAAGGAGAAGCTTTCACCAAGGACTTTCCCACTTGAGCAAGGAGTCTTTTACCTTCACCAAGGGCTTACTCACTCTTTCTCCCAAGTCTTTAGCCTTACCTTCTTCTTCACCAAGGGACTCATTCCCTTGTTCTTCTTTGCCTCTCTTAGCTAAGAGAGAGAACCTTCATCTTCATGGTTGAAATGAGAGATTAGGAGGTGGAGGAAGTGAAAGCCTCACAATATATACATGTAGGACTAGCTCTCTTACAAATCTTCGACTCACTCTAACAGATGTAGCAAGTAATTAAGCTTAGAGAGAGAGGAGGTTGTGGGATACATTCAACTATAGAATAGAGACCTTCATAGTGCTTGGCTCACCATGGGATGAAGCCCAAGGGGTCCTACTTATAGTTGGGGATGCCTAGAAGCCTATGGGAACACTTAAGGACAAATACTAGCCGTTTGGAATGTTGCAACACATATATTTTTGAGTTTTGTAACATTCCAACGGCTAAAAGTACTTTTCTATATTTTTCTGTACAGTGCGATCGATCGAGTTTCAATAAACATAACTCGACTGATTGCACTATATGACAATGAATATTTGAACCGCCAATTGAGTTTCTCCTAGATGAAACTTAACTGATCGATTAAATTGGTTTTGCTCAGTGCAGGGATCAGTTGAGTTCTATGAGTGTACAACTCGACTGAACCATGACATTTTGAAGATCCATCACGGGATCGTTCAAGTTTGTAACTCGACCGACAAACAACCTGTAATAGATTTTGGAAAATGTCATTAAAGTGCTTAAATATTTGATTGAAGTGCTCTTGATTTTTTCTAAGCTTAATTATGAGTGATACAATCATTAAAAGTGATTTATAACATGATTCTAATATATTTACATCATATGCCATAAAAGTGTACTTGCATTGATTTTGACTTGTCTTTTCTCCAAGTTAGGATGTGCAAGTTAGGAAATTTAGAGTGTGTCTATACCTAATCTGAAATCACTCAAGTAGATGCATTATACGTAAATAAGTGGAATGGTTTAGTCATCATCATAACAAGGGTTTAGTCTATTCATACCTTGAGTCAACATTGACCTATAGTCAACATTCTCCCCCATTTTGAAGATGACAAACCATTCGATAAATGTATTGAAAGCTTTTAAGTAAAATCATACTTTTGGAGAAACCTAGGGGTTTCAAAAGAATCGATTTCATATGCTCCCCCTCAATTGATGCTCATGAAGTTCTCATACTCCCCCTCAATTGATGTTATTTCTCCTGCATGGTTAGCTTTCATAACATTTATAGAATACTATGTCTTTTAATCATATATGGCTTCTCCCCTTTACCTCCTCCCCGTTACATAGACGTGCTTCTCTCTCTACATGTAAGACATGCTTTCTCCCCCTACTTTACATAAGAAGACATGCTTTCTCCCCCTTTGTCATTTCAAAAATGTGGGGGTATGAAGAGATAAGAAACACCACTTGTTAAAAGAAAGGAGATAACAAAAATTATAACAGAGAGTAGAAGAGCAAAACTAGGGGCTTGTCCAAGCATAGAAAGAAAAGAAAGTTAAAGTATGCACTTGAACAAACCATAATGTAATTCTTGCAAAGATCAAGGCAAGATAGAGTGTTGCAGAAAAATAATGAATCACACTTTTTACCCTCATTATGACAGAATTCGCCCAAAAAGTGTTAGGGCTCATGGTGAAGCAATGAGCCTTTCTCAGAAGGACGTTTCACTAAGAACCTCAAGGTTGTATCAAAACAAGATATACTACTTGATATATGTAGCAAGTTTGAGCACATCAGAAGCAATTTAAGACACAACCAAGAGATCCAAAGAGATCGTCATCAAAACTTGCAAAATAACTCAAAGCAAGTAATTGCAAGATATAGGGATACCACAAGTGGGATACCAAATTATAGCAATTAGAAAGATATAGTTATAAGTAAGATAGGCAATTTAAAGCATGTCAATGTGCATACATAGAGGTACCAAGAGAGTGCCAAAGAATAAGGCCATTGACTGAGAAAATCTAGTTAAGAGGGAAATTCTCATCCAAAAAATGCCAATTGTATATTATGTGTACAGTTCTATCGATTGAGTTATTGATAGGACAAACTTGACCAATAATAGTTGTTGGCAACACCCCTTGGTTCTGATCGGTCAAGTTTCTATCAGGACAAACTCGACCGATCAGAGTTGCTTGTCAAAAAGCATATATATTTTGGAAAAACATATATAGATGCATGATAAAGATGTAATTCATATCCAACCATGTGTAGGAAAGTTCGTAAGGCACTATGAAAGCATAAGAAGCAGTTTTTAAGTAAGAAAAAGATGAGAACCACAATATACCACTTTTGACTAAAAAGTACATGCATAGTGCACACTAACTTGGCAAAAACACACAAGGATTGTATATGAACAATAATAACACTACCTCAGAGCTTACCATTTCTTTTCCACTTGCTGCCACCCTCTACTCATGTCACCTTTCTTCTTTTATGTGGATTGAGAAGTCAATTTGCAAATCCATAGCTCAAGTCAATCCATTAGCAAGTGACATGCAAGAAAAAAGATGAAATGGTCCCCAATCTTATTTTTGGGTCCAGAGGGGTTAGCTTAGCAACCCAAGTCCTATTGCTCTTGGGTGCTTTCCTAAAAGGACAATAAGTAGAATAATGACCAATTTCATTGCAATAGTTGCAATATTTTCCATGAAATATTGGAGGTCCTTTACCTTTGTTGTTCCTTTGGCTACCATCGTACCCTAAACCATGTCTACCAATTTGTTTAGTAGTATGGTGTAGGATACAATTAAGATTCTTTTTACCAACTAAGAATCTTTGCAAAGAAGATCTCAAATGATATTTATCATGCATAAAAGAAGTAATAGTAGAAGACAATTGCTTCATATCATCTCTAACATGCATAAGATCATTTTCTAAGCAAAGATCTTTAGTTAACTAAGAATCTCTATCAATATGAAGAGTAGTAACATTATTCTCTCTACTAGTAGAACTAGAACAAGATTCAAGCACATTGATTTCGGCAAGCAAGGAAGCATTTTCATTTTCAAACATAGCAATCTTAGAACGATATATCCTATTTTCAAATTCTAAACCTTGCAAAGCCAAAACATTGTTCTTATTTTCATATCTAAGACCATCAATATCATGCATGAAAGAATTAACAATGTTACTATGCTCTACATTAGAACTTGGAAAAAAAGGTTGATCTTCTAGAAGTCTAATCTTGTCAAGAAAATTAAGATTTTCAAGTTGAAAAGAATCTATTTGACTAAGATAAGCATTTTATAATCAAGTAGGAAAATATTTGCATGTTCAAGATCATCTATTTCTTCATGCAAATTATCAACAATTCTAGCAAGCTTTTTCTTTTTCTTTTTTGAAGACTTAAGAGAGGCATGAGTAGCATTAATGATAGCAATTAAAGGTTCTTTATCTAAATATTTTAGATTTACCTCATTTTAGTCTTCATTTGTTGAAGCCATGAGATAAAAATGGCATTCTCCTTCATCACTAGAGCTTGAGCTAGATCTTCTACTTGATTCTTCACTTGAGTTGGAGGAGTCACTTGAGCTTGAGTTGGAGGAGTCACTTGAGCTTTTGTGCCATTTCTCCTTTTTCTTATACTTCTCTTCTCTTATATTGTGATGACAGTTCTTTTTGCCTTGTGGAGAATCTTCCTTGGAGTGACCCTTCTTTCCACATTTGAAGCACCACGTGAAGGAGGATGAGTTGCCTTTTTAGAGTCTACCCTAGGAGTACATGGAATCTTCTTCAATTTGGGAGGATGAAGAAGCTTGACCAATAATAGCTTCAATTTGGGATTTGATTTCAACCTTCTTCATTCTCTTGAGCACTTTCTCTTCTTATCTTTCTTCTTCATCTTGCTTGTCAAGTTTGACTTTGTGGGCTTGTAGATTTCCTATGATCTCTTCAATGGGGATATCACCAAGAGACTTTACTTCTTCAATGGAAGTCACCTTAGGTTCTCACCTCTATGAAAGAGTTCTAAGGATCTTTGAGTTGATCTCTCCTCTAGCCATAGGATGACCTGGAATGGTAAGACCATTCACAATGGTGTTGAGCCTAGAGTACATCTCGGCTATCCTCTCCTTCTTCCCCATCTTGAAGTTTTGAAGAAGACCCTTGAGCATGTAGATTTTTCTTTCCTTCACTTGTTGAGTACCCTCACAAGTGATGCATAGCTTTCTCCATACCTCATAGGCCGTCTCACAAGAAGAAATGTGGTTGGACTCGGTGGGATACATATATGCATAGAGAATGTTGACCACTCTTGCATTTAAGGTAGCTTTATTCAAGGTAGCTTCATTTCATTCTTCTAACTTTGTCTTCGGTAGCTTATATGAATGGTCCACCATTTGCCATAGCCCAAGACTTTATCCTTGGATGTGGAATTGAATCCTTCTCTTATAATAGAGGAAGTTACTTCCATAAAAGATTAGAAGGTTGATGAAGTATCTCCCACCTTGGTAATCACCCATCTTCTCCTACTTGTGGAAGTATGCTTGGAGAAGACCCACTCTGATACCACTTGTTGAATCCTAGGATGGGTGATTGTATGCTCTAGAGGGGATTGAATAGAGTTGAATGCACTTAAATAAAATTCATTAGACCTTCAAGATATTTCATAAAATAAGGTTTCTAATATGGGAAATTTGAGTACAACTAAAACATACATAGCAAGGATGAAGGAGATAGAACAAGCACCAAATGACAAGCTATGTAGAGTGGTTCCATACTTCAAACTAGAAGTATGTCAGTCCACTACCTAGAGAGGTACCCGGTCAGCGTTAGCGCAGCGGTAAGGCACGGTGTCCCCCTCTGGGGGGAGCCGGGTTCAAACCACGCTGTGGAGCGCTGCATTTATCACCCGCCAGTTATCCAGGCTATGGCTGGAAAAAGGATGCGGGCTCTGCCTAAGGCAGTGAAAAAAATCCACTACCTAGAGAGGTCAACCTTAGGGCTATAAATGGATACGGGTAGACTCGCGAACCCACAAATTCGGACCCTTAAAAACCTATCATGGGTCTAATTTTTTATACCCGCATACCCTTGGACATGTATACCCTTGGACCCACATATAAGCGGGTCCATTAATGGGTATACTTGGACCCAGACCTACTAGACATGTGTACCCGCTATACATAAGTAACTACTAAAATAATATGTTATATATATCATACTTTACTAGTCTAATTAATATAATTATTGAGATTATATTCTACTCTAAGGTTGAGACTAGTCATATAACTAAGAATTAACTATTCTACTTACAATAACGAATATCATATGTAAACTGAAAATCAAAATGTCTACTAATCTACATTACTTTCTACATAAATTAACTGTTATGATCATGACTACAAATATGTAAACAATTACTCAATTAATTTTATTGTATAGAATATAACATTGTCTAATATAACTATTACATGTTAATATACTATATGATAACAATATCTTATTGTGTTAAATATATATAATATAGTCATTTCTCTTACATAAACAATATGATGTTTTATAGAACCGCTTACCCGCATATCCGCTATTATTGTGGGTACAGGTATGGTGCGGGTCCGAGTTTTGTATTATGCGGGTCTAGAACCGGAACCGGACCCGCTAAATTAGATGGGTATGGGTATGGACAGACCCGCACCGTACCCGCACCATTTACACCCCTAGTCAACCTCTAGGATTTCTTAACCATTACACTCTTATATTCATCATAAGACATACAATACATGACCTCCAAAGGACTTACCTATCCAAGCCAAAAGTCTTCAACCTACCCAAAGACTTACCCACTTTGCAAGGAGTAATATGTCTTCACCAAGGACTTATCCACTCTTGAACAAGTCTTCGGTCTTGAAGGAATTACCCACTCTTCTTGGATCTTCAGCATTTGATTTCACCTTTACCAAGGAGAATCTTTCACCAAAGACTTACCCACTTGAGCAAGGAGTCTTCTACCTTCACCAAGGACTTACCCACTCTTTCTCCAAGTCTTCAGCCTTGTCTTCTTCTTCACTAAGGGACTCCTTCTCTTATTCTTCTTCACCTCTCTTACCCAAGAGAGAGAACCTTCATCTTCATGGTTGAAATGAGAGATTAGGAGGTGGAGGAAGTGAGAGACTCACAAGATATACATGTAGGACTACCTCTCTTACAAATCTCCTACTCACTCTAATGTATGTAACAAGTGATTAATCTGAGAGAGAGAGAGAGGAGGCTATAGGATGTACTCAACTATAGAATATGGAACTTCATAGTGCTTGGCTCACCATGGGATGAAGCCCAAGGGATCCTATTTATAGTTCGAGATTCCTAGAAGCCTTTGGGAACACTTAAGGATGAATAATAGCCATTTGGGATGTTGCAATGGGTATATTTTTGAGTTTTGCAACATTCCAACGGCTAGAAGCACTTTTCTACACTTTTTCGTACTGTGCGATCGGTCAAGTTTCAATAAATGTAACTCGACCGATTGCACTATATGACAAATCAGATTTGAACCATCATTTGAGTTTATCCTGGATGAAACTTGACTGATCGATTAAATCGAATTTGCTCAGTGCAGGGATTAGTCGAGTTGCACACTCACAAAACTCGACCGAACCATGACATTTTCAAGATCCATCAAGGGATCAGTCGAGCTTGTAACTCGACCAACAAACAACCTATAATGAATTTTGGAAAATGTCACTAAAGTGTATAAATATTTGATTTTAAGTGCTCTTGATTTTTTCTAAGATTAATTACAAGTCATGCAATTATTACAAGTGATTTACAACATGATTCTAATGAAGTTACATCATATTCCACAAAAGTGCACTTGCATTGATTTGACTTGTCTTTTCTCCAAGTTAGCATGTGCAAGTTAGAGCATTTGGAGTATCTCTATACCTAATCTGAAATCACTCAAGTAGATGCATTAGACACAAATCAGTGGAATGATTTAGTCAATTTAGACCTTGAGTCAACATTGACCTAGAGTCAACACTTATCAATATTTTTTTTAAGCTCAATATACTTAACCTAAGGATGATGTGTGTTACTTGGCTAAGTGTGAACTCTCTACTAATTGAAAATGTATATGATTCTCATGAGGTTATTTCATATGTTTTTTAGGTATAATGACATCTAGCATATAGTTCATGACAGAGAAGATGTAAATTGTGGCAACACATCCCATTATCACACAGATAACGAGGTGTTACGCGAAAACATGCAGAAATCACCATAACCACATATTATAAATCACTGGTTAATTAAAACCGATTGCGGAAAACCGATAAACTGAGAAACATATTACGTTTCAGTCCATATCCTGCAAGAAAACATGTTATATATATATATATATATATATATCCACACAAGCCTGGATACATGTCCACAGCTTAGGGCCATAGTTGTCCTGTCATAACCATGAGTTCATCACCTGTTATACACATAAAGGCCCACATCCGGCCAGCAGCAGGATATACAAACAACATCGGTCGTACATCGTAAAACAATGTCAAAACACCGCCAAGGACCTGAGAATACAGGGATGACTCTAGACTCTACGACAAAGCATCCAAAACAACAGCATATCCATCGCTTGCCTTCTACTGCTTGTCAGGATGCTCCACCGCAACACCACCACCACGACTAGCTCGACCACCTAAAAAGGGTGTAAACCAACAGAGTGAGACAATTGAACATTATCCCAGTGGGAAACATAACTTCCCGCCACAACTATAGAACCTCAGCAAGATAAAACTATGACAACAGATAATGGATAAGATGTATAACAGGAGCAGTTTATGTAAAACAAAGCTATTCTTACCGACAAACTAATCAGCTGTACAGAAGCATGTACCCAAATATTTCTCAATAGAACATGATTAGCAAGATAAGATACATCACTATGTGTCATGCTTATCAGAACAAGTTATATTGTCACATCTCCTGAGGAATGTAGAAGTGACTGCAGGTAAAACAGATTAACAACTTAGTCGAGGCCTTAATCACTGTTCTGTATTTGTCTTAGGAATTATTGTATAACAGCAATACATATGTTATTATACCCTAAGGAAATGAACTGCACTCTGAGCCATGAACGTATTAATGCTCTTATGACACATATCCTGAGTCATGGGCCTGCTCACCATGCTCATCACATAGCTGTACTGAGCCATGGGCCTATTCACCATGCTCATCACATAGCTGTCCTGAGCCATGGGCCTATTCACCATGCTCATCACATAGCTGTCCTGAGCCATGGGCATATTCACCATGCTCATCACATAGCTGTCCTGAGCCATGAGCCTATTCACCATGCTCATCACATAGCTGTCCTGAGCCATGGGCCTATTCACCATGCTCATCATATATCTGGGTTACGAACCCGAAATCACGCCCTAGAGTCTACAACTGAAGCTGTACTCTTACCTTTTCACTATTAGGCAATCCCACACGTTCAACGATATGCGGTCCGGGTTAACCCGTAGGCAACCCGTCTATAATCATCAGTTATCGACTATGATGAATCTACGGTCAGGGCATACTACATGATATGGTCCCACTATAATTAATTAGTATCTTTCAGATGGATTGCAGGATTCAACCAAGTTAATCATGCAAGATATAACAGAAAATAAAGGACATTATATTATTATTGAAACCCCATCAACCTGATCCATCACAAGGATCCAACATCACATGTTACCACTTGGCCTCTTGCCAACCATCCTGATCCATATCAAGGATCATCACATAGCATAGGATATCAATCCTTCTTCATGTACTATCACTGCCTCTCAAGGCTCACATCATCATCATGGGATCAATACATTACATATATATAATCTCATAGAACAAATATTAAGGTAATGTTACTCATCACACATGTCACATAGCCCTTTCATGGCTACACATCACCTGCATGGTTAGAATACACAATAACCATAGATTCAACATAAGGAATATGCTCACTATCATGAGTTATCATTCAAGATAAACTATTTATCAATATTACACTATTTGATGGTCAAGTTTGTTAATCACATCATACCATAATCATGCTTACCCTTATCTCAGGATTAGTCAAGGTATTCATTTTATATAACCATTATGTTGAGTATACAAGTCAACTACTATTGTTACCAATATCATTACTATTACCATCCACTATCATCATTATTACCATTTTTATCATTATGAAAACTACTAGTGTAACTATCATCATTCTCACTAGCAATTAAGCACAAGGGTTAATTCATGCATGTCCTTACTATCATTATTACCATTATCAACATTAATCATAATGCACCTGTCCTCACAGTAATCTCATATAACCATCCCTCATAGCCCTTCACCTTGCCATGCATTCCCTGCATGGTTAGCATCATTCAATAATCAATGAGAATAACCAAGGGACATACTATTCATAGGATTACATCTAGGGTTTGTCACCAAGGATCAATTAGGGTTAAGCATATCATTGATATAAGGACTATGCCTACCATCATGAGATATCATTCAAAATTTCTATACAATTTCACTATACCTTACCTTGATAATCGTGTACTCAAGACACACTATTATGCAACTATTTATGTACCTTACCATGCTTTGACATCATGTTAAAAAGAGACATGTAACTCAAGCGTTATCATAGTCATTATCATTAACACTAAGTGAGCAAGGAGTTACTAATAATATTAAGGACAATTACTAGACGAGCCACTCCCATGATATCAAGGTCCCTCACAAAAGATACTAAAAACCCTCACAAAAGAGCCTACTCGGGTAGGGTTCACTCTCACCCAAACCATGGCGTGCAGCCAAGTCAGGCGTGCAGCTCACTGCTGAGCGTGCAAGGCAAACGGGCGAGCAGCTCATGTGTCGGGTGAGCAAGCTATCGGGCGACACAAGCTGGGTCGGGTGACATAGCTGCTATCGGGTGAGTCAGGTCAATTAGGCGACACGGGTGTCGGGCGAGCCAAAGCTGCTGGGCGAGCAGAGGGGTGTCGAGCGAGCCAAGACATGAGCGAGCAGGGCGCGTCAGGGGAAACTGGGTAAGTACTGTTATCGGGCGAGCCAAAGAAAGTCGGGCGATCAGGCTACTGGGCGAGCAGCCTGTCGGGCAAGCCAAAGAAGAGTCGGGCGAGTAAGCTTGTGAGGCGAGCAGAGTCAGGGTTACTGGGCGACCAGCCCACCGGGCGAGCAGGGTCAGGGTGCTCACCCGCCCAAGGAACAAAGGGAAATCTCACAAGGTATACAAACATGTCAGCCAATCAAAGTTTGGCTCACCTTATCCTCCACCAAGGTACCCTATCGTCCATCAAGAGAGCACCCTATCATCCAACATAAGGACAAAGGAAACCATGTCGTCCAACCTCCAGTATATCGTCCAATACTTCCACAACAAAAAGAGGCTATCGCCCAACCCTAAGTCACCATCCACCTCAACTCCACCCTAGGTCACCATATCGACCAACACAAAGAACCCCATTATGTCGTGCAACATGAGAGCAAGGGTGTCACCCAACCCACCCAAAACCAAGGGAGGATATCGCCCATCCTTAAGGCAAGAGAGGATATTGCTCAACAGGGGTCATCTTCAACCTTCAACACATGGAAGCCCCAAACCCTAGAAAGCAAAGGTACATAAAGGAACTCTAAACCCTAGAGAGGGGATCGGCCACCCAAGGCACACAAGCAAAGTGTGAAAGCAAGGAACTAAGCTACACTACCAACATATAACAAGATCATAGATAGAGAAAAAGGGGTTAGGGTTAGAAGTTATGCAACCCGCCTTAAGCTCCAAGGAAGAAGATGCACGTTGAGCTCCAAGTGTTGTCGGCCACCAAGGATCCTCCAAGGGGGTGTGTCGGCCACCACTTCAACTCCAAGAGAGTGTATCGGCCATCACAGCAAAGAAGGAGAGGAGTTTCGTGCACTTAAGGTGGAGGGGAGACCAAAGGATCAAAGGAGACTAAGGCAAGGAGAAGAGCTACATATATAGGAGGAAGGGGAGGAGAAACAAAGGTACATCCATGCTATGTGTCATCCACCCAAGGGACACTTGTCCTAGGGTTCAAGCCAACACACTAGCATACCAAGAGACACTTATCCAAGACATGCACCAAGTGTCCACCAACCAAGGTCGAGCACATGGGCGACACAAGCAACAACTCCTATTGGGTGACACAACCAAGCTACTGGGCGACACACCCCTGTGTTGGATAACACAAGACCATCTTGGTCGACACACACTCACCCTAGGTCGACACAAACTCACTTTGGATGACACAAGGTAAGCTTTGGCCGAAACAAGGCTCAACCAAGCCCAAACAAGGCACCTCAAGGCCCAAACAAGCTCAACTCAGGCCCAAGGAACTCAAACAACAAGCCCAAGCCTTCCTCTCAACCCTAGAGGAAGCAAAGAGAGGGAAAACATCCCACAAGATGGCAAACTTGCACACAAAACCCTAAACTTGGTTTATTTGCAAGTAGCCCCTCGAACTCTCAACAAGGCACAACAAAAACCCTAATCACCACTCAAAGGTGATTAGCAAGAATCAAACCACCAAGGTTAAGCAAAACAAACCGGGTAAACCCTAAACGCAGGTCAGGGTCCTTACAATCTAACCCCTTTAAGGGATTTCGTCCCCGAAATCCGAAGCAAGGCGTACTTCCTCCTCATCTCTTCCTCAAGCTCCCACGTGGCTTCCTCAACACCACGACGCTGCCAAAGAACCTTCACAAGAACCATGTCCTTTCTCTGTAGCTTCTTGATTCTTCTGTCAAGAATTGCCACAGGACCTTCCTCGTAGGTCACCTCTACATCAAGTTCAACCTCAACTGGCTACATCACGATACCTGAATCCGGATGACTTTTCTTCAACATACTAACATGGAACACCGGATGCAACCTGTGCAACTCTGGAGGCAACTCTAACTCATAGGCTACCTTTCCTACACGTGCTATAACTGGGTAAGGCCCCATATACCTGGGTGCCAACTTACCCTTCTGACCAAACCTTAGCACACCTTTCCACGGCGAGATTTTAAGATACACTTTGTCTCTTACCTGGAATTCCAAGGGTCGTCGACGATTGTCTGCATAAGACTTCTGCCTATCCTGTGCCACGAACTCAGCTACATTCTTCTTCAAACTATGCCACCAATACGAGTCCTTCAGACTATGGTACATCTTGGTGACACCTGGATGCATAGCATACATCGATGTGTGTGCTCCCTCAAGCACCAACTTCCTTAGCTCATCAGCATCTGGAACCATCATCCTATTACGATAGCAAACTAGTCCATCCTCGGACTCATGTAACCCATCACGCTTGTCGTTGCCGAACTCTGATCTGGTTAACTGTATTGTGTCATATGTCTATTATGCATCTTTCCTTTGTCTGGAAAAGTTCACTTAGCTTTTCCTCAAAAATTGGGAATGTTCATGCAGCTCTTCCCATGTAGGAATGTCCACTTAGCTCTTCCTATATAATTGAGAATGTTCACTTAGCTTTTCTCATTTAGGAATGTTCACTTAGCTCTTCCTATTTAATTGAGAATGTTCACTTAGCTTTTCTCATTTAGGAATGTTCACTTAGCTCTTCCTATTTAATTGAGAATGTTCACTTAGCTTTTCTCATTTAGGAATGTTCACTTAGCTCTTCCTATTTAATTGTGAATGTTCACTTAGCTTTTCTCATTTAGGAATGTTCACTTAGCTCTTCCTATATAAATGAGAATGTTCACTTAGCTTTTCTCATTTAGGAATGTTCACTTAGCTCTTCCTATTTAATTGAGAATGTTCACTTAGCTTTTCTTATTTAGGAATGTTCACTTAGCTCTTCCTATTTAATTGAGTTATACTGTCTAGATTGTTTCAAAATGATTACCTGATCAGCGTAATCAGAGAGATAACAATCTAAGAGCTCCATACTTGCCTTATCTACAATATTCATATACCTGGCCAGGGTATACAAATACTGAGAGTAGGTAGTATGCACTTTGTTTTCTATCCTATCCCACATTTCTCATATCAGTATTCACACAAGATTCTTCATTCTAGGATTTTCTCCAGGCATTACTTCCATATCTCATCTTTTATCACACAGATAAGAGAGATTACTGAGCATTTTAAGAAATATTTAGAAAATGATAATTTTTTCCCTTGTGTCCTTATAGGACTAGTAAGAGGAAGTTCAAAAACATCTACTTTCTCATTATCACACAGAATTAGAAATCAGAATGAGTCTATTTTATCTGACATGTCTGGAACGTCCGTCCACGCCCTCGATCATTACTAGGAAACTGCCTTCCTTGAGAGCCCTGCTGACTCTGCCCCTGGGGTTGTGTCGTCGTCATATTCCCGTTTGGACAATCTTTTATTAGATGTCCCAGTTGTCTACATTGATAACAGATCCTAGGTGCAAGATAGGGCCTGTGAGATCCAGTTACCGATGTCGATGCCACGTCGGGGGTTCTACTTGGAATGTCACTACGATCTCTATCCCTACTCGTCGTCCTTTGCGTCTGGGCATGGAATCTAGATGATGTTGGTGGTGCAGAAAATCTCGGCTTCTTAAAGCTTCCAGACTTTTGCCCTTGAGACTGAGCAGATCTTAGATGAAGTATGGATCCTCTTCTCTCCCTTATAGACCCCTCAATCCTTCGAACAGATTCCACAAACGTAGCGAACCGCTCCCGGTTTTCCAATGCAGAAACAGGTGTTGTCAACTCAGCACTCAGACCTTTCTCAAAGCGTCTGATCCGCTCCTCATCTGTTGCCGCCATATGAAGAAAAAACCTCAGCAGATCCATGAACTTGGCTTCATACTCAGTGATGTTCATTGTTCCCTGCCGTAGGTTCTCAAACTGACGGATCTTCTCATCCAAATATGTCTTGGGAAAGTACCTGGTGACGAACTCACGCCGGAAAAACTTCCCAACAAATCGCCTCACCAGGCCGCTTCTCCTCCTCGATGGTCCACCAGTGACCAGCACTACCTTTTAAAAGGTAGACAACGTGCCTTACTTTGTCTGCTTCGGGGATGTCAAGGATCCAGAAATCCTTCTCAAGACTTGTGAGCCACAGATCTGCATCTGCGGGGTCAACTGTTCCAGTATACTCCAAAGCTCCAATTCGGCGAAGCCGCTCGAAGGTCTTCCCAATACCCGATGCTTCTTCATGGGGAACCTGTGCTTGCGGAGGAGGCACTGGTAATCGCTCAACCATGAGATTCATCGTAGCCATTAACTGCCCCATAAGCTGTCGGTAGGTAGGATGTTCAAGTATGGTTGGGTTAGGTTGGGGGACCTCAGGCACCCGATCTTCATGTGCTTGTCCATCTGCTCCATCAACCGATGCAACATCACTAAGTTCAGGAGCATGTTCTTCATAGTTTCCAGACATCTCGACTTTTCTTCCGCTGAGGGCACAAGTTGTTGTAAGAGAATCTAAAAAACTCATGAGAACAGACTCAACCTAGTCCTAAATCCATGTAGACTCAGCAAACCTAGAGCTCGATACCAAACTTGTGGCAATACATCCCATTATCACACAAATAACAAGGTGTTACACAAAAACGTGCGGAAATCACCATAACCACATATTATAAATCACGGGTTAATTAAAACCGATTGCGGAAAACTAATAAACTGAGAAACATATTATGTTCCAGTCCATATCCTGCAAGAAAACATGTTATATATATATATATATATATATATATATATATATATATATATATATATATATATATATATATATATATATATATATATATATATATATATATATCCACACAATCATGGATACATGTCCACAGCTTAGGGCCACAGCTGTCCTATCATAACCATGAGTTCATCACCTGTTATACACATAAAGGCCCACATCCGTCCAGCAACAGGATATACAAACAACATCGGTCGTACATCGTAAAACAACGTCAAAACACCGCCAAGGACCTGAGAATACAGTGATGACTCTAGACTCTACGACAAAGCATCCAAAACAACAGCATATCCATCACTTGCCTTCTACTGCTTGTCAGGCTGCTCCACCGCAACACCACGACCACCACCACGACTAGCTCGACCACCTAAAAAGGGTGTAAACCAACGGAGTGAGACAATTGAACATTATCCCAGTGGGAAGCATAACTTCCCGCCGCAACTACATAACCTCAGCAAGATAAAAATATCACAACAGATAATGGATAAGATGTATAACAGGAGCAGTTTATGTAAAACAAAGCTATTCTTACCGACAAACTAATCAGCTGTACAAAAGCATGTACCCAAATATGTCTCAATAGAACATGATTAGCAAGATAAGATACATCACTATGTGTCATGCTTATCAGAACAAGTTATATTGTCACATCTCCTGAGGAATGTAGAAGTGACTGCAGGTAAAACAAATTAACAACTTAGTCGAGGCCTTAATCATTGTTCTGTATTTGTCTTAGGAATTATTGTATAACAACCATACATATGTTATTATACCCTAAGCAAATGAACTGCACTCTGAGCCATGAACGTATTCATGCTCTTATGACACATATCCTGAGTCATGGGCCTGCTCACCATGCTCATCACATAACTGTCCTGAGCCATGGGCCTATTCACCATGCTCATCACATAGCTGTCCTGAGCCATGGGCCTATTCACCATGCTCATCACATAGTTGTCCTGAGCCATGGGCCTATTCACCATGCTCATCACATAGCTGTCTTGAGCCATGGGCCTATTCACCATGCTCATCACATAGTTGTCCTGAGCCATGGGCCTATTCACCATGCTCATCATATATCTGGGTTACGAACCCGAACTCACACCCTAGTGTCTACAACCGAAGTTGTACTCTTACCTTTTCACTATTAGGCAATCCCACACGTTCAACGATATGCGGTCCGGGTTAACCCGTAGGCAACCCATCTATCATCATCAGTTATTGACTATGATGAATCTACGGTCAGGGCATACTACATGATATGGTCCCACTATAATTAATTAGTATCTTTCAGATGGATTGTAGGATTCAACCAAGTTAATCATGCAAGATATAACAGAAAATAAAGGACATTATATTATTATTGAAACCCCATCAACCTGATCCATCACAAGGATCCAGCATCACATGTTACCACTTGGCCTCTTTCCAACCATCCAGATCCATATCAAGGATCATCACATAGCATAGGATATCAATACTTCCTCATGTACTATCACTGCCTCTCAAGGCTCACATCATCATCATGGGATCAATACATTACATATATATAATCTCATAGAACAAATATTAAGGTAATGTTACTCATCACACATGTCACATAGCCCTTTCATGGCTACACATCACCTGCGTGGTTAGAATACACAATAACCATAGATTCAACATAAGGAATATGCTCACTATCATGAGTTATCATTCAAGATAATCTATTTATCAATATTACACTATTTGATGGTCAAGTTTGTTAAGCACATCATACCATAATCATGCTTACCCTTATCTCAGGATTAGTCAAGGTATTCACTTTATATAACCATTATGTTGAGTATACAAGTCAACTACTATTGTTAACAATATCATTACTATTACCATCCACTATCATCATTATTACCATTTTTATCATTATGCAAACTACTAGTGTAACTATCATCATTCTCACTAGCAATTAAGCACAAGGGTTAATTCATGCATGTCCTTACTATCATTATTACCATTATCAACATTAATCATAATGCATCTGTCCTCACAGTAATCTCATATAACCATTCCTCATAGCCCTTCACCTTGCCATGCATTCCCTGCATGGTTAGTATCATTCAATAATCAATGAGAATAACCAAGGGACGTACTATTCATAGGATTACATCTAGGGTTTGTCACCAAGGATCAATTAGGGTTAAGCATATCATTGATATAAGGACTATGCCTAGCATCATGAGATATCATTCAAAATTTCTATACAATGTCACTATACCTTACCTTGATAATCGTGTACTCAAGACACACTATTATGCAACTATTTATGTACCTTACCATGCTTTGACATCATGTTAAAAAGAGACATGTAACTCAAGCGTTATCATAGTCATTATCGTTAACACTAAAAATTAATCATAATGCATCTGTCCTCACAGTAATCTCATATAACCATCCCTCATAGCCCTTCACCTTGCCATGCATTCCCTGCATGGTTAGTATCATTCAATAATCAATGAGAATAACCAAGGGACGTACTATTCATAGGATTACATCTAGGGTTTGTCACCAAGGATCAATTAGGGTTAAGCATATCATTGATATAAGGACTATGCCTAGCATCATGAGATATCATTCAAAATTTCTATACAATGTCACTATACCTTACCTTGATAATCGTGTACTCAAGACACACTATTATGCAACTATTTATGTACCTTACCATGCTTTGACATCATGTTAAAAAGAGACATGTAACTCAAGCGTTATCATAGTCATTATCGTTAACACTAAGTGAGCAAGGAGTTACTAATAATATTAAGGGCAATTACTAGACGAGCCACTTCCATGATATCAAGGTCTCTCACAAAAGATACTAAAAACCCTCACAAAAGAGCCTACTCGGGTAGGGTTCACTCTCACCCAAACCAGGGCGTGCAGCCAAGTCAGGCGTGCAACTCACTGTTGAGCGTGCAAGGCAAACGGGCGAGCAACTCATGTGTCGGGTGAGCAAGCTATCGGGCGACATAAGCTGGGCCGGGCGACACAGCTGCTATCAGGCGAGTCAGGTCAGTTAGGCGACACGGGTGTCAGGTGAGCCAAAGCTGCTGGGCAAGCAGAGGGGTGTCGAGTGAGCCAAGACATGAGCGAGCAGGGCGCGTCAGGGGAAACTGGGTGAGTATTGATATCGGGCGAGCCAAAGAAAGCCGGGCGAGCAGGCTACTGGGCGAGCAGCCTGTCGGGAAAGCCAAAGAAGAGTCGGGCGAGTAAGCTTGTGAGGCGAGCAGAGTCAGGGTTACTGGGCGAGCAGCCAACCGGGCGAGCAGGGTCAGGGTGCTCACCCGCCCAAGGAACAAAGGGAAAGCTCACAAGGTATATAAACATGTCGGCCAATCAAAGTTTGGCTCACCTTATCCTCCACCAAGGTACCCTATCATCCATCAAGAGAGCACCCTATCATCCAACACAAGGACAAAGGAAACCATGTCGTCCAACCTCCAGGATATCGTCCAACACTTCCACAACAAAAAGGGGGTATCGCCCAACCCTAAGTCACCATCCACCTCAACTCCACCCTAGGTCACCATATCGACCAGCACAAAGAACCCCATAATGTCGTGCAACATGAGAGCAAGGGTGTCGCCCAACCCACCCAAAACCAAGGGAGGATATCGCCCATCCTTAAGGCAAGAGAGGATATTGCTCAACAGGGGTCATCTTCAACCTTCAACACATGGAAGCCCCAAACCCTGGAAAGCAAAGGTACATAAAGGAACTCTAAACCCTAGAGAGGGGATCGGCCACCCAAGGTACACAAGCAAAGTGTGAAACCAAGGAACTAAGCTACACTACCAACATATAACAAGATCATAGATAGAGAAACAGGGGTTAGGGTTAGAAGTTATGCAACCCGCCTTAAGCTCCAAGGAAGAAGATGCACGTTGAGCTCCAAGTGTTGTCGACCACCAAGGCTCCTCCAAGGGGGTGTGTCCGCCACCACTTCAACTCCAAGAGAGTGTATCGGCCATCACAGCAAAGAAGGAGAGGAGTGTCGTGCACTTAAGGTGGAGGGGAGACCAAAGGATCAAATGAGACTAAGGCAAGGAGAAGAGCTACATATATAGGAGGAAGGGGAGGAGAAACCAAGGTACATCCATGCTATGTGTCATCCACCCAAGGGACACTTGTCCTAGGGTTCAAGCCAATACACTAGCATACCAAGAGACACTTGTCCAAGACATGCACCAAGTGTCCACCAACCAAGGCCAAGCACATGGGCGACACAAGCAACAACTCCTGCTGGGCGACACAACCAAGCTACTGTGCGACACACCCCTGTGTTGGATGACACAAGACCATCTTGGTCGACACACACTCACCCTAGGTCGACACAAACTCACTTTGGACGACACAAGGCAAGCTTTGGCCGACACAAGGCTCAACTAAGCCCAAACAAGGCACCTCAAGGCCCAAACAAGCTCAACTCAGGCCCAAGGAACTCAAACAACAAGCCCAAGCCTTCCTCTCAACCCTAGAGGAAGCAAAGAGAGGGAAAACATCCCACAAGATGGCAAACTTGCACATAAAACCCTAAACTTGGTTTATTTGCAAGTAGCCCCTCGAACTCTCAACAAGGCACAACAAAACCCTAATCACCACTCAAAGGTGATTAGCAAGCATCAAACCACCAAGGTTAAGCAAAACAAACAGGGTAAACCCTAAACGCAGGTCAGGTCCTTACATAAATAATATAATTTAGTCTAGAATATCCATGTAGTGTCACTTTTTAGGATGGTTTGTATACCAAATGTTTTTTTATGTAAATCTAATCTGATATAAATTGAACTCCATGCGGGTAATAAGATTGATTTTGGGTTTAATGAAGATGAGTGAGATTTGTTGTAACTAAACATGTTGGTCATTTGATGTGGTATTGGTTTGTGAGATTTATAAAAAAAATCATGTGTTTCTTAACCATTTTAATCGTGTTTGTCAAGAATATAGTGTTTTATTTATGAATCTGGGTTTAGGTATAGGGTTTTTCTCTATTTTTTGGCATTAATTCTAACCAAAAGAGAGGTCCCTACATTTGGGATTCTCCATACTTGGTGAAGTCCTTATATCTACTTCCATTTTCTCCTTCTATCATGTAGCACTCAAGCATCTTCAAAACATGCAATTAGACTTCATAAGTGCATTTCGATATAAATGGGATTCATTGGGAACACGCATGCAATATAACCATATTAACATGAATAATGAGAAAAAAGAAGGCATATGTAGAGCCAAACCATGACTCCATCAATCATCCATGTTGAGGGTTTTCTTGACAGTAATCTTATTTATCATGAAAGAATAAGGTGGAGTTTAACAAGATTATTAAAATGTCAAATCCTAAATTATACTAGAAGTTACATAAATATATTGATATGCATTCCAACAACTCAGGACTTGTGGGTTCCATCTCGATATGAGCGAATAACTAAAGGGAATCCTAAGAGGTTCTCACTCAAAACTCATATGAGCAACACAAGTGAGTTGCATCATCACTGAACCTATTGATTATCATAAGTTCTTATTGGCAACTTAAGAAGCTAGCCCCAGGTTCAAAGGAACTAGGTATGTTTAAGCAACCTAAAACTTTAAATAACTTTGCAGACACCTTGAAATTCACCCTATCGACTCTCAACCTATGAATATACTCCACCACCAGATATAATGGATCTTTTTTCTAATAGAAGCATGCATCCCCACCTCATCCATCTCCATCACTCAAATTCGGATTTTTAATCAGTAATCTACTAAGACCTTTCATTCCATCTTGATTTCTCGACATCCAAGCATCCCTCCACCTCACCAACATCCTTACTCACCACTAAGATTAGCCAAACTAAACTAATAGCTATGGAATGAAAGAGAATGCCATCTTGAATGCCACTAGGGTTATATAAGAAGAGTTTGGGGCCACTTGGGTGGATTTTTTTCTCTATTAGATTCTAGAAATTATTTATATCTTTGTTTTTCTTATCCATTGTATTGACATGGTAGTTTCTTAGTTGACCTTTCTTCTATAACAATGGTAGTTTTAGTGGATTATTTTAATGGGGACATCCATTAGATGTTTCACTCTCTTCCTTTTAACATTGAATTTAACTATTATGTTTTACTATTCATGTTATCTAATTATGTGTTTCTCTATGATGGATCACCATGCTTGCATGTCGTACATCCCAAGCTGGATCCGAGTGTGCATCTTAGGTTTAGGTTGGAATCATGAGAGTGGGATGGTGAATCATGGGGATTAGGTTATGTGTCATAATGGATTAAGATAGATTCTTGAAAACCATGATTTGGATAAAAACTCAATCCTAGAACAATTCCACATGAGAGCAAGAGTGAGTTGTGGTGAACTAAGATAGATTCTCATAAGAATAGATGTCAATTTGAGTGAATGAGTAAGCATACTTGGAACTTCGACATAGTAACCAACAACTACTAAGTTTTATTCTTCTCCCATATTTCTCTATCCATATCCTCTCTCTTGTTGTCTATTTTCGACGTATCTCTTTGATTTTCCTCTTTATATCTCCCCCTATTTGTTTCCACCTTTCCCCCTCTTTCCCCCACTAACCAATGCACATGTGTGCACCCCAAAAGTGATTACACGACATGGTGCATAAGGGTGCTCTATTTTTATCTATGAATTTCTTTGTTTCCTTTGGACTGTAATTTTTCTTGTGAAATCGATTCAACTTCTAGTGTTATGTTAAGAAACTCATATCTATTTTTATCTTCTCTATCAGTAGGAGGAGCCAAGGAAGCAATGACTGTTTGTAAAGATTACATCCGACCATTTCACAATTAAAAAAATAATGTCACTCAACAATGTCTTTGAGTCTGTGAGTTCGGAATTAATAGTTATTTGCTCTTGACTCTTACTTGGCTATGATGATGAGGAACTTGCTATGAATTACGAGCTATTGGAATCGATAAGGCTACATCATCCATAGTAGGACGTCTCCATAATTTCCACATCAACAATAGTCATTCTCGAATGATAGATGAGTTTGGTAACTTCAGTGATGGCTTTGTGTGTCATTAATTTCTACACATATTTTGTTGTATATTTTGTTGTGCATATTATCTTTAGGGTTGATATACATATATTGCTTCATATATTTATTCGTATATACGAATTGTATTAAATTATGAATTCTTCCTCCCTATATGTCAAATTCATTTATCCCTCCTTCTCATCAAGTATTATTTTCTTCGACCTTTTCATTTATTTCTTTTGTTTGTTTCACTCTTTGATAATTCTTCATCTTCAAATTTTGTCTTTAGTTCATTGAATTTTGTTATTTGAAAAAAGATTGATAGTTAATTTGTAACCTAGACTTTTAAGAAGATATTTTCTTAAATATTGCATGTATAAATTTGTTGAAATTTCCATTTAAGAATCATAGTTCACCCTTTATATAATTTGTTTTTCTATTTCCTTCGATCATCCCCCCGCCAACCTCATGCCCGAGGCAATAACCAATTTCTCATGCTTCCCGTTCTCTCTTCTCTCTCCTCTCTTCGATTCGTTTCTTCTCCTATTTTTTTCTTAACCATTTAATCTATTTATCTCTATTTTTCTCTCTTCTCCGATCCATGTCATCCTACTCGTGTTATCCTGTTTTGCGCTTCCAGTCTTGGCTGTACAATGGAATTGAATGCACTTCAAGCATTCTCGAACCTTATATATTTATATACTTATACTTATATTTAAAAGAGGGAAAAGAACGATACATCCGAGATGTGCGCTCACACCGGGTATTGTGCTCCAGCAGTAGGTCTCCTTGCGTCTGCTGCCAACTATCACTTTCGTCTCCGACTCGTCTTATGGACTTTCTGCTGGGACATGCAAGCTACCATTGATGCCATCGTTCTCATTCCGCCTCGGACTAGGACCACTAGGTTCTCACCTGGGAGTTTGATTCGATTAGTACCGGTGTGGCAAACAAGTCATATAAATTCTCTCGTCTCTTTAAGCAGGGTGGCTTTAGGGCAGCAGTGATGAGCGACGGGTGATTCCGATATTGCATCCAATTAATTCACGGTTGAAAGCTGTGACCGGCAGCCCCCAGCAATTCCCTGCTCGTTCCGCACCGCGAATTCGTCGGATTGGGAACCGACGATTGCTTGCTGTTGAAGCTTTGATTGGTTTGACCTGGAGGATCGCCATGAATTGCGAAGTATTCCAGCTTAGGGAATTGGTAAGGCCACTATATTGACGTTAATCCTTTTTCTGCATCGAGCTGCTGCGTTGATTTTGTAACATCACTGACGGTGTCTCTTGCTTATGCAGAAGGTGGAGCTCTCTGAAATACAGGAGGTGTTGCGATGTCAGTGCGATTTTTTTACTTGCCGTATCAAATTTATTTATTTTCCCCAAAATATCTTCGACCAATTTCGCTCTCTTATTTGCTCTCTTTATCAGGCATACTGCACACAATCATGTTCCACAGAGCCTTGGGACTTGTCAGGCCCAAAGACACCCATTGCGAGCTTTTGGAGATAACTTACGTGAGTAAACTGCCTCTGTCGTGCACATCTGGATTACTTGTTTCATGAACTTCTTTCTAACCACCTGTAGCTTAACCACACGCTAGTTGTGAGATTCGTACTTCTGTTTTCCGAAGTAGGGATTTCTGTTTTTCTTGGATTACCAGAAGGTCTACTTTGTGTTCGACATGACGTGTTGAGAGCAACACCTACACTGAAATAAAGGTTGTCCTTGAAAATTATCGATACCTCTGAATTAAGATTGATCAAGTCAATCAAGTCCATGGCCATTTAAATTTCTCAAACTGGATTTTAGTGGATTTGGTATTCACGTTTCCCGTCTCTGTGTCATCGTTGATACAAAGATGTAGAATAAGGAATTCCTTAATTGATTGACCAGTGGTGTTCCAGAAATTCCCACACGGTAGAGTAAATGCAAGATCGAAATAACCGAAGCTCCTCATTGCAGCAGTGCATAACATACTGCGTATTGAAATTTGTTAGGCTTGAGGCATTTCATTTTCTACAGCTTAAAATCTTGGAAATGTTTCTGCCATCCTTCTACAACTATGACTGATAGAACAATGGCTAACACCCGGGTTAATACTCAATATTTCTTATTGTGTTCTGATCTACCCTCATCATGCCCAATGAAAGAATTCTGAGACTCTCAGCATGGTGGAATGAGAAGTCTTGTAGACCCTGGTAATTAAGGCAGGGTGAATATAATGGATCTGAATGTGAATATGACCCGTAACATAACGAAAAAGGACTCACGTAGCCGACCCCAGTATCGTTGAGTATCAGGGTTAGATGATTATCATGATGAATATAACATAATTTAACATTAAAAACTTTGCATTTTAGTAGAATATGAACTGCAAAATTAAAAAGAATGAAGTTGTGCACTTGTCAGTATGGCTTATCATCCGGCCGAAGTGGATTAGATGATTTTGATCCCTGAAGCCAGAATTGCTGCTATATATAGCCACCTGGTTGGGTAGTTATTTAGTAGCTGGAAACGCACCCAAGACCCTGTCAGCGATTCTGGTACCATGAGGCATTTCTGAATTTATGCGAGCTATTTAGGTATTAAGAGTAGATGTCTAAGTTTGTGATTCTCGACACTATTGTCTTGACTAAATTAACAAACATATAATGAATAATCTAGAGATAAGAGTTGCCATCCGTGTTCTAATTGAAGGTTCAGTTGTCGCTTCATATCTGGGAAAACATGTTATATGAAGGAAATTTCAAGTAGAGATTTAGAACTTTAATTGTGAGAGCATTTGTGATATTGTGGTTGTTATGTTGGAAGTATACGAATATAAGCATGTCGTTTTGTATATGTTCAATGTATGAACCATTAACATGTTCTTACAATTGAAGTTCACATATTAAATTTGTTCAAACTATGCCTATGTTTGTGAACATAATGCACATAGGTTTTGTTTATGTGCAAGTGTAGCTGGTCCCAGTTCCGGATAGAGGAGACTATGTTGATGGCCTTATTGTAGAGTAAATGCAAGATGGAAACCATCAAGGATCCTTATTGTAGCAGTCCCATATTGCCTATTTGAACTTGTTAGGTTTGAGGCATTTCGGTGCCTAAAGTTCAAATTCTGGAACTCAGAAAATGAATTCATATGTTCTGCCACCCTTCTAGAATCATGACAGAAACAAGTATGTGCTGACACCCGTGAGCCGTGAGGTGGTTATGATGGCTTTGACCTTATATTTCTAGTTGTTTTGCTCCAGCCCTTTTACGTACAATGTAAAGAAAAAATCTGACTCCAGGTTTGAGGCGTTTCAGTGCCTAAAGCTTAAATTCTGGAAGTCAGTAGATCACTTGGTGTGTTTTGCACCCTTCTGGAATCATAACTAAAACAAATGTGTACCAATGCCCGCCAGGTGGTTATGATGGCTTTCACCTTATATTTCTAGTTATCGTGCTCCACTTCCTTCACAAATAATGTAAAAAAAACTGAGACTAGGTTGTGAGGCGTTTTAATGCCTAAAGCTTAAATTTGGAAGTCAGAAGATGACTTCATATGTTTTGCACCCTTCTAGAATCATGACTGAAACAAATATGTGCTAACACCCACGAGGTGGTTATGATGGCTTTGGCCTTATATTTGTAGTTTTCTTGTTCCAACCATTTCACACTCGATGAAAAAAAATTCTGATAGTCAGCATGGTGAAAAGCGAAGGCCTTGTAGACTCTAAAGTTAGGGCAGGGTAAATAATATAATGAATCTGAATGAGAATATGACCAGAAGGACCATGGAGCCGACCCTATGATAGTTGGAGTCTGAGTATTAGATTATGATCATGATGAACATACCAAAACACTAACTAGGAATGTTGCATTTCAGTTGTCAGAAGTGGCTTATTGGCCTGTCTAAGTGAATTAGACAAACTTGGTTCCCTAAAGCCAGAAATGCTGCTAAATAGATCACATGCTTAGGGACATAAATCCTATGGGCCCATCTTAGTTATCAAGGCGCCCGCCTAGGCGTTGGGCAGGGTGCCTCAAACTAGGTGCCTAGCCGCTAACTTGACTTAAGTGGCTGCCTAAGGCCTTTAAGGCCCAAATTATGCCACTTCAAGGCTATTTTAGCGTAAGTTAGGACTAGATATGGTCGAACTAGATCAAGTTGAGGAATTTTATGGTTGAAAGAGGTCTAATTTAGCCCAAATCAGGTCAAATTCTAGTAAATTAGGTCTAGTGTGGGGAGAACATGCCCGGTTTGAGGAAAATACGTCTGATATGTGGAAATCAGGTCTAATTTGGCAATATTAGGTCCAAGGTTGTCAGAACCGAAGCGGTCACCGAACCGGTGAGGCCTCTGGTTCTCGGTTCACTGGTTCAACCAGTGGTCTGACCGGTTCAACCGATGACGTCGTTACTAATAGTTTCAAAATATATATATGTCTTTGACACTCATGGAAAATATCAAAAGTTATGAAACATGAATGATAGCATAACTTCTCACAATAACTTGATAAACAGACCAAATCACAAATATTATTCTATTCTTGGACATACATATACCAACATTTATGTAGTATTCAAAATTAAATAACGAAAAATGGCAGCAACAATACATTTATTTGCTCAGTGAGAGAACTGGTCGGTTGGGCTAAAACCGGACCGGTTCGCCGGTTCAACCGGTCGGTTCACCGGTTTGATGCCGGTCAGACTTCATTTCCGGCTTTGGGAGGGAACCAAACCATTAGAGTGACCGGTTCCCGGTTCAACCGGTTCAAGTGGCCAGTTTGGTTCGGTTCTGATAGCCATATTTAGGTCTCATTAAGATCAATATAGGGCAAATTAGGGGTAGTTAGGTTTGATTAACTAATGTTACGCAAAACTAGGTTTGGTTTAAGCCAAATCATGTGAAATTTTGGTGGATTGATCTGATTTGGGAGAAACAAGTCTGGTTTGGACAAATTAGGTCTCATTTAGGTCAATATGGTGTAGATTAGGTCATGTGAGGTTTGATTTAACCTATGTAATAGTGTCATTATTAGATATTTTCAAATTTAAAATTATGAATGTAAATATCTGAATATCAAGATTATTAAAAAAAAAGAAGTAAAGCGCTTAGAAACGCTTGGGCAACTGTCAAGGCGCCCCATAGGAAATGTGTAGCGCATAGCCGCCTTAATATTTATGGGGCCCTTCGATGTTTACTAAAGCAAGGAAGTTACATTTGTAACCGGAAATGCACCCTAGATCCTATTCAGCTGTTCTGGTACCATGAGGCATTCCTGAAGTTACACCAGCCATTTAGGAACTAACGTTAGACGTATTCTATTTTGATTCATTACACAATTGTCTTGATCTATGAAGAAACGTCCAATGCATAATCTAGAGACAAGAATTGTCATCCCTAGGTCCTAATTGAAGTTTCAGTTGTTGCTTCACATCTGGGAACAGAACACATGTTATTTACAGGAAAGGTTGAATTTCAAGTTAAAACGTTAGAGTTTTAACTATGAGATTTACTAGAGTGTCTGGTTAATTAGTTAATTAAGTTATTTGGGTCTATTTGAGTATGTCTTGGGTCATTAGGGTTTAGTCTAAAGCCATGAACTAAAAAGCGCCCGGAGCGGTCACTTAAGCGCCCGCTTAAGTGGCCAGCACCCTAGGCCATTGTTTTTTAGGCTAAAGCGGACCTCTGAGCATTTTACAAAAAGCGGCCGCCTAGGACCGCTTAAACCTGCTTTCCCTAGGCCGCTTTATGTTAATTAATTTCTCAATGTATTGATGTTATGTACTGCTTTGCTCCCTGCTATATATTGCTTCACTCGCTGCTATATATGTATTGCTGCTATATATTGCTGGAGTTAATGCTTTTAATATCTATTATAGTAATTTTAAAATATCGTTAGATATATTTTGTTAGTCCTAATCCCTTCTATGTTCAAGGATGGTAATTAGGAACAGTTATTCTTATTCCATAATCCGTAATATGTAGATTCCTCATAAAAGCATGTGATCTCTAAACTATAGTTTGTGGCTGGATGTACTGTTTCGTCATACTATGTTATTAATTTTGAAGAATATCAGTAAACTATACTTAGTGGCTGAATGTATCGTTTAGTCGTACTGAGTATTAACCTTAAATAATATCAATAAACTATAGTTAATGGGCAGATTGTGTAGTCGTACGGAGTTATTTACTAACTAATATCAGTAAACTAATTAGTGGTTGAATGTATTTTTGTGAATGTTTCTTGTAGAAAAGTAATTGGTATTGTGTATTGTTGTGTAAATGACGAGGAATCTGGATGTTCTGGAGGTTCGAGTTTTTTTTAGCTTGTTGGCACAATATTCATATGCAATGAGGATGATATTGGCATTTAGATTTATGATACTCTTTTTGCAACTGTCTAATATCATATAGAATATAAATTATACGTTAGTTTGAATATGATGACTGCTTTATCGAAAAGCGCCCCCTTCAAAACCCGATTCCCGCTTAAGCGCACATGGAGGTTGACCGCTCGCTTAAACGCTTCACGCTTTCCAAAACCCTAGGTCTAAAGTCTCTACGCTCCCCCCTTCTCCTATAAATAGGAGGGGAACTCGTCTTATCAATATATCGCATAGCCTTCTTTTACTTTGCAACAAGAATATTTGCTATATTGTGATTGTAATGTTGGACATCAGCTACTACCCTACATGTAAGTACATGATTTTTTCAATGTTCAATGTATAACTATGAACTACACACACATTCTTAAAATTTGTCACATATTAAATCTACTCAAACTACTCCTATGTTTGTGTATATAAAAGACTTAGGTATATGTGCAAGTGTAGCTGGTCCCAAGCCCAGCAGATAGTAGACAGTTGGGTGGTATCCTAATAGCCTGCCAATGCCATCAAACTGCAGCTGCTCTCCTGGTCATGTCGTCAAATATTTCCAAGCTTGGTTTCTGTAATAAAGGCTAATTCAATTGGTTTAGAATTGCAGTTTGGAAGGTTAACATTGGTCAAATTTAGCTTGGGACACTATGGAATAGGCTTTAGTTTGTTTGGAAGCTGGATTTTGCTGTCTGAGTATTCACACTGTATCACCCAGAGTATTCTCAGTCGTTCAGGTTTCTGCACTAGAATTATAACTTGTGATTTCTTACTGTATCTGGTATAAAATATTATTTAATTTCATATCTATCTGGTATGAAATATAAATTCAATATAATTGTGCCTGTTTTGATACTGCAAATGTGGGGTTTTCATTTCAAAAATGTTAATATAAATGGTGTATTGCATGTTCATTATTTTATGTAGTTTTCCATGGTTATCTTAGTACCATCTATTTTAATCAGGTGCAATGTGGAGATATTGAACTTGAGAAGAAAATCGAAGAGAAAATAGACCAGTTCGTTAGTTGGGCTAAGAAACATCCAAACAAGCAGAGTCAGGTACCAGTTTTCCCACTAACTGTAGTTTGCAACGTGAAAATCTTTATACCTGATTTACCTTTTGTTGCTTTATCCTGGAATCTGCATAATTTTGCTTTGTACAGTGGGATCTGTTGCTTCTAGTGTACATGTACCACTTTCGTGCCTAGGTTGATTTGATGGACCAACAGGTGGCAGAAAACCCATTTATTCAGCCGTTTGTCTCCCTATCATTTTTTGGAAGAATCACTTCTCTCCATGGCACTTACTAATAGGAATGGCAATTGACGGCTATCCATATCCGTTAACCAATATCCAAACCGCTCCGTTTTAAATTAAAAACCTGGACAACCGCACCACTTGCTGATGGATGTGCGGGGGAGGTTCTGAAGTGGACAACCATGGATTTATGGATAATAATATCCATAACCAATACGTATTTAACTTGTACGGTTTCATCCCTGGGAAAGATGATTTTATGTAAAACTCCAGATCTTTTTTTTAACCAATACGTACTGAACTTTTGCAGTTTTGTCCCTGAAAAATGATTTTATGTACAACTCCAGTTCCTTCTTTTAACCAATACATACTGAACTTTTACAGTTACGTCCCTGGGAAAGATGATTTATGGATTTTTTTTTTGCAGTTTCTGGATGACACACTCTTTTTATATTCATTTCTGGACAACAAGCTGCTGGATAACACAACAATATTGCTGGAAACTGAAAAAAAAAAGAATTCAACTAAGTTTTTATATGTATTTTTGGACAAAACACCACACACCAGCCACGATATCCAACATCACACAGTACATAATCCGAATGCCCAACATCTACAATGGTTTTTATCTACAAATACCATGGTTTTTATCTACAATGACACATTTTCCACCTTTTGTCCATACAACACAACAGTAAAAAGAAAGCTGAGATCAAAATCAGATCGTTGAGATCAACTTGAAACTGTTGGAATGCCTTTAGCAACATCAACATTATCATTAGCATCCCTCAAACAACAACATCATTTAAACTGTCCCTCCTGCAACAGCGAAGCCTTTAACAACAGCAACATTATCATTACCGTCCCCTCAAGCAGCAGCAACATTATCATTACCGTCCCCTCAAACAGCAGCAACATCTAAACCATCCATCCTGCAGCAGTATAACCATCCAAACTTTAAAGGGAAAACATGAATAGAAATATTGTAGAAATGCAGAATAATATTGTAGAAATGCATTTATGTGGTGGAGTCAATAAAGTTGCAAAAACCCAGCATAACTCTGGATTGTAACAAGACTCGTTTGGATAATACAAGTTAAAGCTTACTAACAAAGGTTAGAAGATAATCCAGTAAAAGTATTAAGTACTAGAACACGTTTTCTCTTAGCAACTGAGGAAATAACTGTGACGTCCCCGGATTTTCTAAAACTTAATCTGATGTGTGACGTCCAAATTGAAACCCTCACCTCAGCGAGAATCCCAATTTAAACACCCCACACAAGGCTAAGAAGAAGAAAACCAAGGGAGTCAGAAGGAAATAATCAGTAGCACATGTACATGAACAATAATAAAACCATACACACATGTTCACCATTCAACATATAATTACAACATGAATTGTTACATCACTTGATATTACATATTGAACAACAAACTATACATATACATGTACTACAACTAAACTACAGGATCTACTTACCCAATTTTTTTTTTAAAAAAAAACTACAGGATCTTAAGACAACAGGTCTACCTGCACATCATCTCGCCACACAACTCCCACTATCCTGGATCTTCCAGAGCATAACCAAAACCTAAACAAAAGATTACATGCGGTACACGTCAGCACAATATTCAAGAATATTGTACTGAGTACGCCTACGTGTCTTTTATATACCTCTCATCATATCTTGGTAATAAGATAAAACTAATACTTGGCAGTTATAAAGAAACATAAGAAAAAGCATATACTTGAACAAGAATGTTTATTAACAAAAGAGAACACATATTTTAATACGTGTCTTTTATATACCTCTCATCATATCTTGGTAATAAGATAAAACTAATACTTGGCAGTTATAAAGAAACATAAGAAAAAGCATATACTTGAACAAGAATGTTTATTAACAAAAGAGAACACAGATTTTAAACTTATTTCCATCATATATCTCGTGCATCTGCCCCTAGGGCTTTGATGTCTCTAGGCCTTGTCATATAAATCATACATCTGCCCCTAGGGCTTTGATGTTACATCTGCCCCTAGGGCTTCGATGTTTTGTCAATGCAATGTACTACCAAAGAGTTTAGTGCTATCATATGATGGATTAGACATCTTAAGTTTCATGTGCTCATATCCGTAAGTACAGAAAATCAAACAACATTTCATGCAAGAACAATCATTTCATCCATTATCATATGCCAAGTATTTTACTACACATATAACACAAGCATATTATATAATAAGCCAAGTAAGAGGTAATGGCGTACCTTCCAAAGAGACATCCTAATCACATACCACTGATGTCAACTATAAGCTTGGTCAAACCTGATCAAGACAAGACCATATACTATCATCAGGTTCTCATCTTATTATATCTCATCTTAACCCTAATTATGTCCATTAGGGTTTCTCTTATCTCATTATGGTATGTGCATTATTACTTGTATTCTAGTCTTATGATTATCTCACTGATATCATTTTCCAGATTATGATTCATTATCTGAACATTATCTTCCATAGCATTTTTGTGCACATTAATTAACCCTAGGTTACACCATTAACCTAGATTAGGGTTTTATAACATGCCTTAAGATTCATCTTCATATAACATAGATTCTGTGCATCATCATGATCTCATCATTAAATCTGAGGTTCCAAATATGGATATGAGCTTACTCTGTAAATTTCATCATTTATTGATCATTAATGTATTTTCTACATTTTCTTTAGGGTTATTAGCCATAATTAGCCATATGGAGCAAATTACATAATTCTGGGCATCAACATGACCATATCTGACATCATATGCATTATAAACATGAATTATGATTTACTGGTATTTTCTCATAATTTTAGGTCGTCGTTTATTATTTATTATACATGAAAAGACCATTATACATCTTGCAAGGTATCACTGAAATTTAAGCATCAAAAGCCTGGTATTATCATTCCATGTTGTTCTGCTCATTTTTCTGAGAAAAACGGTATATTATTCGTATTTTTCTGATCAACGGGCTAATTACTGTGAATTATACAAGGTCTGGGCATTTTCTTACCTTTTGGCCAATCATGAGTTGACATGTGTCCTCTAGGGTTGCGGCTCCTCCACTGGCTTCCGGCTTGGGTGACACGCCGGTTCACGTTGGGATTTGGCTGGTTCAGGTTTTCTGGACCGCCCGTTCTCCCTTTCTCACGCGATCTAGCCCGCGGCCTCTGTTTCCTCAGCGAAACAGAGCACCGCCGCACGGGCTCTTCTTCCGGCGGGCTAGCAACAGGTGCCGCCTCCTCCTCGCGAAAGATCTACCTCGGCCCAAGCTTCGATATCTTTCTCTCAACGCCGTCGGCCACTCTCCTCGGGTGCTCAACCTCTGATGCTCCATTTAGGTGAGAGCGCCGCCGCCATCCTTGGTTGCGGCGCTCCTCGTGTCGATCCAAAGCTCCTGAAGGTTGCACAGTGCCTCGAGGAACTCCTTGCTATCCTTCAAAAGCGGCGGGAGTCACCTATTCACAATCCCCGAGTTCTGCCTTCCTCTTCAGCTCACTGGAGTTCGTCAGCCATGGGGACTTCCACAGAACTCCATGTTGCGATCCTGGGCGAACCACCTAGGCTTCGGGCTTCATTTCCCCTTGCTTCGGCCTTACTTCTACTCTTCTTCTTGTCATCTTAGGTCCCAAAACCAATCACTCCAGCTCAGACCTCTACTCCCCCATACCTTCTGCTTGTCGTTGTGGAGAAGTAGCGAGGAGGGGAGCCTCGTTCTCTCTGTCTACTAAGCTAGGACTTATGGCTAGAGGGTCGGTGGATTCCTTTCGATGAGACGAGTACAACCGTTCGGTCAATCTCACACATAGTCCGGCGTTCCTCAGCGTGCGATCGTGGGTTGGTCGTGGTTGCAAGCATCTCTACTACCTTGCTCTAACTGCAAGGTAGGGGATAACTGGCTGCCATCCGATCTTTCAGATCCAAGGGCTGAAAAAGGCCCACGCTGCCAATCCGTGGCTCAGTCAGGTCCAAGGCGCGTGACATTGCATATAACCAGGCCTAAGATGGAAACATAGGCCCATAAACCTCAATTATGCACATTATTTCATAATATTCAAACCTAAATAACTCCCTCTAAGAGCATCCAAATGCCACCAAATTTTAACCATAGCTTCCTCACAACTCAAGCTACTTTGTACACAAATTTGATGACCAAACTCATCTACTAGACTATTCAATTAAATTCCTCAAGAAGGCATAAATTATGGATCCAAAACATTGTATAAACCTCAACAACACTCCAAACTTATTAAAACATTTGGGATTCTCAAAACAACTCAACATGTGTGACTTCACTTGTGTCATTGGACATTTAGGGTTCTAAAAGTCCACTCCATCACATCCTACACACCTTAAAAGAAATTCCGTCCTCGGAATTAAGCCGGAAAACCCACTTCGTCACATCATATACATCTTAAAAGAACTTTCGTCCTCGAAAGTAAACCATATTCATACTTCCAGGGAAAAACCTTATCTTGCCTTCATCCACGTGTAGGCACTATTCTATGTGCATCATATCGGCAAGGGTTACCTAGAACCATGTATCCAAAGCACTATTAGGGGGTTTTACAACCATTCTGGTGCACCAACATTCCATTCAAGGTTATTAGAAACTTAGGTTACGACATCACATATCTCATATATTTTAGGATTGCTTCCTTATCTTTGCCCATGCATTAGGGTTCCCACATCATATTACCATGTTCAAAAGAAGTTAACTAAAAAGAACTGATTATATCAAGGTGTCATCAGCATTTTATTGAGCTAGTTATTAGAACATGTTCAACATTAACATATGCCTTTTAGGAAGGAGTTAACTATAATTAACCCACATTATCCATCTAGTTCATATCAAGGTGTTATAATCATTATGTTGTGCTAGCTGTCAAACTATATTTTCCATCTTTGTTAAGCACTAAGATTAACACCTCGTGTAACATGTTTCATTCATATGATCTTATTTCATTATTCATACTAAATTTCAATATCACATTATCATCATTATTCATGTATATGGTTAACCATTTATGGATTGATACCAATTATACCATCTCTAGATTTACATTAGATCATGTCCATATATCACATCTTGAGATTAGATCACATCCTTACATATATTATATCATGGTTGTGCTAACAAACTTATACAAGTGGCTCGTGAAACATGTATCAAAACTTTATGTAGTCCCAATGAGGTTCCTCTAACCCATACCATAAGGGTAGTGTCGTGCTCAGTCTCTCTGAGCTAACTCAACTTTATGAGTATCTCGTATACAAACTTTATCTTCTCTCTCTTAGTCTAGGGTTCTCAGATTACCTCATTGGCACTAGTTGGTTGCTTTACGAGCTCTAGCCACATAAGCACAAACCAAAACATGGTATGCTATACTCTTCATAGGTTCTCTACCCATGAGACATGCTATACCCAAAGCTCTCTTATATACACCACTAGATTCCTATGTGGGAAACCACCAACCCGAGCACGAGGCTTCATAGAAACTAACATAGCTACCTCCTCCAGGGTCTTGGGCTCTCTCCCTCACCCAGATGGTAGGTACTCATATTCATGTTCATATGCACCTATATAACGAGCCTCTCTCTATCTCTAGGGTTTGGTCCTCCCAAGGACATCTAGGGTTCAACAAAACTATAGGAATCATACAAAAGCAACTCAACTCAATCACTCAGTAGTAGTCTAGTTTAGGACATATCATATCACATATCTCATATTTCTCATATTGTGGAGTCTAGGTTCTCTGACCTTCTCCCTGTGGGTCTCGCTCTCTCTTGAGCTAACCCTAAAACTGGTCCTAACACTAGAGGTCCTCCTTTGTAAAAGAGCTTGAGGCTCATGCTGACTCTCATCCTAGTCTTAACTTAGCTTATCTTATCTCATAAAAACCTAATTACTTGCATCACCAAAACTTATCTCAAATCCTCAAAACCGAACTTGGGTCCTCAAAGACAAACACATATAATCAACTTATCCATCTATTCCATCTATCATATATATCCAACAAGGCTCTAGACATCGAATCTAGAACTACCCTCTCTTCTAGACCGATGTCATTCACTTTCACTTAGGTTACATGACCACCTCCTACTCGTACATGTGTGGGGACACATTTTTGTAATACATATACATAATAAAATATTATATAGTTTTTCTCCGATAAAACAAGCGTCAGAGAAAACTATCGAGGTTCGATCCATTTGGAATCAAAAACCAAATCCTGAAAACGAGTGTCCCACACATTGTAGAGTGTACAGTGCCATGAAAACTAGTGAAAAGGGTGAGAACAAGGGGTAGACTAGTGTAACTACTCTAGACAACATGCGCAATATGTCTAGGGTTTCTCTTCCCTTGATGCACGTCATTTCCAAATAGTGCAACGTCCCATACCGCTGCACTACAAGGAAAGAACGACATCTAAGGACTTGCTGCTCAACAAGCACCAGTCTAGACCTAGTTCTCGGACATCTAGGTGCTAACATAGAGGCTAGGTCAGATCTAGTCTCTAAAAGATGGCTACTCTAACCCTAAAGATGTTTTTAAGTTCAAGGTTCTTTAGTTTTGAGTTGCATAATAAGCAAATGCCAGGCTTTGCTATTGTTCATGCTCTGATACCACCTGTGACGTCCCCGGATTTTCTAATACTTAATCTGACGTGTGACGTCCAAATTGAAACCCTCACCTCAGCGAGAATCCCAATTTAAACACCCCACACAAGGCTAAGAAGAAGAAAACCAAGGGAGTCAGAAGGAAACAATCAGTAGCAAATGTACATGAACAATAATAAAACCATACACACATGTTCACCATTCAACATATAATTACAACATGAATTGTTACATCACTTGATATTACATATTGAACAACAAACTATACATATACATGTACTACAACCAAACTACAGGATCTTAAGACAACAGGTCCACCTGCACATCAGCTCGCCACATAACTCCCACTATCCTGGATCTTCCAGAGCATAACCAAAACCTAAACAAAAGATTACATGCGGTACACGTCAGCACAATATTCAAGAATATTGTACTGAGTACGCCTATGTGTCTTTTATATACCTCTCATCATATCTTGGCAATAAGATAAAACTAATACTTGGCAGTTATAAAGAAACATAAGAAAAAGCATATACTTGAACAAGAATGTTTATTAACAAAAGAGAACACAAATTTTAAACTTATTTCCATCATATATCTTGTGCATCTGCCCCTAGGGCTTTGATGTCTCTAGGCCTTGTCATATAAATCATACATCTGCCCCTAGGGCTTTGATGTTACATCTGCCCCTAGGGCTTCAATGTTTTGTCAATGCAATGTACTACCAAAGAGTTTAGTGCTATCATATGATGGATTAGACATCTTAAGTTTCATGTGCTCATATCCATAAGTACAGAAAATCAAGCAACATTTCATGCAAGAACAATCATTTCATCCATTATCATATGCCAAGTATTTTACTACACATATAACACAAGCATATTATATAATAAGCCAAGTAAGAGGTAATGGCGTACCTTCCAAAGAGACATCCTAATCACATACCACTGATGTCAACTATAAGCTTGGTCAAACCTGATCAAGACAAGACCATATACTATCATCAGGTTCTCATCTTATTATATCTCATCTTAACCCTAATTATGTCCATTAGGGTTTCTCTTGTATCATTATGGTATGTGCATTATTACTTGTATTCTAGTCTTATGATAATCTCACTGATATCATTTTCCAGATTATGATTCATTATCTTCCATAGCATTTTTGTGCACATTAATTAACCCTAGGTTACATCATTAACCTAGATTAGGGTTTTATAACATGCATTATGATTCATCTTCATATAACATAGATTATGTGCATCATCATGATCTCATCATTAAATCTGAGGTTCCAAATATGGATATGAGCTTACTCTGTAAATTTCATCATTTATTGATCATTAATGTATTTTCTACATTTTCTTTAGGGTTATTATCCCTAATTAGCCATATGGAGCAAATTACATAATTCTGGGCATCAACATGACCATATCTGACATCATATGCATTATAAACATGAATTATGATTTACTGGTATTTTCTCATAATTTTAGGTCGTCGTTTATTTTTTATTATACATGAAAAGACCATTATACATCTTGCAAGGTATCACTGAGATTTTAGCATCAAAAGCCTGATATTATCATTCCATGTTGTTCTGCTCATTTTTCTGAGAAAAACGGTATATTATTCGTATTTTTCTGATCAACGGGCTAATTACGGTGAATTATACAAGGTCTGGGCATTTTCTTACCTTTTGGCCAATCATGAGTTGACATGTGTCCTCTAGGGTTGCGGCTCCTCCACTGGCTTCTGGCTTGGGTGACACGCCGATTCACGCTGGGATTTGGCTGGTTCAGGTTTTCTGGACCGCCCGTTCTCCCTTTCTCACGCGATCTAGCCCACAGCCTCTGTTTCCTCAGCGAAACAGAGCACCGCCGCACGGGCTCTCCTCCGGCGAGCTAGCAACAGGTGCCGCCTCCTCCTCGCGAAAGATCTACCCCGGCCCAAGCTTCAGTATCTTTCCCTCAACGCCGCCGACCACTCGCCTCGGGTGCTCAACCTCTGATGCTCCATTTAGGTGAGAGCGCCGCCGCCATCCTTGGTTGCGGCGGAGCAAAGGGGCAAATCACCTTTGCTCCTCCTCGTGTCGATCCAAAGCTCCCGAAGGTTGCACAGTGCCTCGAGGAACTCCTTGCTATCCTTCAAAAGCGGCGGGAGTCACCTATTCACAATCCCCGAGTTCTGCCTTCCTCTCCAGCTCACTGGAGTTCGTCAGCCATGGGGACTTCCACATAACTCCATGCTGCGATCCTGGGCGAACCACCTAGGCTTCAGGCTTCATTTCCCCTTGCTTCGGCCTTACTTCTACTCTTCTTCTTGTCATCTTAGGTCCCAAAACCAATCACTCCAGCTCCGACCTCTACTCCCCCATACCTTCTGCTTGCCGCTGTGGAGAAGCAGTGAGGAGGGGAGCATCGTTCTCTCTGTCTACTAAGCTAGGACTTATGGCTAGAGGGTCGGTGGATTCCTTTCGATGAGACGAGTACAACCGTTCGGTCAATCTCACACATAGTCTGTCGTTCCTCAACGTGCGATCGTGGGTTGGTCGTGGTTGCAAGCATCTCCACTACCTTGCTCTAACTGCAAGGTAGGGGATAACTGGCTGCCATCCGATCTTTCAGATCCAAGGGTTGAAAAAGGCCCACGCAGCCAATCCGTGGCTCAGTCAGGTCCAGGGCGCGTGACATTGCATATAACCAGGCCTAAGATGGAAACATAGGCCCATAAACCTCAATTATGCACATTATTTCATAATATTCAAACCTAAATAACTCCCTCTAGGAGCATCCAAATGCCACCAAATTTTAACCATAGCTTCCTCGCAACTCAAGCTACTTTGTACACAAATTTGATGACCAAACTCATCTACTAGACTATTCAATTAAATTCCTCAAGAAGGCATAAATTATGGATCCAAAACATTGTATAAACCTCAACAACACTCCAAACTTATTAAAACATTTGGGATTCTCAAAACAACTCAACATGTGTGACTTCACTTGTGTCATTGGACATTTAGGGTTCTAAAAGTCCACTCCATCACTGTAACAGTAACACGTTTTCAAGAAATCGTAGCAGATTGAAACTTTTGAAGGTGTGTTGCAGGAAGTAGTAGTAACACACTTTGAAGGTGTGTTATTGGAAGATGTTGGATATGGATATAAAACCAAAAAATGCAACGAACCTCAATTCTCCTTCGTTTCTTCTAAACCAACGAACCAGCGTCATCTTGTTTGACATGAAGACAGAGTCCCTAGAAATTAGATCGTTATCAACTTGTTTAAGTGACACTTGAAAGAATCAATGTACTTGTTTTATATAATAAGGGTATCACCTTCAACTTCAGCATCTTCGTCTTTGAGTACAATAACATAGTTACTTGATTCAGATGCTTTATCTACAATGTAATATATTTGTTACTTTAGAGGAACAAATAACCAAAAAATATACAAGCCAATGAATTCAAATGATACCTTGTTTTTTACTATCCTTTAACCAACTTTGAGTACACATCAATGCTTCTATCGTAATAGGATGCAATCTACTACGATGTGGATCGATGATCCTCCCAGCTGTACTGAACGCCGACTCTGAAGCCACCGTAGAAATAGGAATAGCTAGCAAGTCTTTATTGATTAATTTAAGCGTAGGATAAGAATCACCATTCAACTTCCACCATAATAAGACATCCAGATCAAGGGTCCGTGGAAGTGTCTCAACCTCTAAGTATTTGTCCAATTCAATTTTGTGATTGTTAGAATTCCTTTTTTGTCTCTTTAGATACACATCAAACCTCTTGTCGTCGTCTTCATCATCATCATCAAAGAATTCTGGGAGGAAACTAAAGGGCTAGACAAGACATTTGATTCCTCATTGACAACATGTGTTTGTGCCTTAGACTTGTATAGATAAATGAAGGCTTGTTTATTGAGTGTGTAAAATAGTGTACAATGCAGTCTCTTATATAACAGAAGAGAGTAGAGACTAAAACAGGGATGAGCAATATGAGACTAAACTGCAGAAGTAAACTGCATAAGTGAGGCACATGCTATGCACATGACACTCAACAAGACATAACAGAAAAACAACATATCTCTATACTCCCCCTCAAGCTGGAGCGTAGATGTCGAACATGCCCAACTTGTCAATCAGAGTTAAAAAGCGAGCTTTGGGAAGTATCTTTGTGAAGATGTCTGCAACTTGTTTGTCGGTACTGAGATATGGCGTACAAATTTTGCCAGTGAGAACTGCTTCTCGAATAAAGTGACAGTCGACCTCGATATGTTTCATCCTCTTGTGAAAAGTGGGGTTGCTCACAATAAAAACGGAGGCCTTATTGTCACAAAACATAGGAATAGGGCTAGAATAAGATATGTCAAACTCCTGGAGGAGACTCTGAACCCATAACAGTTCGCAAGCAGTATGAGCCATTGCTCGGTATTCCGTCTCTGCACTGGATCTGGCGACAACAATCTGCTTTTTGTTTTGCTAGGTGACAAGGTTGCCACCCACAAAAGTACAATAGCATGAAGTTGACTTCCGTTCAGAACGACTTCCCGCATAGACTGAATCACAGAACCCGGATGGGTTGCAGTGGCCATGCTTTTTATATATCAGCATTTTTTTGGAGAGCTTTTAAGATATCTCAGAATATGGCATACAACATCCCAATGACATTGCCGGGGTTTGTCAAGATACCGACTAATGAATCTGACAGCAGCAGTAAGATCAGCTCGTGTGGCAGTTAAATAAATAAGCTTGCCTACCAACCTCCTGAACTGGTGATGATCAACATAGGGAGGAGAGTTTGCATCATCCCAGTCCATGTTTGGATCAAGAGGAGTGTTAGCCGGTTTGCAGCCAAGCATGCCAGTTTCCTGCAACAGATCAAGTACATACTTCCTCTGAGAAAGACACATTCCTGCAGATGATCTGGAGACTTCAATGCCTAGAAAATATCGAAGTTTTCCCAGATGTTTAGTGACAAAATGCTTCTCTAAGTAAGTTTTAGTTTCCTGTATGCCCACTGTGTCACTGCCAGATAATATTATGTCATCCACATAAACAATCAAAATTGCAAGTCCGGCTACTGTCTTTCAAATGAAGACGGAATGGTCAGAATGAGAACGACGAAAGCCAAAAGTGACTAAAATTTGACTAAGCTTGTCAAACCAGGCTCGTGGACTTTGCTTGAGACCATAGATAGCCTTATTCAGCTTACATACTTTGGAGGCAGACTCCCCCTAAGCAACGAATCCAGGTGGTTGCTCCATGTATACCTCTTCATGTAAATCTCCATAAAGAAATGCATTTTTCACATCAAGCTGATAGAGTGACCAATTTTTATTCACAACTACAGAAATCAGAATGCGAATAGAGTTTAATCGTGCAACAGGAGAGAAAGTCTCAAAATAATCGACACCGTATGTTTGAATGTAGCCCTTAGCAACAAGACAGGCTTTGAGATGTTCAATAGTACCGTCTGGCTGATATTTAATAGTGAAGATCCAACGACAACCCACTGTAGGGCAAGAAGCCGGACGATCCACAAGTTCCCATGTCTTTCGATCACATAGTGCCTGCATTTCCAGGTCCATTGCCTTCTTCCATGTCGGAATAGTAAGAGCCTCTGTAGCATTTTTCGGAATACTGACAGCAGATAGTGCAGAAGTAAACCAGGCAAAGTTGTTATGCAGATGATCAGTAGTGCAGAAATGACTGATAGAATGCTTAGTACAGGAGCGTACACCTTTTCTTAAGCTGATAGGAAGGTGCAAATCAGAGTTTACCTCAGTGTTTATTTGATCATCTACAGACGCAGGAATTGGTTGAGGAGGGGCCATGGAAGGAGCAAGGAATAAGGTATCCGATTTTGATACCGTTTTGACAGTATGGAAACCGAAATTTATGGAAATTTCGACAAAAATTTCGATGAATGCAACTATGCCCGTTTCGACGCCAAAATGAACGAATTAATTTATGAAATTTTACAGGCGTGATCTCTACACCTAAAGCATCGTTTTATGCAATAAAATTTTATGTGGGGTAGGTTGGGGGGGTCCTTCATGTGGGATGTAAGGGAACTATCCCGTTTCTTGAGGATTTCGATGACAAAATATAGGAAATTAAGTTATGCAATTTTACTAGCACAATCCATAAACATAAGTACACACACTTCTCCAATAATATCAAACTCACAACATATGAATAATATAGTAACTTACCAACTCAAATCAGTTGTATGTTGAGTGTCGTGCTGGTTGAGTTGGTTGTTCAACATACTGTATTGTGTTGATATGGTTGCCATATTGCTCCTAGGTCATGTACATTCTGTAAAGTGTGTTGTATGAAGTCACATGTTCCTCATGCACGTCACCAGAAACGAACTGCATCATCCCAAACCTTGGAAAGTGATCTTCCAGATCTCTAAGATATTGCCTCCTGCTTTCAAATGGAGCTTGACGAGCTTGAGGAAGAGGAGCATGCACTGGGACTTGAACAACAGGAATAACTGAACTACTACCGCTCCATGATTGCCCCCCATCATCAGAAAATACAAGACTGTTGTACTGATATGATCCTTGCGGGCCCGAGACATTTGCAATATATGTATATCCAATATGATGCTCTAATTCTGCTTCTGGTTGTGGTAGTGGCTGAGTTTGATATCCAGAATACCCATACCCTTGTGGGTATTGTCCAAACAACATATCACTAGATGATTGTTGAGATAGAGAATAAAAAAGGTTCACGTTTCCCATGGATTCAGCAATATCAGAAGTGGAATCACTATAGTATTGTGAAGTAGGATAGGAATGGAATCATGTAGGTGTAGTTGTAGTTGTAGGAGGCCTATAGCATGTAGCCTCATGTAGCTATGGTGGTGCACCACTGTAGTCTTTTCCACCTCGAGTTTTCTTCCTCTGAAAAGTTTTTCAGCCGTTGTGATATTTCCCTTCTGCGGATTCATAGGAATATCCCTAGTGATATATGGACGGTCATCATTCTGAGGATCAACTATTGGAGGATACTCTGGAGAACGTTGACTACCTACATTACCATCATCATCATCATTGTCGTCACTCTTAGACTTGGACCCAGATGATGTAGTAGTCATAGATTTTGAAGAACTAGATGCTCCACCCAATTCATCTTGCACTGCTCTATCAGTTTCCATGTCAAGATCTACATGCTCAGGCTCTGGCTCAAGTCTTTCAGGTGGGCTTTTGTTTCTTCGTTCTTCCTGAAGTACAACAGCAGAAGCATCTTCAAATTGCTTCTCCACATATGGATTTGGACGGCCAGAAATATTGTCTAGAATTGGACGACCTATTTCATTCATCCATTCTTCCAAGGGATCTTCTACTGTACCAGTACCCTCATCATCACTATCATAAAGGCCCCAAAATCTATCTTGATGGAACGTGTATGCAGTGTCAATGGGATCATGCACTTCAGCAAATTGCACTTCTTTGTAGTTGGCCTCTCTTATGGCTCTAGCTCTCAAACGCATGTTGTAGTGGACATACACGAGATCCCTTAACCTGAGAGCCCCCAACATGTTCCTTCTTTTTGAATGTATCAAATTAAAAGTGCTCCAATTCCTTTCACACCCCCTTGCAGAAGTTGTCTGTGAAAGAATGCGTATGACTATTTTTCTAAGTTGAGGGGCATCGGTCCCATTCCACACCCACCATTCACAAGGATCACCCTCTGCACGGTCGACTACTGCATTAGGGTGGCCAAAGCATCCAAGGCCTTCACGGAATCGTCATAGCTACAAAAAAGCCAACAAACATGAAAGACCACATTAATAGTTGTGAGGTTATAGATAGACATACTGACATAGTTGTCAATAAAATACAACTATTTGTATACCTGATCCAAAACCTACATCCGTTCTTCTGTGGATGTAAGCAACTTATTAAGCACATCCCTAACCGCATTCATTAAGTCTGGTTTCATACCCAATTGCCGCGAGTAATGGAATCTTGGGTTCAAATAGTATGCTGTAAATAAGTAATACAAAACATGTTAATTTCTTAACATAGACCAATTAAATAATTATATACATTATACAATTACAATTTGATGGTTGATGCTCACCGACTTTGTGTAGTGGATGCATAAGCATATCAGTTCATCTCTTTTTTTTGATGTTCAGGTACTGTGCATTGGATGTTGGAGCGGCTTTTTTCACACTCTCCACCATTGTTTCCATTGCGTCATATAACCAAGGCATGGTTGCAGCCTTGTCACCATCTACTAACCTCAAGACTTTTACTATAGGAGCCATTACCTTAAGTACCTTGGTAACTTTGTCCCGGAAAGGCCTATTAGCAATAAGTTCTTCAATTCGTCGACCAAGTGGGGTATTGTGCTCCTTCATGGAGGTCCACTCTACTCCATTAAATAACCTCCTAAGTCCATCTCTTTTGTTCTTTAGTGAATCTAGAGCCAAGTAGTTGGTAGCAAATCTTGTTACCCCCACTCTAACTAGATCGCCTCCACAATATTTTGGACGTCTCATTGCATTCAACAGAATAGAATGATTATATATGAAACCTGTAATCAATTTTGGATCAATGGTCACAGATTTGATATACTCAAGTTTTCCCATATCTTTTAATATGAGATCTATACAATGGATAGCACACGACGTCTAGTACACGGGAGATTTCTTCATTATCTTTTCCCCAACCTTCTTAAAATTTGATCCATTATCAGTAACAATTTGCACAATATTCTCAGGCCCAACAACTTTTGTGTATTTTTTCATTAGCTTGTATAAATATGAGTACTCTTTCACTTCACCAGAAGCATCAACTGAATCAAGGAAGATAGTAGATCCACGACAATGATCAAGGAAGTTTATAATTTGTTTCCTGTTGCCACTGGTCTACCCATCACACATGAGTGTGACCCCATACTCAGCCCACAATATATTTTTCTCCTTAATCCACTGTTCTAGCTCTTTTTTCTGCTCGGGAAGATATTTATGCATAAATTCATAAGCTATGGGGGCCTTAGTTCCCCTACCAGACTCCCCTATCACATCAATCATATGTTGTAGATAGGGTTCAGTTGCAACATGTGCCGAGATTCCGTGAGCAAAAAAGAATTTACCTACAACCTTTCCCACCTTCTCCTTTGCCCCACTGAACATGCCTTTAAGGGTTTTTTGCCTAGGTTCAGGCTTTCTAACCCCTGGTTCATCAAGATTTTTCAATCTAAGACTAGCAAAACGTAACAAAACATCAATTGTGCCTTTCTTCCTTTTTGTTTGAGCAAACACATCATATTCATTATCCAGATCAACAACATGAACACATTGATTGCGACCTAGTCCAGTCTCACTGCCTCCTTCGGTTCCTGATGGTCCATACCTCCGTCGTATGCGTGCAGCTTCCTCCCTTTCCCACTCACTTCTTCTTGATTCTCTATATGCCCGCCTATACATATGCCGACCGTAAGCAGTATCACCACAACCTGGAGGATACACCATGTCATCATCAGATTCGGCAGATGAACCTGTGGCTTGTACATTGAAGAGAGTATCCGTGTAAGATTTGTTGGCCTCAATATATTTGTCTTTCTTCTCCCTTTTGGATGCTATGATCTTTCTGAAATCATCCCTAACAGATTGCGGACACTTCTGGCATAAGGCAACATTCTTGTCTCCCCCAGTAATATGACGCTTAAACATGGTGATGCCCCCTCCACCAATTGTCTTTTTGCAGAAGTTACAAACCACCTTTCCCTTGACCCCGGGAACAGGAGCACACTGTTTCCAAGTAAAATCTACTTCCTTGGGTTTGGGTGCATTCTGCCTAGCACCCTCATTCCCAGACGAATTTCCATCATAAGACATTGTCAACACTGAAATAAATAAAAAACAACATAGAATATGCAATGCATTAGCAATCAAAATAATAAACGACATAAGCAAAAATTTATACAGATATGTAACTAATTAGGTACACTATTGAAATAGGCTATTAACAAGGAAGAAAAAAGGTTTATAATTTTTTTTCGTATTTTTAGGTCTGAATTATTTTTTATTTGTATGTTTAGGTCTGAAAATATTTTTTTTTCATTGATAAATGCACATACTTATCAATAATTTATACATATATGTAATGGATTAGGCACACTACTGTAATAGGATATTAATCAATACGAAAAAAGGTTTAGAATTATTTTTTATTTGTATTTTTAGGTCTGAAAATATATTTTAAATTGATAAATGCATATTTAACAAATAATTTATACATATATGTAAGTGATTAGGAGTACTACTGTAATAGGATAGTAAACAATACAAAATATCTTATTTATAAAAAAAGAATATTTTATGATTTTTTTTAAATTTTCGAATTTTTAAATAGTGTATATATAAAAATATCTTATTTTGTACAAAAATTATTTTCCTTATGTTCATATTAGTGTTTGTAACAACTTCTTCTACTAACCTAAGTGAAATAACTAGTTATGATGAACATATATTATATATACTAATTATTAGTATTTATAATCTAAAAAATATATAAAAATTAGTTATTTATGTAAATTTATTGATGATATATATAGATCTATGTTTAGAACGCACAAATTTGATGAATAGTGGAGTAGATCTAAGATTTTAGTGTAAATTACGAAATTATGTGAAATGGAGAAATAGGTGTTCAAAATAGATGATAATAGGAGAAATAGAGGTTGGAAATGAATGAAAATGGAAGAAAATATATTTATTTTCCTTGTTCTAGCAGATCTTCAGCTCCAAATCGGTTTTCCCTCTCAAAATCACCTTCTTCTTGCAAAATAGCAGCAGCAGCTAACGAGCAACAGTATTCTGAGCTCGGTACCGCCGGTTTCGCCCAGGTACCACCACTTAAGATGGCAAAATAGCACGTACCCCCCTCGAATTCTGACGATTTCGGCGAAACCGCCGAAACTTGGCAAAATTATATTTCTTTTTCGCAAAATGCGACCGTCTCGAGACAGTCGCAAGGTTTCGTATCAGGTCCCAACGAAATCAGCATTTTGGGGCGAAATTTTGCCAATTTCGCCGAAACCTTATTCCTTGGGAAGGAGTGCTTGTCTTCGGTCGGCGTTTGTATACTTGCAGTGGACGTTCTTCAGGCTGGTCAGAAACAAACAAATTTTCAACAATGTCTGGTAGAGGTGTTTGTGCTAACAAATCAGGAGTTAGGCTAGCTCCATCCTCAGAAAAGAAGGGCATATGCTCAAAGAAGACGACATCCACACTGACAAACCACTGCCTAAGAATCGGATCAAAGCAACGATAGCCTTTTTGGGTTCTTGAATAACCCAAGAAAATGCACTTAGTAGACCGATGGTCAAGTTTCGACATCCTGGGCGCAAGATTTTTAGCAAAACATGTACACCCAAAAACGCGAGGTGGTACAGGAAACAGAGGTGCATCAGGAAACAAGATAGAGTATGGGATGCGATTTTGTAGAACAGATGATGGCATGCAGTATATAAGAAAACATGTCGTAGTGACAGCCTCAGGCCAGAAATGGTGAGGGACTTTATAACGGAGAAGAAGAGTGCGAGCAACCTCTAAGAGATCGCGGTTTTTGCGTTCAGCAACACCGTTTTACTGAGTGTAGGGACAAGTGGTTTGGTGTATGGTGTCGTAATTAGAACAAAATGAGGTGACAAACTTTTGCATAAATTCTAGGGTTGTCAGTACGGAGAATTTTGATAGTTTTATTGAATTGGGTTTTATTTCTGAGAAGAAAACACGAATATTGTCCAATATAGTACTACGGTCTTTAAGCAGAAAAAGCCAAGTAGCACGGGAATAATCATCAATAAAAGTCAAGAAATACTTAACACTAGATTGACTTGGGACATTACATGGACCCCAGATGTCAGAGTAAACAATGTCAAACATATCTTTAGACCCAATATCCGTCTTTGCAGGAAAAACAGACCTCGTTTGTTTACTCAAAACGCAGGTTTCACAAGAGAATTTATGTTCAGCTAAAGCAGGAAATAAAAACTTCATCTTTGCAGCAGACGGATGACCCAGCCGAACGTGCCACTGCAGTCCCGAGACAGATGTAGATAAGAGAGTTGACGCCGTAGGTGGTCCATCTAGGTAGTAAAGTCCATCCGGTCCTTCATGACCCGAACCAATCCTCGTCTTCGTGCGGAGAACCTTCAAAACACAACCAGAGGGATCAAATTTAATAGAGCACTGAAGTTGTTTGACAGTTTTACTGACAGATAGTAAATTAACAGGAAATTGAGGTATATATAAAACAGAATGAAGATTCAGCTTGCGAGATAACGGAACCGTGCCAATGCTTTTACAGGTGCTTTCGAGCCATTAACAACAGTGACAGATGGAATATGTGAAGTTTTAGATAGGGCAGAAAATAAGTGGAGGTCGCCTGCCATGTGAACAGACACCCCAGAATCAATACACCACTTTTGGTTACCAGCAGAGGGAGACACCAACATAGCAGAAGAGCCTTCTGTTGATGTCGAGGGTAGTTGAGTCATTCGCTCCTAGAAGAATTTCTCAAACTCAGAGCGAAGCCAATCAGTGGATGGAGGAGCAACTGGTGTATCTGATGCGGTTTCTGTAGTAGCTTCAGTGAATGCATGGTTTGCCCAGGTTGGCTTGCCGTGCTTGATCCAGCACCTATCTTCAGTGTGATTATCACGACCACACCAGTTGCAGTAGCGAGGGCCAAGGGTTTGACCTCGTCCAGGAGCTGTGGAAGTGCCTCTTCCTCCAGAAGGTGGGGGATGTCCTCCACGACCACGTCCACGTCCACGATCGCGGCCACGTCTAGAATCAGTAGTACGAGCAACCAAGGCAGGATGCTTAATAGCTGGTGTAGAGGAAACAGAAGGTAGGCACTAGACTCGCTTTAGAACATCGCAAAGGGTCGGTAGTGGATCACTAGACAATATTTGGTCAACCACACCGGAAAAGAAGCAGGAAGTGCAGCCAAGAACTGAACCAGTTGGAGTTCATTGCACTGCTTCTGAGCTTCCTTGATGTCAGCAGTCAACGGGTGGTAGATCTCATACTCGTTCCAGAGAGCGGAGCACTAGTTGTAAAAATCTTCAATAGACGCATCTGAGGAGTACTCCTTTTTGACCTGTGACATGGCCTGCTCTTGATACCATATAGATAAATGAAGGCTTGTTTATTGAGTGTGTAAAATAGTGTACAATGCAATCTCTTATATAACAAAAGAGAGTAGAGACTAAAACATGGATGAGCAATATGGGACTAAACTACAGAAGTAAACTACATAAGTGAGGCACATGCTATGCACATGACACTCAACAAGATATAAAAGAAAAACATCATATCTCTATAACTTGTATTCATTAAGCAACTCTGAACAAACATCACAGATCTTTTTTATATAACCTGCAGATTCATTTCCATATATGATCTTGAAATAAAATTCAACCACCTTCATTTTATACCTCGGATCAAGCACAACAACCACTCCCAAAGAAACATGGATGTCATTCCAATACTTCAAAACCTTTTCCATCATGCTATTAGCCATTTTTGCAATGACTGGATTTGAAGATTTCATCCATTTGCTCACAACCACTCTAATTTTGCATATGTTATGAAAACCTAGACTACAAGTTGGATATTGTGTGCCAGAAAATAAATCAGTCGCTTTGTAGAAAAGTTTCAACTTATCACATACTTCACCACATAACTGCCATTCAGATTCACTCGACAACATCTTATAAGTTCTATCTCGTTGGCGTAATACATAGAAAACATCTTTATAAATCAAAGCAGTTAGAAGCATTGGTAGAATTCCATCTCGTTTGGCAATCAAGGGATAATTCCTTAAGAATAGGCACTTTCAACTGCTTTGCAGTATCCTCAAACCTCTCAACTCATTTTGCAGTTGCAGTACAATGAGACACACTGTCCCTAACCTTTTCAATTGCATCCTTAAGCACAACCAATACATCTTTCACAACAAGGTTGAGTATGTGAGCAATACATCTCATATGAAGAAATTTACCCGATAAAATTATGGAATCTGAGTGCATCTTGTCCTTCACCAAGTCAATCATCAAGTCATTTGTTAAGCAATTATCAATAGTAATACATGAAAGTTTGGTGTCAATTTTACACTCAACCAATGAATTCATCAAGACTTCACAAAGAACTTCACAAGGAACATAAACAAACCCCAAAATATGACTTCTCAATGACCAAGAGGAATCAACAAAGTGTGTAGTAATAGCCATGTAACCCCTCATCTGGTGATCGGCGGTCCACATATCGGTTGTAGTTGCAATCCTAGAATCACAGTTTCGCAAAGAACATATCATCTTTCTCTTCTCATCACCATAAATCAGCAAAATGTCTTTCTTAATGGTATTTCTAGTTGGACATTTAAACTTAGGTTGGAGTATATTGAGCAAATGCCTAAATTCAACATGTTCTACCATATCCAAGGGATATTCATGTAGAACTATCATATCAACGACTGCCTTTCTACCATCTTCTTGTTTGAATGGAACTTCCACTGCCTCTCTAGAGGAGATTCCTCTTCTAGAACTACCAACATTCAACACCGTACATCTTTTACTTATATGATCACGTAAAGTTGATGTCCCATTCTTAGGATTTCCTCCTAATAATTTGTGGCAGTGTATACACACTGCCTTCCGTTTGCCATCAACCTTCACTTTGACAAAGTGGTCCCATGCATCACTCCTACACCTACGTCCATTCCTAGATGTTGAAGTGAGAGCAATGTCTTCATCTGGCATGGATTCTGATTCAATTGGGTTTGAACGGGTGTTAAGTGACAGATTCTTCAGACTGAGTATCCATATCTAGAAATTAATAAATAAGATAAATAAAATCCAAGGTTCGTACTAGATATATGTAAATCAAACCACTACAGAAACATGTGACATCAAGAAAAATGTAAACATGCATAAATGTGAATTATTTTAGAATGTTTAAACTAGAATCATCATTGCAGATAGATGGATAACCCAAAAATATAAACCATACAGTAAAGCAGACATGGTGCCTCCTCTGTACCTTGCATTATACTCAAGCCTTGTAGCCAGATCTCTCCTTGTTTTCCCGACAGTAGAGCCTCCAAAGTCCACGACCTTGTCCCTTTTTAGTTGTCCTGATAACTGTTTGGAGACTAAGCCTGCAATATTAAAGAGCATAAGGGGTTGTTAATGAGGAAAAAGATACACATGGAGATGAAGCATACGCAGGCGTTAGTAGAAGCAGGGGAATGGCAGGGTTGAATGGTGGTAACTGGTGAGGTATATGAGAGGCAGCCAGGGCATGGAGAAAAGGGTCAGTGACAGAGGAAATCTAAGGGGTGTTCGTCGTGTACATTAGATCACAAATAGTAAAGGGTGATAGGGGGAGGAAGAGGAGCCACGTCCGCTGAGCCAAAGTTGAACAAGGAAAGGTCTAACTCGAGTCGCAAAAGTCTCACGCCATATCTATCTCCAACTCCAAACTCAACTGAAGAGCTCTAACTCAAGTCACGAAAACTAGGGGGACGAGAATATATATGGTTTATATGTAATGAAGTGGTTTTGGCTGACCTCCTCTTCACCATGAAGCTCGTCTTCTTTCTTTACCACACCATCTCTCTCCTCGGAACAAACAGTTCCGTAGCAAAATCGGAATTCGAGCCACCTCTCCCTCATTTTGGTCCCCGCGGTTTCACTACTAGGTTGGGCACCCCCACCCACGTGTGACGTGTGTGCAACTCTTGCCAATTAGCTTAGCCTCTCCCTTCCTGGATGCCCAAGCTGCTTCCAATATAAATAACACACCCCCACCACTCCCCTGCAAGATGCAGGCTCCTCCGGCCAATAGTCCCTCGTTCCCTTACACCTGTTCACACACTCCTAACTGGCCACCACCCCCAACCCTCTCCCTCTTGCAACCAAAACCCGAGATCCAGCTGCCTGTTTCCTCTGTCGGCCATTCCGCAGCAGCAACAACACAAGTAGTAAAAGTCTCACGCCATAGCTAGCCACGCTTAATTTGGAGGTGAAGTATAGGAGGGAGTGGTGAATAACAGAAAGGGGAAATCTGCTAGAGATGAGGGGAAAGCTAAACCGAAATCATATGGCGGTCGCTGTATTTACATTGCCAGGGAAGATCACGTACCTCGACGAAGGGCGGAGAAGGTGATGGAGGTCTGACGACCAACGGCTGAGATGAGACCTGAGGGCAAGGAGTTGGGGGGACCAGGCGCAGGCAAAGGAGAGGAGAAGGCTGTCTTCAGCTTGAAGGTGACGAAGGCCACTTCAGCTTGCTCGGTTTGCGGCGGTGTCTGGCGGCGAGATTCCAGCTTGCTCGGTTTTACGACGAGATGCACGATGACCCCAATCCATCTACGGATGCAAGAAGTCGACGCCGGGACTGTAGATCCGAAGATGCCGGGACAAGAGGACGCTGGTCCATTAGCGGAGGCACGAAGTCGACGTCGGGAGGCTCGAGACAGAAGATGCGAAGGGGGATGCGTGACGATGCCGGTCCATCAACGGAATCAGGAAGTTCAGACGGGCTGTGGGGTAGCAGATCTCCTCGGCGGAGGCATAGAATCAATGGATCCGAAGACTGGACAGAGAACGCGATGACTAGGGCTTGCGTCGTCGCATCGCTTAGCGGCGGAGAGCCTAAGAGAGGGAGGGGTGATTCGGTGATTCGGTGAAATGGGGACAATTAGGTCACCCGAAGACTTGTATCAGATACGGTCCCAACCGAGTCAAGACATCCACTAGGCAACGGATAACCGAAAATTAACGGTTCAGTTCGATTTAAGTGGATCGGATATGGCTATTCTGGTTTTTTTTGCCATCCCTGCTTACTAATTGTTGTTTTGAAGCGATATATTTATTTTCTTTTTTCTTTTGTGCTTAACTTTTCTAATATATAAACGGTGACAAGCATCTTTGACTGCGTGTCATAGACAATTAAGCTACGTATTCTACTGTATTCCTGTTTTAGTCTAAAATTGATTATATGAATTACCATCTAGATTTTTGACCCCTGCCCCTGCCTCTTCCCGTTTTGCCATCATCCTATTGTTGAGAGTTATTTAGTTAGTGTTTTTATTATTAGTTTGTAATATGGGCCTAAGTGTCTTGGCCCATTAGGGTTATCTTATGTCCTGTACGCTTCCTTGTTCTCCTATTTATAGGAGCAGGGTTTCTCCTATCTAATAGAACAATTAGCCGTCTTTTATTCTCTAAGATGGTATCAGAGCAGAGATCCAAAACCCTAACCGTCAAGTAAAAAGAAAAAAAGAGAGAGCAGTAGCTGGCGGGCGACCCCTTCTTCATTCTTGGCCGCCCGCAAGCCTTGTCCACTCATCAATACATGGCATCTACTGCTCCTTCCTCTCCTTTTTCTGCTGTTGACGCTCCTCCTATTGTTTCTACTTGACTAGGGATTGTTGCCCCATGCTTCTCTATATCATTTCTTTCATTTTCTGCTGCTCCGGGCGCCCTTTCCTTCAGATCTGGCGTACTGCTACAGTATGTTACTGTAGCACGACGGGATTTTGGGAGCTTCCAGTCCTCTCCTTCATGGTTTCTGCCAGCCTCCAGTGCCCCCCTTCTCTTCCTCAACACCTTAGTGGCTTCTAGGATAGGGAGAAGTCTTCCACATGTCTTGGAGAAGAAGTTATTGCATTTTTTTTGGCCGTCTGTACATGTTTGTCCCTACTCTTGATCTCCGGCTCGATTACGGCCTACCAAGGTGTTGCCTCTCCTTAGGACCTGCTCCATTTAGGTCATCTATGTCTTGAGCATCTCCTACTATAGCTGCCAAACCATCAAATCTCTATGGAATGAGCTGGAGTTTGATCTTCTAACCTCTATGTTGCCGCTGGTACTGTAGCAGCGTGTACTGCTACACATTTTTTGAAGTTTTGACATTTTCCTTGCTGAGGTGCTCTTCTTTTCTGCTATTGGTTTGGAATAGTTTGGCCTTTAAGCCCTCTACTGCTGCTGCAATTGCGTTACTGTGTTTTTCTTTTTTGCTGCTGCTACAAATACCATTTATTTGTCGCTGTTATTGCTCGAATGCTATTGTTGTTAAGATGGCTGCCTCGGATAATCTGCACACCATGGTCCACATTTTAATTATGTGAGGTTTTACACCACTTGCAACTCTTTGTTTGATTTCATAAATCTAGTGGAACTTGTGTTTGTCCACCCCAACCGTTGATCTTCTCCGTGGTTGGTGTGAGGGGGAGAAACGGAGGAGAGATGAAGAAAGAAGAAGAAGAATTCAGTTATGCGGCTACATGGATCTTCATGCCACTTATACTACTGATATATGGATCCTTTTGTTACTATATGGTGTTCATTTTGCTTCTATGTGGATCTGTCTATTGTTATGTGGCTTGTTCATGATTGTGTTGTTGTTATATGAAATTTTCTGCTGCTATTATTGATTATTCATCATCTACCTCGAACGTTGCTATAAAGTTACATATTTGGACGTCATTGATACTACTTGTGCTATGATTAGCACATTTTACCTGTTGCTTTGTGCTTTTGCACTATCTATTTTCCGTGCTCTATTTTGCACGTTGACTTTCTACTGTGGACCAACACTCTCTGGAATCTGTGAACCAACACTCTTTGGACTTTAACGCCCACTACTGTGATGAATATTTTATGAAGAGGGAAGATGATGAAGACTTTACATGGAGCTTCGTCTACATTGCATACTGGAGTTATTTATTTGCTTGCTACTTTGTACACTAGTCTTCTATCACTATCAGCCTATGCCGTCGACTTTTGTTGTTGTGCGCCAGCCTATGAAGCACAGATACTCCAAAATAGATGTTGTACCCTTATCCGATACATATCGGATACCAATACTCCGTGGATAGTCCTGGATACGTATCTGATACTCCTAATCCGTATCCAAACCGTATCCGGTCGGTAAAAACTAGAAAAAAAAATTGGGCACGACGTTGCTTGATTAGCATTTGACACCAACTCATGTCTCAACCCTCTCCGCTAAGTAATAGCTTGCAGCAAGGCTGCCACAATTGCTTCCTTGAAGTAGTTCAAGGTTAGTCACCATTCCTCTTGCTAAATACTATCTTCCTTCTTCTCTTTATTGTTTGTACCTCCTTTGTTTTTTGGGATTTCACATTTTAAAGAACTTCCAAGCACCGATACTCCAAAATAGAGCATATCTGATGCATATCTGATACTAATACTCCCTAGATACTCTATAATACATACCAAATACATCTTCAGTCGTATTCCTTTTTTATTAGCAAGATATGACCTCAATGCAGCGAGGATACAACCAACCCATTTAGCAGCCAAGAGAGCACCCCACTCGTGTGATCCCTCAAAATCCCAAAACCATGTGACTTCCAACTCTAGACTTCTCCTATTGTATTGTGATTTGAGAATGAAATTGGTATTTTCTATTAAAATTTTAAAATAAACATTAGAAAAATTGTTGTATCCATGTACCTATATCTTATATTTTTGAAAATTGTCGTATCCCCGTTCTGTACCCGTATTCATTTCTGTATCTAAATCCGTGCTTCATAGTAGCTAGCCATACATGACAGAAGATAGTTTGGTATCACAGATGACACAACTCACTTTACAACACAACATTACATGATACATGAAATGTGAAAGGTTTAGAATATGATATTATCATGTCTTTTTGTAACTTCTGTCCCATTTTAAATCATTGTTTGATATTATGGTATTTGTTTCCATTTTTAATAGAAATATTGTGATTTTTTAATAAAATTTGATTGTCTTCATGTATTTTTAAAATAAATTTATTGGTTATTTAAAAAAAAATTAAAATAACTATTAGAAAATTGTCATATCCATGACGTACCCGTATCCTATATTTTTGAAAATTGTCGTATCCCCGTACCCGTACCCGTATCGGATACGTATCTGTATCTGTGCTTCCTAGGCGCCAGCACTCTCTGGCATATCCGTGCCTTGTTGCACATCGACTCTCTACTTCTGTGTACCAACACTCTCTGGCTCGTTCGTGCTCTGTTTCGCACGTTGACCCGTCCGTACTTTATTTGTATGTCGACTACTACTGCTACTGTGATCCAGCACTCTCTGGACTCTGCTACTCTGCCACTGTGACCCAACACTCTCTGGCTACTACGACGACGACTTTGATGAAGACCTGGTGCCTATCAGCTATTTTATCTTTTGCTCCAGATGATTGTGATGCTGCTTATTTCTGCTCCAGATGATTGAGAAGCTTCTGCGACCTACCTGCTTGCTTGGAGTATCTACTTGAGGGGAAGTGTCCGAGTGTTTTAATGTAATATTGAGGGGAAGCAAATTCTTAAATGGGCTTAGTTTATCGTTTTATTCTATTTTTTTGTTTTCTTAGTCCAACTCGCTATTTGCAAGCTGATTTGGGATTCTCCCAACTTCAGCTTGAGGGGGAGTGTTGAGAGTTATTTAGTTAGTGTTTTTATTATTAGTTTGTAATATGGGCCTAAGTGTCTTAGCCCATTAGGGTTATCTTATGTCATGTACGCTTCCCTGTTCTCCTATTTATAGGAGCAGGGTTTCTCCTATCTAATAGAACAATTAGCCGTCTTTTATTCTCTAAGACCTATATAAACCTGAATTCATGGTAATGATAATGTGAGTTGGATTTTGGTCGGGGGGAGTGAGGTGTATAAAGCAGGGTGTTAGTATGAGTGAGCAGAGAGACAAAAGGAACCCTTATCATACATTAGCATCAAATATTTGTATCTCACAACTCGAATTCACCATGGAATCTATTTAACCACTAAAAAGCTCTGCTAACTTTATACATTATATTATTATAAATTATAGGAATTCAACACTAATGTCTGCTAGGCTAGGAAGCACGGATACAGATACGTATCGGATACGGGTACATGGATACGACAATTTTCGAAAATATAGGATACGGGTACGTCATGGATACGACAATTTTTTAATATTTATTTAATTTTTTAAAAAATAACCAATATATATATTTAAAAATAGATGAAGACAATCAAATTTCATTCAAAAATCACAATATTTCTAAAGAAAATGGAAACCAATACCATAATATCAAATAATGATTTAAAAAGGGGTCTTCATGCATATTAATGTGAGACAAGTTACAAAAAGAAATAGATAATATCATATTCTAACTCTTTCACATTTCATGTATCATGTAATGTTGTGTTGTAAAGTGAGTTGTGTCATCTGTAATACCAAACTATCTTCTCTCAGGGTATAGCTAGCTACTATGAAGCACGGATATAGATGCAAAAATGGATACGAGTACGGGTGCGGTACGGGGATATGACAATGTAAAAAAAATATAAGATACGGGTACAACATGGATACAACCTTTTTTTAATGTTTATTTTAAAAGTTTAACAGACAATACCAATTTGATTCTCAAATCACAATACAATAGGGGAAGTCTAGAGTTGGAAGTCACATGGTTTTGGGACTTTGAGGGATCACACGAGTGGGGTGCTCTCTTGGCTGCTAAATGGGTTGGTTGTATCCTGGCTGCATTGAGGTCATATCCTGTTAATAAAAAAAGGAATACGACTTAAGAAGTATTTGGTATGTATTAAAGAGTATCTAGGGAGTATTAGCATCAAATATGTATTAAGTACTGGTAGGACACCTATTTTGGAGTATCGGTGCTTCATAGGGGGAGACATAAGGATGGGGATGCAATGATTATCTTCAAAGGAGATGAAATAGATATTGTCTAGATAGAAATCCATAATAAATCACAATGGATTTAGTCACCAAAACAAGAGGCATGTGAACCCAACGATACTAAATTGAACCCTTTCATGGAATATGGATGACATCAACGTGCTTAAACTTGCACCTTAGTAGGGAACGCATCCGGAAGTACCATGTAAAGGTGAATGAGTTGGTTTGCAATAAAGAACAAACAAAAATCCAGATTACATATTGAAGTTCTTTAAAAAGTGAAATCCAAAAAAAAGGAGATACAAACAATAAAGAGAAGAAGGAAGATTGGCATTTAGCAAGAGGAATGGTGACTAACCTTGAACTACTTCAAGGAAGCAACTATGACAGCCTTGCTGTAAGCTACTACTTAACAAAGAGGGTAGAGACATGAGCTGGTGTCAAATGCTAATCAAACAATGTCATGCCCAGATTTTTTTTTCTAGTTTTAACCGACTGGATACGGCCTGGATACGGCGGGATACGGATTAGGAGTATCTGATACGTATCCAGGAGTATCCACGGAGTATTGGTATCCAATACGTATCGGATACATGTACGACACCTGTTTTGGAGTATCCGTGCTTCATAGCTGCTAGGTGTGCTTTTTTTAAATTTATAATGGCACACGAGTTTACACTGGGTTCCAGAAATTACCATCGAACTGCATGGGTCAAATTTTTAGTACCAAAAACATATACTTAATTCGAGTTGTGACAAAAGTTGGGTTTGGAAATTAGCCTACTTTTTGTGCATCTATATCACATGACAACAATTATATGTCTACTAAGTACATAAGCATAATATTTGACCGCAAAAATGCAGCAGGTACGCTTGTCATTCTATGAGGTGAAGAACAAGCAAGCTTCGTGGTTCAGTAACAAAGTGGAACGCTTGGATTGGGAATGCTGGTACATAAATCTGCATGTTCTTGACCAGAAGAGTCACAGCAAATCTTATCACGTTAAATCAGCTTTTGAGCAAGGAGGTATGTTATTTGTTGGAATTTTTCCAATTTCATGTTAAATCCATCAGTGACTTTATGTATGCCTTTCTTCATTAGATTCATGGCCGATCCATTGATATCAGATTTCTTGGGGTCAGAAGGGTTTAATTTAACTGTTTATATGCAGGAAATGCACTAGAGGAACCATCAAGGCGTGCAACCCTGGAAGTTTCTCTTCGAGAGGTCTTATTTCAAATTATAAAGTTTGTCAATGAGAAAAAGGATCATATTCCCTCTGTATCTATTCTTGAAGGCGTGTCATTCCCTTACGAAATTACAATACCAAGGTTAGTAGCAGTCTGAAATATATTTCTTATATCTTTGCTTCTCTCAACCCTTCTACTTTTGAGAATATGATATCCATAAAAGATTACGCCTTAGGGTAACTGCTTTGTTGCACAGTTCGTCAGATTCTTCATTTGGCATGGATATGTTCAAGAGGATGTTACAAAGCGGGCATCCAACCATGCTCAGTTGATGCTACTTGCCTGAGTGCAGAAGCCCTCTTTAGGAACAAGTGCTGGAATGCTTGATATGGAGCAGAGGGAATGTGACGTTCACAGATGACTTGTGGAAGCTGGCAAAAATTGTGCTGCACCTTCCCCCAAATGAAGATTTTATCTTATATTTTTGTGTATATATATACTCTTAGAAACCTGCAAGGAGCATTATATATGCGAATCACACATGTAAATACCAGAACTGTCGGTCGTTTGGCTCCCTGGTCTTCCTAGTCTGTTCATCAAGGTTGCTTAAAGTTTCAGGCTTATAGAAAAAGCTAAAACTTTGTGTATTTGTGAAGTTGCTGAGATGTGGAAATAGGATCTTTCTCCATCTCTTCCTGCTCTCCCCATACCTTCTGGGACGTCACGCTTGGACGAGTATAAGCTGGCAACCATATTTGAAGTGTCCGTTTACTGGGTTTTAGGCCCAGTGCCCCTCACTTCTATTATATTTCTGATCTATGTCTTTTGCCATATACAATGTAAATGTTGACATAGGTGGATAAAGTTAAGTAAGTAGCCATGACGGGTATGGTAGTTGGTTAATCTTTTTCATGTGTTCCTAAGGATAATTGCTAAACATGATGTCATTCATGATGCACTATTTTAATGAAGCGGCATTTTTTGTGATGTTGAACAAATCACATTCTTCAAGCAGTAGTATAAATGCATGCCAGGTTTATCAAGAAAAGAAAGCATTTTTCAAGCAGTCATATGGTGAACAAAATAAGATGGTATAAGTGTTTTTGCCAATGCATGTTTGGTTGGCTTAAAATAAAGATAATATATTGAATTTATAATGTCATTTCAACTTCATTTATTCGGATCACAATAAGAAAGATGCTTTGTTTCATGCATAGAAATAAGGTAGAATGAGTTGTTATTTCTAAAATTGTTTGTTTTTCGAATCTCGATATATATATATATATATATATATATATATATATATATATATATATATATATATATAGTCAGGCTAGAATACACTCGAGTGTATCCAGAGCGGAATACACTCAAGTAGTTTTTCATGATGTAATTTTTTTTTTGAAAATCTAATCTGTTGATCTTCTTAAACATCTCATGAACAACTCATATGTAAATTTTGAGCACATTTGGATATGTATAGCTCATGTTATGAAGACCGCAAAAAATATGCATTTCAAATTAGTTTCACGCGTCGATTTTGTTTCCCTTGGATGAGTGACTTACACTCATCCAAATGGGCTCAAAATTTGTATGTAGCCTAGTTATAGTATGACAGTGAAGATCAATGGTTTACATTTTACAAAAAATAGTCTTGATATGCAAACACACTTGAGTGTATTCGTGCGATCCGTACACTTGAGTGTATTCTAGCCTGATATATATATATATATATATATATATATATATATAATATATATATATATATATATATATATATATATATATATATATATATATATATATATATATATGGGTGTTCATTCATTGCCCACGCGCGTAGCCCAAAAAAGTAACTCTCTTGGCTAAGAAAGTAACTCTCTTGGCTAAGAAAGTAACTCTGTACAAAATATACAACAGATATGTATAAGGACGGATTTTTTGATTTTGGAGGGGCAAGTGATATTATTTTTGGCTAAATTTTTTTTTGAGAGCTAGACAAAATAGTCCTCTACAATTTTAAATTTTTTTTTGAAAAAAAATGATCAGAAGGGTGGGCGGGTAGCTACCCGAGCGGGCAATAAAGATGGGCCCTATATATATATATATATATATATATATATATATATATATATATATATATATATATATATATATATATATATATATATATATAGTCAGGTTAGAATACACTTGAGGTCACATATCGCACGAATACACTCAAGTGTGTTTGTATATCAAGACTATTTTTTACAAAATGTAAATCATTGATCTTCACTGTCATACTATAACTAGGCTACATACAAATTTTGAGTCCATTTGGATGAGTGTAAGTCATTCATCTAAGGGTAACAAAATCGACGTGCGAAACTAATTTGAAATACATAATTTTTGTGGTCTTTATAACATGACCTATAAATGTCAAAATATGCTCAAATTTTGTGTATGAGCTATTCACAAGATGTTTAAGAAGATCGATGGATTAGATTTTTGAAAAAAAAATATTACATCATGAAAAACTACTTGAGTGTATTCTGCTCCGAATACACTCAAGTGTATTTTACTCTCTCTCTCTCTCTCTCTCTCTCTCTATATATATATATATATATATATATATATATATATATATATATATATATATATATATATAGGGTAGCGATCTAGTGAGAAACATTCTACGGTGAGAGCATGAGAGGCATTTGAATAATTATAAAGTTGTAGCTTATTTTCAATATTCAACCTTATGGATGGGAAGAACATAATTACATTTACCTTCACACAAAAAATCATCACAATCAGATATCGTTTACATCTCCATATATACAATATACACATTTTACATCCAATGGTTAGCCTAAAACTCAATATTGAGCGTTGAAAAGTATTTGCTTGTTGTGCATGCAATACAAGTCATATGATGATGAGATTTTGTGGGAACGTGACTAATAGGGTATATTTTGAATCCATAAGGTTAAATTATGAAAATTTTATCATTGTGTAAAATTATTCAAATGCCTCTCATGCTCTCACCAAGATATGTTTCTCACTGGATCATTTTCCTATATATATATATATATATATATATATATATATATATATATATATATATATATATATATATATATATATATATATATATATATATATGATGCAAGTTCAAACAAATATTCAAATGACATGCTTTGCAGGATACCATGCAGCTGGGTTTTTTCGGTCATATATGAAGAGACTGAAAACTGGTGAAGTAGCTGAAAATGATATCATATGAGGGGTACGCAACAAGTGCTGAGGCGTGTAAATGAATTCGCCTCTAATTGATAATTGATATAAAGCTATTGCACTTATCTAGGCTGATTACCGTACAATTATGTATGGCTACTAAATTTGGTTGTACTATGTTTTTTCACATTATTACATAAGAGTCATGTGGTTGCTTTCTGCAAACCATTGTGAGACGCAAAAATCTAACAGCTACTATAATAGATAAGAGTGTGCTCTAGCACTTCGTTAAGGGATGTCTCTCTTTATTTCTCTAAGTTGCTTTAGTTCTAAGTACTTTGTCCCCCACCCCTTCTTCACGCAAGCCCATTATCTGAAATGTTCTCATGACACTTTACAATGTCATTTTTAGACGACATCATAACGTAAGATAGAGGTTGTTGACCTAGATGTTATACATTATTCATATTTTGACAATGCCTTAACAATTCCATTCATATGAATCTAATATGTGTATTCAAGATTGATTTCAGGTGTTAGATATATGAAAAGGATCAAAATTCACAAGCCCTAGCTTGTTTAAGTTCCAATCAAAAGCTATACAAGTGTGCTAATTAAGAAATCTATATAAACGAGCTTAGAATATTTTTGTAATCACTTGTATTGATGATATAACTTATAACTAAGATGAGAAAAATTATTGGAATGCTTAATACCAAATTTTAATCACTTTTTAAGCACTTTAGAAAATTGATCACAAGTTGCGACCGATCCACTGAATCCAATTTGTGGAGAGTGCTTCGGTCGAGTTGTGCATACATGAAACTCGACCGATCGGGTTTCCGACCAATGTAATATTTATTGGTCGATCGAGTTCCCCCAGGATATACTCGACTGATGGTTTGAATATTGAGTTTGTCTTTTAGCTGATCGGTCGAGCTACCTTTATTGAATCTCGACCGATTGCACTGTACGGAAGTTGTAGAAAAAGTGATTATAATCGTTGGTGGCTTACTTGATCGAAAATAAATCTGTTGCCTGGGACAAAAAGGGCTATATTTCAGCCCTAAGTGTTCCCTAACTCAAAGGGGCAACCCCAGCTATAAATAGGACATCTTAGAGTTCATTCTAAGGTTGCTCATTCACTACATACTTGGTCCTAGCTTAGTTGGGAGTGTTCCAACCCTTTGAGCCCCTTTCTCTCTCTAGTTTCAATTCAAATTCGTGAGTATAAGTGAGATAGGCTCCCTTGTATGAGAGCTACTCCCTGTATTGATGTAAATCTCTCCACCTCCATCTTCCTACCTCCTTTTCTTATTGAAGAAAAGGCTTGAAGATCTTCAAGGAGTTGCTGTTCTTCAAGGTTGAAGAAAGCATGGTGATCTAGATCTCCGAGTGAAAGAGATAGGCAAGGCGGACACTCAAGAAGGATAGATAATCCATGGAAGGCCAAAGACTTGAAGGTGGAGTGGGTAAGTCCTTGAAGAAGGCTGAAAACTCCTTGATCAAGTGGGTAAGCTCCTTCGGTAGATTGAAGATCCTTGCTTGAGGTATTAAGTCCTTAGATGAATGTGGTTTTTTGTCTTGTAATCTTATGATGGAATATAAGAGTACCAAGATTGCAAAGTCCTAGAGATTAACCACCTCTAGGTAGTAGACTGACTCACTTCTAGTTTGAAGTGTGGAACCACTCTAAACTACTTTATCTAAGTGTATGCTATCCTTGTCTCTCACCCTTGCTATGCTTGCTAGTTAGGACCTCAAATTTGTTGTATGCTTTAGCTTCTGCACTTAATATAATTTGAAGGTCTAATCTATTTTGTGAGAATTGTGAAGCTCTATTCATCCCCCTCTAGATCTCTTGATCCAACAAGTGGTATCAGAGCAGGTCTTCCCCAAGCTGCTTCTACAAGTAGGAGAAGATGGACGATTTAGCTCTTGGATCCCTCAACTTGGAAGGAAGCTTCTCTAAGCGACCTCTGGTCTTCGACGACACCAACTTCCTCTATTGGAAGAGAAGAATGCAGTTCTACCTCCAAGGTGTAAGCTACGAGATGTGGAGGGTGGTGCACCTCAAGTAGGAAGATCTAAAGGGGGAAATCTCCACATGTACGGAAACACAAATGAAGCAAGCTCAGCTCAATGACAAAGCTGTGAGCATCATCTATGAAGCCATCACCCATCCGAGTTCAATCAGATCTCCTCATGGGACACCGCACGTGAGATTTGGAACAAGCTTTGTGTCACCTATGACGGAACGGAGCAAGTGAAGGAAGCAAAGATCTACATGCTTGGTGGTCTCCTTGAGAACTTCAAGATGGGCAAGAATGAAAGAGTGGCGGACATGTACACAAGGCTCAATGTCATCATCAATGGATTGGCAACTCATGGGAGTGTGATGGACAAAGGAACAATCAATCAAAGATCTTGAGATCTCTTCCAAAGAGATGAGAGCCCAAGGTGACCTCCATTGAAGAAGTGTACAAGCTTAGTGAATTGTCAACCAAGGAGCTGGTTGGAAACCTTCAAGCTCATGAGCCAAGTCTTGACAAGCAAGAAGAAGAAAAAAAGAGAGAAGACAAGGAGTCTAAGAAGATCAATGATACAACCTTCAAAGCTCAAATTGAAGAGATGATTCGGAAGAAACAACTTGCTCTCAAGTCCCCTACTCCTTCCTCAAGTGAAGATGAAGGCCCAAATGAGTATGAAACAAACTACTCCAAGGGCAAGCACTTCAAAGGAAAGCCTTCTTCATCCACTCCTAGATGATATGAATGTGGCCAAAAAGGTAATTACAAGAGTGACTGCCCCAAGGCCAAGAAGAGCCACCACAAGAGCAGCCACAAGAAGGACAAGGAGTACAAGAAAGAAGGCAAATACAAGAGAAAGGAGAAGAAAGAAAGAAGAAGCAAAGATGCATCTCATGCAGCTTGGGAGGAGTCTTCCTCAAGTTCTTCTAGCTCCAAAGATGGAGAATGCCACCTTGCTCTCATGACCTCCACAAGTGATTATGTAGGTGAGGTCAAAATAAGGTGGATTGTTGATAGTGGCTGCTCAAAGCATATGACAGGTGAAATCAGCTATTTCAACAAATTCATGAAAAAGAAAGGAGGATCGGTGACCTTCGGGGACAACAAAAAGGGTAAGGTGATAGGTGAGGGTGATGTAGGCAACGGGCTTTGTATTAAAAATATTTTTCTTGTTGATGGCCTACATCACAACTTGATAAGTGTAAGCCAACTTTGTGATAATGGATATCTTATTCTATTTACTTCTTTAGAATGTTTGCTTCTAGACTCCCTCACTTACAATGTCATATATAAGGGAACTAGAAATGGTAATTTATATGTTATTGTGCTTGATGCTCTAAAGCGCGTACTTGATAGATGCTTAGTTGTGGATAAAAATAATATATCTCTTTGGCATCGCCAGTTGGGTCATGTGAATATGCATCAAATGAAGAAATTTAGCAAAAAGGAATTGGTTAGGGGACTTCCTAAATTGGATTTTGAAAAGGATGAGGAATGACAACCTTGTACACAAGGAAAGAAAACCAAGTCCTCCTTCAAATCCAAAGGAGTCCTTAGTATCAAAATAACTCTTGAGCTTCTTCATATTGATCTATTTGGACCTATGAGAACTCAAACGCTTCACAGTTCTAAGTATTGTCTTGTGATTGTCGATGATTTCTCTCACTATACTTGGACATGCTTTCTTGTTTTGAAAAGTGATACTCTAGATGTTTTCTCGAGATTTTGTAAATGAGTTGAAAAAGAAGATTCTTTTCGGATTCTTTCTATCTGTAGTAACCACGGGGGAGAGTTTGAAAATGATCTTTTTGAATGTTTTTGTGAAAAATCTGGTTACTCACACAATTTCTCTTCTCCTCGTACACCTCAACAAAATGGGGTAGTATAGAGAAAGAATAGGTCACTACAAGAGATGGCTAGGAACATACTTCTAGAGTATGACACTCTAAAAAGTTTTGGGCTGAAGCTGTTAGCACCTCATTCTTTGTGCAGAACTGAGTTTTTATGCATCCATCTTTGAAGAAAACTCCCTATGAGTTATGGCGTGGTAGAAAGCCATCCATTGACTTCTTTCACATTTTTGGATGTCCTTGTTTTGTTTTGAACACGAAGGATTCTCTTGATAAGTTTGATCTGAAATCATATAAGGCTTTCTTCCTAGGTTATCACTACAAGTAGGGCTTATAGAGTTTTTAATATTGAACTGTCTAAAATTGAAGTATCTATTAATGTCAAATTTATTGAATCTAACTCTGCCATTGGAAAGAATGTTGTTGATAATGATGTTGCAGATGACTTGATTCCAATCTTAAAGGACCTCAACATCGACAACAAAGGTAAGTAGGTGGTTGAAGTAGAAGATGAAGAGAAGAAGGATCCCACTCCTTGCTTCGCAAAGAATCATCCCAAAGAGCTAATCATTGGAAATCCATTCGAGAGGGTGAAGACACGAGCTGCATACAATAAAGAACAAACAGACAATGCCTTCATCTCACAATTGGAGCCAAAGAACATCAAGGAAGATCTTGGAGATGATGAGTGGATCCTAGCCATGCAGGAGGAACTATAGAAGTTTGAGAAGAACGGAGTGTGGACTCTAGTGCCAAGACCATGTGACAGAAAAATCATTGGCACCAAATAGGTCTACCGCAACAAGCTTGATGAAAATGGTAAGGTGGTAAGAAACAAAGCAAGGTTAGTATCTCAAGGCTACAATCAGCAGGAACATATTAATTTTAATGAAACATATGCTCATGTTGCTAGACTTGAATCTATTAGAATGCTACTCGCCTTTGCTAGTTATAAAAATTTCTTACTATATCAAATGGATGTTAAAAGTGTATTTTTAAATGGTACAAATGAGGAGGAAGTATTTGTTGCTCAACCTCCGATCTTTAAAAATGACAAGCTACCTAATCATATTTATTTGCTACAAAAAGCTCTCTATGGACTCAAACAAGCACCCTGATCTTGGTATGAGAAATTAAAGAACTTTTTGTTAGACAATGGCTATGTCATGGGCAAAGTTGATTCTACTCTATTTCTAAAACACACTTCTAGCAATTTTCTTATCATTCAAATTTATGTTGATGATATCATATTTGGTAGAATTGATCTTGATCTTTGCAAGGAGTTTAGTTATCTTATGCAGAGTGAGTTCGAGATGAGCATGATGGGTGAGCTTACTTTCTTCTTCGGCTTCCAAATCAAACAAACTAAAGATGGAAACTTCATCAACCAAGGTAAGTATACCAATGAACTACTCAAACACTTTAGAATGGAGAATATGAAGCCGATGGACATACCCATGTCCAACACCGCCAAACTTGATAGAGATGAAGAAGGTGAGAAGGTAGATGAGAAGCTCTACAAAGGTATGATTGGAAGTTTACTTTACTTAACTGCCTCTAGACCTGACATTATGTTTAGTGTTGGCTTGTGTGCTCGCTTTCAATCAAATCCTAACAAATCTCATCTTATAGATGTTAAGAGGATTTTAAGGTACCTATCCAAAACTTAAAACTTTGGACTATGGTATCCCAAGTCAAGGTACTTTACTCTTACTACTTATAGTAATGTCGATTATGCAGGCTGCTTGATTGATAGAAAGTGTACAAGTGGCACTTGTATCCTCCTAGGACCATGCTTGGTGTCTTGTTTTTCTAAGAAACAGAGCACCATGACATTATCAACCATCGAGGATGAATACATTGCAGTCGGGAGTTGTTGTTCCCAGGTACTATGGATGAAGCAAATGCTCCAAGACTTAAACATACATTTTGATGCTTCTCCTATATTCTGTGATAATACTAGTACAATCAATCTTTCTTATAATCTTATATTGCATAGTAGGGCTAAACATATAGAGGTTCTCCATCACTTTATTCGTTATCACATTGCCAAGAAGGATATTTATATCACGCATGTAGACACAGAAAATCAGTTGCAGACATTTTCACTAAACCTCTAGCTAGAGAGCAATTTAACTTTATTAGATCAAAATTGCTTATAACTACTTTGGATGAATCTGACATGCCTTCTAGCTATTAGTCATCTATCCTATATGTTTTACATCTATCTTGGTCATCTTTGAATGCTTACATGCCTAAAATTGCTTTTTCATATTCATATTTGCCTTGTTTTCTCTTTTTTTGGGTATTTTTTGCAAACGCTTGTTTTATTGCTAAATATTACCCAATGATGAGTGATATGTGCCTAAGTATGTTCAATATACATAATGGACTTGAAAAATAAATTTAATTACCATTCAAAAGGCTAGAAATTGAGTTTGATGGTTTTAAGTCAGGTTGACCATCGGTCGAGTTTCCCCAGGACAAACTCGACCGATCTGTGGTCGAGGGCTGTTCTGATATGGAACAATCGGTTGAGTTTATGACTCTTAGAACTCGACTGATCAGCAGGATGAAGCCAACTTAAGTTTGGGTTCGGCCGACTATTCTCCCTCTCAACTAGAGAATAGCAGACCGATTCCCCTTATTCTAGCCCTAAGCTCTCTACCCTAGCCCTAACCTTCCCTATCCTATCCCTTTCCCAACCTAGATAGGTTGTCCTAGACCTTCCCCGTTGCTCAACCTTGGTTGGTGATCAGTTTTTGTGTCTTGCTTTGTGCATTTGATCTCTTCTCCTCTCTTTTTTCCATCTCCATGGCTTCCCATAGGATAAAGAGACCCACCCCTAGCAATGCACCTTCGTGTTCCTCGTCTTCTCACTTGGTACCCTTTGATGACACCTTGTTTGTCTCAATAGAGGTTGTAACTTGGTAGAAGGACCTTCTTCCTAGGAGTTCTTTTCCTTTTAGAGCCTTGTTTGAACCTAGCCCTAGGCGTCAAGATGTTATAGACCAAGTCGCGAGGTTGCTAGACATTCATCACCTCTTTGCCCCGGCTGTCGAACGTGACTACTTTCATAATTCTATGACAAGCACAAAAATAGTTCATGAATTCTACGCTAATGTGCGTTGGAATTATGACACCCTTGTACCCCCGCCAAATACTCAAGTGATCCTAACTTCCATGATCGTCGGTAAGAAATTTCAAATCTCTGAGGATATTCTAAATGTCTTCTTTTCCGTAGATGATGAAAATGATACCTAGCGCAAGGATTACGACAAGTACTTGGATCTTTTGGATCTTGAGGGTTTCTACAAGCAAAATGAGATTACTCTTCCTGACATCCATCGCTACTTGAAGAAACCTGATGTTCCTTACAAGAAGAAGAGCACCCTACCCTCCTCCTCCCTGGATCTCAGAAAGCATATATTAGCCTTAGTGATCAACTGCAACATCCATCCAAAGAAAAGTCAAACGGATATTACAGAGAACATTGCGGTTCTAATGTACTGCATTCTTGAGAATATCGACATCAAATGGCTAAGATACATTCTACACCACATGACCTATTTTGGCACTGTTAAGAACACCCGCGACACCCATCCACCCTATTCAGCCCTGATTTGTGGTTTATTCCAATTTGCCACTGCAAAAACACTCTTTTCCGACTTCCATTACAAGCTTGCAAAGAAGGGAGTGTATATCAGTGAGACCACAATTCAGAAGTATGTGCCTGTTTTTGCCTCTACCACACCTGGAACCTCAACTTCTACCTCAGTTGCACCTGCCCTGCCTCCACCTCTACCCGAGATCCACCTCCGCAGCCACTTCGACCTAATTGTGCCTCGTTTTATTTGTCTAATGAAACCCTTATGGGCTACATGATGCACCAACAGGCATACAACCTCCAGGTCCAGGAGCACCTACACCGAGATTTATGTTCAATCATGTCAAATAGGAACTTATCATATACACACCCCTACCCCACCTGCCAGCCATACCCTGGTAGTGAGTATGCTTCTTATGCATATCATCATTACTATCCTACCCCCTAGCCTTCCGCTTCTGCTCCCACACCCTCTACTGCTGGTGGTTCTGCTCCTGTCTACCTACCGTTACTTGATGGCCCCTTGGCCACCTTGCTTGCCAGTCTTGGCGATTCTGCTCCTTTCTTCCCTCAGGCCAATGAGCTCTATGCTCTTGGTATGACTTGGGATGAGTAGAACGCTCGTTGGCCTGATCGTGGATTTGGTCCTTCTGTGGATGAGGAGATGCCTGACCAGGCTGATGCTGAGACTGCTGCTGCTAATAACGATGATGGCGATGGTGAGGATGCATCTGATGATGGTTCTGATGGCTTCGCTGATGACTCCAGTGATGAAGGTGCTTCTACTGCACCTTTAGATGACGACGAGGACTACGAGCTTGGAGTTGATGATGATGACGTTGTGGATATAGATAGGTCTAGTTGTTTCTTAGTTTTTTGTCAAGTTTGTTGATCATATATATCTTTCTAGGCTATTTTGTATTAGAAATATCTGGGCACATTATCTGATATGTACTATTTTTATCTTCAGCTTTCATCATTTTCTCACTTGTAGTTGCTTTTTCTGAGACCATGCTTCTAAGTTATAATCTATGTTGTGTGCACTCCTACTCTTTAATCTGTTATATCCTATGAGTTGGTGCCTTATTTTCACCATATTTTGATTATGACTTAGCTTGTATTTTTCTTTCGTATCTAGTTGATATATGATATGAGATTGCATGTTTGAATATCTGCTTGATTGTGTTTGAAGAAGACCTTATTATATGCTCTTCTACCCCACTATCTTTTTGATAATGTCAAAAGGGGGAGAGAACTTTCAATGTCTTGAAACTCAATCATATTGCTATCTTTTGTCATAATGTTGCTTATTTCTTATGAGATCCTTTTCTTATTCATTGTATTTCTATCATGTGACTTGCAAAGGACCATATAGTACATGTATGTTCTACTTGCTTTGTGTAGATAGACTAACTATGCAGGTTAAAGTAAGCATAGATTGAGGGGGAGCAATTCACATTGTTCAAATCTTGAATCCCCCTCATTCACAAGGCTAAGGTATAATTTCTATATCCTTTTTAATATGTTTAAGGAATGGTTTGTCATTGTCAAAAAGGGGGAGAATATTGACCTAGAGGTTATACATATTCTATATTTTAATAATGACTTAACCATTCCATTCATATGTATCTAATATGTGTATTCAAGATTGATTTTAGGTGTTAGGTACATGAAAAGGATCAAAACTCACAAGCCCTAGCTTGTCCAAGTTCAAGTTAAAAGTTATACAAGTGTACTAATTAGGAAATCCATGTAAACGACCTTAAAAGATTTTTGTAATCACTTGTACTGATGATATGACTTGTAATTAAGATGAGAAAAATTATTGGGACGCCTAATACCAAGTTTTAATCATTTTTTAAGTGCTTTAGAAAATTGATCACAGGTTTTTGATCGGTCGAGTTGGAATCTCGACCGATCCACTGGATCCATTTTCTAGAGAGTGCTTTCGTCGAGTTGTGCATATATAGAACTCGACCGATCGGGTTTCTGACCAATGCAATATTCATTGGTCGGTCGAGTTTCCCCAGGACATACTCGACCGATAGTTTGAATATTGGGTTTGTCTTTTAGCCGATTGGTCGAGTTACCTTTATTGAATCTCGACCGATTACACTATAAGGAAGTTACATAAAAAGTGATTATAACTGTTGGTGGCTTATTTGATCGAAAATAGGTCTATTACCTTGGGCAAAAATGGCTATATTTTGGCCTAAGTGTTCCACAACTCAAAGGGGCAATCCCAACTATAAATAGGACTTCTTGGAGTTCATTCTAAGGTTTCTCATTAACTACATGCTTGGTCCTAGCTTAGTTGAGAGTGTTATAACCCTTTGAGCCCCTTTCTCTCTCTAGTTTCAATTCAAATTTATGAGTATGAGTGAGATAGGTTCCCTTGTATGAGAGCTACTCACTGTATTGATGTAAAACTCTGCACCTCTATCTTCCTACCCCCTTCTTTATTGAAGAAAAGGCTTGAAGATCTTCTCCAAGTGAAGGAGAAGGAGTTTTTGTTCTTCAAGGATGAAGAAAGCATGGTGATCCAGATCTCCGAGTGAAAGAGATAGGCAAGGTGGATGCTCAAGAAGGATAGGTAATCCCTAGAAGGCCAAAGATTTGAAGGTGGAGTGGGTAAATCCTTGAAGAAGACTGAAGACTCCTTGTTCAAGTGGGTAAGCTCCTTCGGTAGGTTGAAGATCCTTACCTGAGGTATTAAGTCCTTAGATGAATGTGGTTTTTTGTCTTGTAATCTTATGATGGAATATAAGAGTACCAAGATTGCAAAGTCCTAGAGATTAACCACCTCTAGGTAGTGGACTGAATCACTTCTAGTTTGAAGTGTGGAACCACTCTAAACCACTTTATCCAAGTGTATGATGTCCTTGTCTCTCATCCTTGCTATGCTTGCTAGTTAGGACCTCAAATTTGTTGTATGCTTTAGCTTTAGCACTTAATATAATTTTAAGGTCTGATTTGTGAGAATTGTGAAGCTCTATTCACCCCCCTCTAAAGCCCTTGATCCAACAGAGGTTACCTTATACGGTTTAATTTTGGGATTAAGAGAGGTATTCTCTCCCCCTCTCTCATGCCTATGACGAAGCCCGAATATCCGAGAGGGTGGTAAATCAAGGCAACAATTCATATTCGACTCTGAATCTCTTTGTTAAAAATCATTGTGCTTAACCACTTGAGCCACTCTTTGTTAGGTGTACGGTTCAATTTTGATTGATGGTACGTACAAGTTATGTATTTTGATCATCCTTTATAAGTTTGTATAATTAGTTTTACATCTATGTCCTTAAAATTTGTGGCTTTAGATTTAAGAGTGCATGTCACTTGAATTGCTTCTGGAAAATTGAAGGACAATAAATGGGTATTTATGTCACCCCTGAGGATGGATTTTTGTTGTAGGATATACAACATGTGAAGAGTGTGTGGGTAAATTATGTAGAAAAGGATGTTGTTGCATGATAGAAATTACCTTCTGAAACACAATCCTAAATGATATTTCTATATAAGGTAGCATTGTTAAGTTTATGTATGAAAAGCTTACTATCACTTATTTCTATCCTGGTGAATGTAATTCGTGAGCTAAATTGTCATAAAATTGAAGGGCATTTTATGGGGTGTCCCAGAATATATGAACCCAAAGGAGGGGGTCTTTCTCCTAGAACCCACAACCTATGGAAGCATAACTTAGGGTGGGTGAGTGCGTTAATCAATGGACATCACAATGGATCAGCGTAGAGACACCATAAAGCCCCTTGGGCACACACACAACACATGCACGTGAAAAGCTAATTAGCTCGAAGGATCCATCCTAGGACCTCAATCTTGCCGAAATGGAGAGTTCAACAATGTGCTACACCCTTGCAAGTAGTGTTTCCAGTGTATCAATTCACATTGCTACTTAAGTTATCTAGTACAACAAAATTTATGGTTTCATTTTAACTAGATGTCATAGTTGCATATGTTCTAATAAAAATTACTTTTTTGGGATCATGATGTGGTTGATGTAGTATTTTCTTTATGTTTTATATGATTTTTTTACGTTGTGTGAAAGAGACCTTTGTTGAGATATGAGCCTCAAAGCCTCAAAGTTGGAGTGACGGATGATAACATATAACATATCAAAAACTACTTATTGTTTAAGGCAGCCCATAATAGTTGTGGGTGGAAAATATGGTGACCCAACGGAGGAAATAAAGCCCAAGCAAGTTAGGAGCTCTTTTGCTATAACATGGGAGACAATCTCCATTTATTATTCCATGGGACTTGTTGAGCTAAAAAGGTTGATCACCTCTCCAATGTAGGCATCAACAAAACAAGAGTTAACCCAAGAATACGATTCCAACTATGTGTAGGAGACCAAAACCCTCATGTAAGAAGTTTTCCCCTCTTCCAAAGTCGTGCAAGCCTTCCTTATTGGCTCTTCACTATATTTGTCTTTGATCATGGGTGAACATCGATTCAAACCCAAATTGGATTAGACAAACTCAGATAGAACCGAAGACCAATATTGGATCATCTCAAAATAGGACCACAGAGTTTTAAAGTATGATCAGATTGAGGCATATGTCTAGGAGACGAAAACCCTCATGTAAGAAGTCTTCCCCTCTTCCAAAGTCATGCAAACCTTCCTTATTGGCTCTTCACAATATTTGCCTTCTTTAGGGGTAAGCATCGACTCAAACCCGAACTAGATTAGACAAACTCAAATAGATCCGGAGACCAATATTGGATTGTCTCAAAGAAGGACCACAGAGTTTTAAAGTATGATCAGATTGAGGGAAGACCATTTGGTTTGTAATTAGAATTTCATGCACCTTGTGACTCTTTTAATAGTAAAATGTGAATATGACAATCACTTCTAGCATTAATGTAATAGATGTATTACACTACTAGTGTTAATTATTGTCAAATATTTATTATTCACTTAATATAACTATATATATCCAATTTAAGAGAATATAATATATATATATATATAAATTGATCTTCAATCTAGTCCAAGCTCTAATAGGTCTGGGATGGACTGAACTGAACTTTGAATCTCTAAAGTTTGTGGGCCACAAACCAAATCGAACTTGTAATGGTGGACAACTAGACTAAATTAAATGGTCGGTTTGTTCAAATCTAGTAGTCACGACCAAAAGTTTCTTATCCCTATATTAATATGGTGAATATAAAATTTCTCAAACAAGTTACACCTATGAAAGACTTTTTTCTTTTATCTTGATGTTCCCTTCGATGCATGTACAAGTTTGACCCACCCAAAGGATGTGTTTTGGTCAATTATCCCCACACCACACCTAATAGCATAGTTTCATCGCAAGGTTAGGCTTGATTGGAGAATTTCTCTAGTCATATATTTTCCTAAATTTGGCCTGAGGGGATTAACATATAAGATAATACATGTTTGACTTAATATCATCTTAACAACCTAAGCTAGCCATGGACGACCTATATGACCTCTTAAAGAAACACATCCACACTGTTAGTAAGTCAAGATAATAGGTCTACAATTGTGAATGACATTCTATAGAAATGTAGTTGATTAAAAATATTCATAATATAAGGTTTATACAAATGCACAAAGTGATAAGCTAAGCATAAATATAAAATAAAATGTTGACAACAATGAGTGCCTATAGAAAATTTTAAGTACACAAAATTATTTACTACTCTTAGGATTTGATAATGAATCATTTGAATGCATGTCTCATCTTTTGTGTGCACTTTGAGATCACCTTATGGATCAACCATATATAAAGGAAAATATTGATAATAGTTCTAGTATGACATTGGCCTTCTTAGATTATAGCGCAAGTGATAATTTTTGGATGGATCAATTGATGTGAGAAATGAGCATCAAGACTATATTATGGACATTATAATGAATGATTTTATCATTAATGACCATTCATGAAGAATTTTACACTTAATCAATAAATTTTCAACAATATTTATATGAAGTTGAAAATTACATCACTAGTTAAGATGGCATGTTTCTTGAAGATGTGAACAAAGTCGTATTATATTTTGATTGATGGGGAAAGTGGTAGTAAAAAAAATATGATGAGTTGATGTTTAGGGAAGGGAATAGAGAGTCATTGGATCTTAAATAGAACATGAAGCTGACAATAGATATTTACCTAGGGGTCAATTTCTTGGTCTTAGAATGATAATCAAGTGGAACGATTTGAATGTTATTTAGGTGGTGGTATTACTAGGTGAAAGTATAACTTAAATATGTAAGTATGTGTACATTATTTTGATGTCTACTATATAATTTTACTTGTATGTTTTTATCAAATTTATTTTTCAAACCAAGGTCTTTTTTGTATTTTTTTTTCCTTTAGAGCAGACATTTATTGGGTAGGATTTATTAATGGATGTACTTTTCATGAAAATGAAATAAATATATTTAATTGTCTTAAATAGTGGTGATTAAACATTTGGTGAATAGTTACAAGTATTTCGATATTACATTTACTGATTTTAACAACTCAATCCACTGGTATAGTTCTTAAAGTAAACTAACTATTGTATTTATGTATGATTCAGCTCAAGGTATAGGAACACATCTAAGGAGCAACTCTCTTGCTTGTTTGTTCTTCCTCTTTGTGGAATTTCACTTGGAAATGTTAATTTCTACTAGAGTTTGAGCTAAGTATACGGGGCATACATAAACAAGGCAACCCAGATTGGACAATGTTATTGTTTTCCTCACATTATTTATGACCACTTAAATAAAAACATCCACAACCAAAAATGTACTCCAACCGCAAGGTGGTCGTGCAGGAAGAGATAGAGATCATGCAGCTGAGAAAGAGCATCAACAAGAGTAGTAGCTGATAAGGTTGGATGTGATGTTAGTCTTTTGGTGGTAGAGTCCAAGATGTCATCCATGTACACTCAGGTATTTGGGGGTTGTTCTTCATGTGTTTTGTGGTTCTCATATCGATGAGGTTTTTAGCTTGTGAGCCATGTATGTAAAATATGGCATGTGTATACATATATATATGTGGAACATGTACCTCATGTCATAGGTGGAGCACGGGAATGATAGTGTAACAATGATGTAAGACCTTGTGATATGATATGTAACAAAAAAAAAGTTGATAGGTGGACAATTGTGAATGACATTCTAAAGAAATGTAGTCGATTAAGCATGTTAATAACACAAGTTTTACTAAAATGCACAAAGTGATAACGTAATCATAATTATATAGTAAAACAATTGACAACCATGTGTTCCATCATGCATAGCAATTTTTAAATATTTATGTCTTTATGTTCTTAGGAATTGATTATGACTCATTTAATTGCATGCCTCATTTTTCACCTTGCAAATCAACCATATATAAAAGAAAATCTTGATAATAGTTTTGGGGTGACATTGACCTTTTTAGATAATAGAGCAATTGCTAATGTCTCAATGGATCAATTGATACATAAAAAATTGTACATCAAACGATATTATGGTGACATTCTAATGATTTTTTATCATAGAAAACTAGTCATGAAGAATCTTACACTAAAACAAAGAAATCCATAAATTTTAAACAGCATGTATTTGAAGTTGAAAATCACATCACTAGTCAAGATAGTATGTTACTTGAAGGCGTGAATAAAGCTTTATTATAGTTTGATTGATGAGGAAAGTGAGTAAAACAATTATGGTGAATGATGCTTATGGAAGGGAACAAAGGTCATTGGATCTTCAATGGAACATGAAGTTGACAATAGATATTTACCTAGGGGAGGGTTTCCTAGTCTTCAAATGTTATTCAAATGGAATGGTTGAATGGTATTTAGGGGGTGGTATTACTATGTGAAGATATGACTTATATATGTACGTACATGTACTTTATTTTTGTGTCTACGATATAATTTTGCTTATATGTTTTTATCAAGGTTAGTTTTCAAACCAAGGTTTTCTTGTTGCATTATTTCGTCCTTTAGAACGGACATCCATAGGGTATGATTTATTAATGGATGTGTTTTTCATGAAAAAGAAACAAAAAAATTATTGTCAAAAATTGTTGGTGATTAAAAAATTTGCAAATAGTGACAGGTATGTTAATATTACGTTTACTCATTTAAATCATTCAATCGACTACTGTAATTCTTAAACTAAACTAACCATTTTATTTACTTATGATTTAGCTCAAGCTTTACAAACACATCTATCAAGCAACTCCCTTGTTTATTTATTCTTCCTCTTTGTGGGGTTTCACTGCAAATGTTAATCTCTACAACAGTTTGAACTACGTATATGGGCCAAACATAAACAAGGCACCCCAGGTTGGACAGTGCAATGCTCTCCTCAGCTTAGAAAATTAAAGACAAATAATGCCCAATAATGTTTCTTTATAAAGTTGCATTTACATGTGTGAATAAATGTGTGTAGAAATACGGCGTACTAAGCTACCCATCATAATTCTGTCTGATAGTTTTGAGGTCTCCTATGTGTAAAGTTGGTTTCAAACTTTCTCGGTAATGATGTCTTCCATGCAAAGCTGAACGTGTTTTTTTCTTATAATGTCTCTAGTATGTAATGTTGATATGTCGTTCATGAATGAATCTTATAAACATAATCTTTCTACAGAACAATTAAGGGTTGTGTGGCTGCTTTCTTCTTAAAATCTATTGAATGAAGCCAACATTATCGTCACCGGTTCAGTTAACTAATGTGGTCCTGCACCGAAGCATGCAAGGGGAAGTGCGGATAGAAAGCAAGAGTTGAGTTTCATAACTTTGCAAATATCGGAACCTGACTAGCTGACAAACTCTATGACTTGTTCCTTTATCCAACTGCATAACATCTTCCCAAGTAAAGAGTAAACTTACCACTATATGACTATAGATATAGGTATTATATTATAGTAAAATCTCAGTACTTCAAAATAATCCATCCAAACATAGTGTTGAGCTTTATTTCTATTTCTTCGCCTTGTATAAAATGCTAATTTTATTTAAGGATATCATAAATAGAAAGGAGAGACACCCTTATTGTGGAAGGAAACAATATATTTCCGCTCCTTTGATTGCCTTTATTTGATGATTGAGAACTTCGCCATTGAGACACAAAGCTAGAGGTTGGATACAACTGACTCCTTTCCTTAGGCTATATCTTTGGCGATGTTTTAGTTATATAACATTTTAGTTTGAGCCTAAACAATAATATATTTGTTATAAAATCAGAAAGAAGATGTGTGTGCCTCCAGTCGTTAAAAAAAAAATATGCATGTGTGTGTCAGCTCATACGTATTAATGTTTATAAACAGATATATGTCAGCTCATGTGATCTTTGTCTATACTCAAATGTGTAGATGTAATTGTGAGCAAATAGGGATAGAACTTTTCAATGCTACGAAGTTCTTATAACTAAATACATTTGGTTTATATCTAAGTATTACTCATAAGTCAATAATTCAGCCTTTTTAACATTTGTGCTCCCATGTGCACCTTTCAAACGAGCCGTACTCCTAAAGATATTCGATTGATTTAGAGTTGTCCATTTGATACGTGCATACATGTGCGTAATATAGGTTGTAATCGCCTTGGCGAAATGATCCCCTAATAAAATGACAACGCACATGATGGATTGACCGTGACTGCTGTAACGGAAATCTGGAGTAGAAAATGGGACGTCACCTCCACAGCTGACGACTCTGGTTTTGGGTGTGGTACAAGGACCAAGATTCTCAATGAAGGGAGAAGTTGAGACGAGCAGTTCTTTACCAACAATTACACCCAACTATATTCTTATCGCACAAGGTATTAAACTCAAAAAAATACATCTAGATGGAATAACTCTAAAACTGCACCTAACAAACAACCCCTAGCCCATTGTTGTTTAATAAAAACAATACTGTGTTTACTTTCTCCATGGATATTTATCTCTCCTGACCGTCTACTTCATTGGGATGAAAACAAATTATTAAAAAACAGTTTTGCATAATTGTTTCAGCTTTTTATTCAATCAGAATCAGGAATACACTATATAAAAGTAGAGAGTGAGACGCCACCTCCGCAGCTGACCGGCTACTCTGCTTACGTGTGGTACTAACACCAAGACTCCCAATGATGGGGTAAGTCGAGAATAGTTGTTTATCAACAAGTACACCCATTTATGTTACTACCACAAGGTACTGTTAACCTCAAAATAATATCAAACCGCACCGAACAAACAACTCCTTAGCTCATTGTTGTTGCAGAGCAACAATGCTGAACATTAATTCGCTTTCTCCATACATGAGGATCTGCTTAACTGGGATGAAAATTAATAAAAATTGATTCTACATCATAGATTCAACTTTATTCATTGAAAGCGGGCTACCGTACTGTATAAAACCGAGAAAAAACCAGCTAAATTCAATTAGGCATAGTTGGTAGCACTCCTGAATCTTTCGCTTTCTGTGTATCACATTAACAACTGTATCAGCTCCAACCAAACGGGCCCTGGATGACAAGCCTAACGATGAAAAATTTGATAATAATTTCAGAAAATCAAATCAAAGCTCAGGTGATTGCCGGTCAAGAAAAGGAGGATCCAATATGTATTATCCAGGGCAAAAGAACAGCTTACTCCTTGCAATTATTATACAAATTCATTGCCATAATCTTTACAATGGTAGACCACATAACATAGCCAATAGCTCGTCTATAAAATCATGAGAACAATTTGCAATAAAGCTTTATAATAGAACTGGTCAAGCTGACAGCAATCCCTACATTTTTAATGATGATGCCCATGTTGGACAAAGCGCAGGCCACAATATTTGCAGATTGCCGGTTCCTCAAGATCAAGGCAAATGAACTCAATAGGGTGGCCAAGCGCAGGATCACTATCTGCAAAGAATTGTGTAATAGTGTCAAGCTACAAGAACACCGAAGCCTTGTACATATAGATTGGTATATAACATCCGGTGGGTTTACCTCCTTCACATGCTGCTATTCGACCTTTAACCTTTATGGGTGGAACCTCATTGATCAATTCCATAGGAGATTTCTTAGTTGTATCCTGTAGCAGTAATGGTGTTGTCAGATGAAGAAATGGAGTACTTTTTAAAGCTTTAAAAGTTTAGAGAATTCATGTTTTCAACAAACGGTATTTCCTATACAGGTTCTGAAGAAGAATTGCCGCTATAGTCAGCAATTCTGCAATTTTATATAATGTGTACATTGGATAAATCACATATGAAATAGCTTCATGAAATATTTTCACCCGTGATATCAGTTCACAGTGTTGTTTGTGACAGCATTTTCTTAAGGTGGTGGTGGTGGGTGGAGGGAGTGAATAATCATACAGTTCCAAAGGAAAAAATAGAATATAATCCAAGGAAGAAAATGTCCGATTTCGACGCCGTTTCGGTAGTCATAGAAACAGAAATTTCGACAAATTTTGACAGATGCAATCCTTGCGTTTCGACAACCAAATGATCGAATTATTTAGCAAAATTTTACCAGAACAATCTACTAGTGTAGATCTACTCAAATATGTTATAATATTTCGTATTGGATATGTGAGGGGGTGGGGCTCCTCATGTGAGTGAAGGAAGCTGAACAATTTTGATGGGGATTTCGATGGAGATTGAGGTCAATTGAATGGAGAAATGAATGAATTAAGTCATTATCGTTTGCAAACACAATATATAGACTTAAAAGACACAAATTTATGAAAACATAGCATGATCTAGGATGGTAGGACCTCTCAGTAGGATGACAAGACGTAATACATAAACAATGTTGCAGTGGTATGAGTGAGTATTGAGGAAGCATGAAACAACTATGGTTTATGCATCTAGTTGAATCATGATGGTTGTCATCCTCGTTAATTATACCTATCAACATATTAGCTCCAGTTTATTTTGTTTTTTACAAGCATAGATGTGTCTCACTGCGAATCTCTATATGCCTACAAGTGATAAAATGCATACTAATGGATTAACTTAAAGCTTTGTTCTTGGTCGTATATTTTGTGGCGAGAGCCTATAGGAGGCAACCATGTAATTAGAGGTGTGATTGATAATGACATACAAAATATCTTGATAGTCATGCTAACTTTGCGCACATCATCTAAAAGCCTCAATCCCAACTATGTTGGGGTCGGCTACATGGATCCTTCATTTCCATTCAGCTCTATCATGGGCCATATTCTGAACATAAATCATGTGACCTCAAAATGAAAGTTAGCATGTCATCATAGCCATAGATATCACTCACACACACATTTTTAAAATATTTCCTTTGTACATCTTTATAGAAGTGAGACAAATAGGAGAGAGGTAGAATCAGGATCGGAAGAGAAGAAACATAACTTAGATTGTCCCTAACAAGCCCAAGGAATCACATAATAGATTTGCATACATCGTACCCCATTTCTCGAAATAATACATGTGTTTCTCGAAATTTCATCAAAATGCGGACGAAATAGGCCATTATTCATCGAAATTTACCTAATTTCGGCAAAATTCGAAATAATTGTCGAAATTTAATTGTTTTCTAGCAAAATTCCCTACATACAGACATGTAAGGCCATTTCTATGTCCGATTGTGGGCGGCATCGAAATAATTAGCAAAATTTCGACGAAATTTTGAACATTGATATAATCCTTATTGTAGAACAAAAGGAAAAATAAGGGAGGTCGGGTCACAATGGCAAAGAATTGTGAACTTAGCTATTCCATCCCACAGCTTCGGACCAATCCAATGCACTGGACAAGTTCTGTAGGCAGTTGGAACTTGGAATATGAGGTGAAAGAGCATTGACTTTTCTAAAATCAGACAGGACAGCAAAGAAACCTACTTTTGAACAGAACTGGAAACCTAAGAGGTGATACAGTTAAAAAAAGTTGAGGTGATATGGTATGAACGACACAATGTGGCTGCTGTCAAGTAATTAACTTGAACAACAAAAAACCTAGAGATGATGGTGGAGAGTAGTGGAAGAAAGTGGCCTTTGGCATGGGGTAACAGGCAGAGGTGGGGATCCAAAGTGAAGGGATAACTTCAGGATATTAGTGGAATGACAGCCCTGAACATATGCTTGAATGGAGATAACAGGCACAGAGGTGTGTGTGTGTGTGTGTGTGTGGTGGGGGGGGTGAACTGACACGCTAAGGATTTAGGTGATGGTGATATGTTACTAGGTTCAATCAAAGAAGCAGAAATAGCCCCATAATGATGTCGGATTATACAGTCAACCAGCCAGCCAACATTTCACCCCCAAGTTAAACGTCACAAGCCGAGGACTGTGAATGAAAGTAGTGGAACGAGCCTTCTATTAGACTATTGCACGCAAATGGAGCAGCACAAATCACAATCAAGATTTGCATATTACTTGTTTCCAAGTTCAATGTTCAACACACGGATAGAGCACAACCGATGCATGTTCAAGCAGGCATATGCTCCTTTCCATTTCTCATAATCGAATCCTCACGATCCCACGATCTCATTGTCTTCATGCAGCCCAGGTGGGTGACATGGATGCACATTCTATTTGATTCCTTGGACTTGACGTCTATTCACGTTTGCTTGCAGATTGCTTTGGCTTGCAATTAGCGTGCACACATTTGTTCACTTGACGTTGAGCCTCATAGATGCTCAGTCTGGAATCTGAATCCTCAAGATCCCACAATCTCATTGTATTCATGCAGCCCAGGTGCGTGACATGGGTACACAGTCTATTTGATTCCTTGTATTTGACGTCTACTCACATTTGCTCACAGATTGCTTGGGCCTGCACTTGGTCACACGCATTTGTTCACTTGACGTCGAGCCCTCATGGACGCTCAGCTCGGCAACTGTCTTGCCATTGTGCACACCCTACTCTTGCAATTGTGCATGGTACATTTGCAAGCGACTGCTCGCCAACAGCAAGTCTGCTCATGAATGCTCGCCCATAACAGGCATGCCCATGGTCGCATGCCTGTCAATGCTTCACACCCCCTGTCATTGTGCACTTGCACACTCCTATTTTGATTTAGCCATTTCTCAAAACCCTTGGCGTGAACCCAACACCGAGTTAAACCAGGGTTTACAGACCCGACCTAATTGGTCAACCCAACAAAGCCTCTAAGGTCATTGGTCTTTGGTTGAAGCCGTTAGGCACAATGATGTCAGCAAGACAATATGCGTGCGCATATATATCTTTATATGTGTTTATAGAAGTATATGCATATAACCCGACCCAATTGGTCAACCCAACAAAGCCTCTAAGGTCATTGGTCTTTGGTTGAAGCTGTTAGGCACAATGATGTCAGCAAGACAATACGCGCGCGCATATATATCTTTATACGTGTTTATAGAAGTATATGCAGATAACCCACTATATAGAATCATTAACATCAAACATAAAATAAGTGACTATTCCGGAAGAGAAATAAAATCAGCATAGCCCGACATGATCTTTGATTTGAGGCTGAATTACGGGGTCGGCGATTGAAGCGATCAGGTCAACGGGTAAAAACCATGTCTTAGCCAAAAATATGTAGTGCTTTAACCAGTCAGGTCGGGTTTCAAAACCCTGAGTTGAACAGTGTAGAGTGTAGACAAGATTAAGAGAGTAATCTCATTAGGTTAAAACATGAATACAAGGCTTCTCCTATATATAGGAGCAGAAAAGATAAGTGGATACACTTAAGTGGGGAAGTGGATCCCTCACTTAAGTGTACCAAGAACACGACAAAGGATAAAAAAACAATGGGCGTAAGCCCAATAGCCATTATACTTCTAAAATCCAAAAGATGGTTTGTATCAGATGAGTAAAAACACTTACAGGAGGCTCTCTTATATAGGAGAGAGTAAGAATAATCTAGAAATAGGAATATTCTAGAATAAGGAAAAAGGCTAATGGGCTAATAAACAAAGGCCCATAACACAATAATAAAGGTAAAATAAAGCCAGGAAAATATATATACTAATACTCCCCTTCAATCTAGAGCGTAGATGTCAATTATGCCCAGCTTGGCCATCAGTGTAGTAAACCTGGTCTTCGGAAGAATTTTAGTGAAAATATATGCAACCTGATCCACAGTTGGTGTATAAGGAGTAGAAATCTGACCAGATAAGTGATGTAGCCAAGCTACGGGAGAAGAAGAAAGGGAGAAATAAATTTGCAATCGGCAAATAAAATTTTAATTCATAATCGACTGCCTGGACTAAGGCCCCAAGGGCCACGGCTAGCTTATATAAGACTCTACGACTTGACATGCAAGTCAACAAAATAGGAAATTAAAATCCTAATGTAAAATAAAACAAGGAATTGAAAAAGAAATTCGGAATTAAATAAAACGTAAATTTCCTAAATGCATAAAGAACTAAATAAAAGCCCAACTTGAGCCCAATAAGCTCTAATCAAGATTGTCTTGGATCAAGGCTTGCTTCTTATGCAATTTCCCTATTAACGGGTTGCATCAATAAGACAGCTTCTCGAACAAAATGACAATCAACTTGAATGTGTTTGGTGCGTTCATTGAAGGTGGGGTTGCTAGCAATGAAAGATAGCAGCTTTGTTATCACAGTGCATTAGAATGGATGGAGCAACATAAATACAAAATCTTGCAGAAGACTGTGTACCCAAAAAAGAACACAGGTGGTGTAATCCATGGCTCGATACTCTGCTTCAGTACTTGAGCGAGCAACTACAGTATGCTTCTTGCTTCTTCAAGCTACCAAGTTAACACCTATAAAAGTGCAGTATCCAGAAGTAGATTGACGATCTATCTTACTTCTAGCATAATCAGAATTAGAGTAGCCAATAAAATTACAGTGGCCATTTTTCTTATACAGTAGGCCCTTACCAGGAGAACTTTTCAAATACTTCATAATATGGCAGACATCATCCCAATGGCATTGGCGGGGCTTATCCAGATATCTACTTACGAGACCAACAGCAGAAATGATATCAGCCCTAGTGACAGTAAGGTAAATGAGTTTTCAAACCATTCTGCGATATTGATGATGCGATATTGATGATGGTCAGGATAAGGAGAAGTGTCATCATCCCAGTTAGTGTTGGGATCCAAGGGTGTATTAACTGGCTTAGCCCCAAGCATTCATGTCTCTGATAGAAGATCTAAAACATACTTACGTTGAGACAAACATAGACCAAAGGATGAATGAGAGACTTCAATGCCCAAAAAATACCTCAGTTTGCCTAAGTCTTTGGTAATAAAGTGTTTTTCCAAGTATGTCTTAGTAGCCTGGATGCCTGCATAGTCACTTCCAAATAAGATAAGGTCATCAACGTAGACAATGAGAGCAACAAGACCAAAGATAGTTTTCTTAACCAACACCTGAGTGACCAGACTGAGAGCGATGGAAGTCACATATCTGAAGAATAGAGCTAAGCTTGTCAAACCAGGCTCGGGGACTTTGCTTAAGGCCATAAATTGCTTTGTGAAGGCGACAGACTTCGGAAGACTCCCCCTGACTCTCAAAGCAACGAGGCTGCTTCATGTAAACCTCCTCATGCAGGTCACCATACAGGAATGCATTTTAACCACTAGTTGAAATAAAGGCCAATCAGAATTTACGGCCACAGAGATAAGGATACAAATAGAATTTAACCGAGCCACAAGAGAGAAAATCTCGGAATAATCAACCCCATATGTCTGAGTGTAACCTTTGGCTACCAGGCGAGCTTTGAGTCGTTCAATACTACCATCTGGTTGATATTTGACTATGCAAACACCTACAACCAACTAGTCAACAACCAGGGGGTGCATCAACCAAATCCCATGTATGTCTATCAGTGAGGGCCTGCATTTCAGTTTCTATGACTTGACGCCATGCTGGATACTGTCATGTTGGAGAGCCTGAGCAGCATTCTTAGGAATCGTAACAGCACATAAAGCAGAAGTGAAGTTTGCAAAATTATTTCTAAGATTAGCAGTAGCGTAAAAATTGCCAATAGGATGTTGCGTGCAAGAGCAAGTGCCCTTGCGTAAGCTGATAGGAACGTCTAAGTCAGAAAATACCTGAGATGGTGGTTGGTCTGCTTACGAGGTTGGAAGACTTGGTTGAGCCATAGAGGGAATCAGTAACTTCAGTCTTCTTTGGTAGACTTTTAAAGGAGCAGGTGCAACTATATTATCTGACATGGCAAGTATCAATTGGCAGAGGTAAAGGTGTTTCTGACAGTAAGTCAGACGTCAGGGCAGATCCAGCAGAAGAGTAAAACGGCATATGTTTAAAAAAGACAACATCAGCTAAAACCATCCATTTCTTTGTAAGCGGGTCAAAGCAGCGATACCCTATTTGTTTCTGAGAGTAACCCAAGAAAATACACTTGGTAGCACAAGGGTCCAGTTTAGTAAGGCAGGACGCAAATTTTTCACCAAACACGTACTTCCAAAAATACGAGGTACAGTGAACAAAGGAGCATCAGGATATAGAATTTGAAAATGTACTTGATTGCCAAGAACAGAAGATAGCATGCGGTTAATAAGATAATAGGCAGTGGAAACAGCTTCTGGCCAAAAACCATGAGGAACATGATAGTGAAAGAGAAGAGTACGCGCAACCTCAAGAAAGTGTCAATTCGTGCGTTCAGCAATGCCACTCTGTTGTGGTGTGTATGCACAAGAGGTTTGATGAATAGTACCCATTTTGGTACAAAACAGATTTACTGACTTTTGCATGAATTCAAGGGCATTATCAGTTTGAAAGATTTTAATGGGTTTACCAAACTGGGTATGTATCTTAGCAAAAAAGGTTGTAATAGTGTCAAGTATATGAGATCTGTCTTTTAACAAAAACAACCAGGTGGTTCTAGAAAATTTGTCAATAAAACTCATAAAGTACCAAAATCCAGAAATACTAACAACAGAGCACGGTCCCCAAATGTCAGCATGCACAATATCAAATGATGCTTTTGAGCTAATACAATTTTTCTTAGTAAAAGTAGATCGAGTTTGTTTCCCTAACCGGCACGTCTCACAATGAAAAATTCTCTCAGAAATGTCAGGTAATAAATGCTTCAATTTTGCTGGTGAAGGGTGCCCCAATCGGTAGTGCCACTGAATGTCGGTCACAGAAGTAGTCAGGTAAGCCTTTGTGTTTGATGCATCCAAATAGTAGAGTCTGTCTAGTCCCTCATAGCCCGAACCAAACTCCATCCTAGTGTGCAAATCTTGAAAGATAACACCACCGAGTCAAAAGTAATTGAGCAATGTAGGCTCTTAACAGTTCTACTCACAAATAACAAGTTGATAGGGAATTTAGAAACAAACGGTGTCGAGTTCAAAATAAGACGACCAACAGTATAGATATTCCCTATTCCAGAAACAGGTGTTAGAGAACCATCGGCTAGTGTGACAAGCGGAATAGTAGCAGTTTTATGCAAGGTAGAAAATAAAAAGTGATTGTCAGTATTATGAGAAACGGCACCAGAGTCGATAACCCAATTATTTTTACTAGACTATACTAGAGGAGCAGATTGTGTCAGAAGAGCGGAACTGCCACAGTGGAAGCCTAAGCAGAACAGGCCAGGCGGGCTTGGAGCAATTTCTCAACTTCAGACCGGAGTCAATCAACAGATGTAGGGGTAGATGTAGAAGCAGGAGTGTCAGGCTGGTTTGAAAAAACTTTATTCGTCAAAGTAGGTTTGTCGTGCCTGATCCAACAACGGTCTTCAATATGATCATTGCGCTTGCAAAAGTTGCAGTAATGTGGTTCAGTGGAGGAGTCAGAACCAAAAGAGTACAAACACGACCAACACCTGGAGTTGAGCGGCCACGACAGCGGCCCCGTCCACAGATGGTATCACCAGAACGAACAGCAAGAGCAACACTATCAGAAAGTTCAGGAGTTGCTTGAGATACAGAAGGCAAGCGTTGCACACGTTTCAGAACATCGCGTAGGCAACGGATCACTGAAGAGAATCTGATCAACTACACTCGCAAAGGAGGGTGGTAGGCCAGCTAAGAATTGAACGAGTTGTAGTTCATTCTGTTGTCTTTGTGCTTCCTTAACATCGGAGGATAGAGGATGATAAACCTCAAACTCATCCAAGAGGGCACAACACTGATTGTAGTAATCTTCAATAGCATCTGAGGTAGAATACTCCTTGGTCAGGTGTTTGAATATATCAAACACCTTCTTGGGATTTTGTTGATGAGAATAGACGTGGGAGAGTTGATCCCACATATTCATGGTTCAAAATTTCGGTCGAAATCTCGAAATTTCGATTTCAACAGGAATCAGACATAGAAATGCAACGATCCAGAATAATTAAGTAAAATTTCGAAATTTCGATAGAAATTTTGCAAAGGGGGCGAAATTTCGACAAAATACAACAATTTCGTTGAAAAAAGGCCAGTTTGGGCATGCATTTCGCGAAACACAACCGAAATTGGTTTACAATTTCAAAAATCAACGACCCAAAGCCTATTGTACTTGGAGGGTTACTTCTTTAGTGATTTTTTTGCATTCTCTTGCTCTGAAAGGCTTTGTTCTTCGGATCTAAGGTAAGTTTACTCTCTCCTTCCCATCTACTTCTATTTCTTACACTTTAACCCCAATTTGATCAAAAGATTACACCGAATTGCAACTTACAAGTGATAGTCTACAACTTATACTTGATGATTTATGAAATTATGCTATAAATTACACATAACTACAATGATTATGCAAATCCAACTTTATAGATATATATATATATATATATATATATATATATATTTGCATATCCTATTTGTCATAACAATGGATAAAATAGTTTTCAAATGAATATTTTTTTGAAGTTTTTGTAACGTTATATTCATATATATTATGTAACACTTAATAAATGTTACATTTATAAATAAACATCTTATATTAGAGATTAATTTTGTAACAATAATTTACAACTATGTAATACTTTGAATATTAATTATATGTAATTTAGACCTTTAAAATGAAAAAAAAATAAACCAATTTAGAATTGTTGTGTATAATGTTTCGTTGCATACATCAAATTTCAACTACTATTGGGAATAATATATAGTTAAATGTATTCAATTGATATATTCTATAATTAGACTATTAGTATCAACAAATTTTAGTAATTTGCTCCAATTTTATGAATAATTTCAGGTCTAAATTGAGAATTATTTTTACTCTTTGATGATCCATAGTGTAAGCTAGAAAATATCAACTGAAATCGATTATTAACGTGATGACCTATAAACTAATCCCTTCATTATATTAAAAAGTCATCGAAATATATTGAGAATTATTTTTACTCTTTTTTGTGTTTTTTCTTCTTGGTGGTTGTGCCTTACAACTGCCATTTCCCCCCTCCTTGGTGGTTATACACTGTAACTACCCGAAATCTTCTTTAGTAAAGAGGCACCCCACCCTTCTTGCACCAAAAAAAAAGTCATCGAAATCATGTTCGAAACAGTTTTCGATCTTTTCACACATGTAGGACCCCCCCACCAAGATCAATATATGATGTTATTGTATAAATAGGTGTATTTATGTATTTACATCATCATGGTAAAATTTCGTGACTTAATTCCTTTATTTGGTCGTCGAAATCTTGTGTCGAAATAAGCGTAAAATGTCAAAATTTCTGTAAATTTATGTTTCTGAGCCATCGGAAACGGCGTCGAAATCGAAATTTCAAACCATGCACATATCCTTGGTCGTGTGCAGGAGCAAAAGGGATTGGCGGATTTTAGGTTTAGCAATGTTGACCATCCAGGTCATAACCCCACAGTCGTCCTTGGACCACAGGTCATACAGGCGTTTAGTCTTGTCATCAGCATCAGCAGTTGGTTCCGCCAGACCTGTAGTAGTAAGATGGGTGTAGCGCCCCTGAGCTTTGACATATAGTTCAAAGGAGGTTGTCCAAGTGTGATAGTTGGAGCTGTCCAACTTGGTAGTCGTCACGCAGAGATTGCGAAGCGGATCTGAGGACGCCATGGGAGGTCACAGAATGCAGGACGACAAGGCAGACAAGAGTGGCAGGCCGGAGCAGGAATCACGTAATAGTCAGCAGACGGATTAGCTGGCACTTTGCAGCAGCAGGCACATAGTAGATGAACACAGCGGAAACCCAACTTAGGGGCAGATCTAAGAACACCCATGCACAAGCAAAAGAAAGCGGAAGGAGATCTGATGCATCAGATCCCATAAACCCACGCACGATTGGACAACAGTAGATATAGAAAACCTACTCCAACATGGAGGAAAAATTTGCTCCATAATGAGGCGTAGGCAGAGAAAAACGAGAGCCGGTTACGCCTTCAACGTGCTATAACTGGAAGTTACCGAAGAAGTATAGAGGCGAGCCGAAAGAGAAAAGAGTGGTGGTGGTGGTGGCTAGACAGAGGAAAGGATGGAGGGTGAAGGAGAAAAGGAAGTAGAGAAGGGAAAGACGATGGATGGGAGAGAGAGGACAGCAGCAGATGGTGGCGTAGAGGGAAGGAGATGGGGGGGCTAGGGCGGTGGGGAGTGGGAGGGGGGTTGGCGGCAGCTATGAAAGAGGGAGGGGCAGGCGGCGGCTGTGGGAGAGGGAGGGGCGGGCGGCGGCTGTGGGAGAGGGAGGGGCGGTGGTTGCGGGAAGGGAGGGAGGTGGAGGTGGCGGGAGGTGATGGAGTAGGTGGAGATGGCGGGCGAGGTTGCGGGCTGTGGGTGCAACTACGGGTGGGCGGCGGAGTGGGAGGAAGGAGGGAGGAGAAACAAAGGGTGGCGGCTAGGGTTTAAGGAGGCATGGGTGATTAGGGTTGAGATGGGAGGGTCTCAAGATGGATCACGCTCTGATACCATCTAAAATCTAAAATATGGTTTGTATTAGATGAGTAAAAACACTTACAGGAGACTCTCTTATATAAGAGAGAGTAAGAATAATCTAGAAACAGGAATATTCTAGAATAAGGAAAAAGACTAATGGGCTAGTAAACAAAAGCCCATAACACAATAATAAAGGTAAATAAAGCCAAGAAAATATATATACTAATAATACTAACACTCCCCCTCAATGTGGATAGTATACATTGTGTCCCAGCTTGACACCCAAAGAGATAGAGGTAGTAGTTTGGTTAGGATGTCGGCGATATAATTCCCGGTTTGTAAATGAAGTGTCACAATCTTTTTAGCTTTGACTAGGTTTGTACAAAATGGTCGTCCACCTATATATGTTTTATATGCTCGTGGAAGACTAGACTATTAACAATGTGAATGGCAACCTAGTTGTCATAGTAGGGAGTTCTAGGAATCTAAATAGAAATCATAAACTCGGTCAAAACAGACGACACCCAGTTGTAGATGACGGCATGCATGAGCATAGCCCAGTATTCAGCCTTAATGATGGAGTGAGCAATAACAGATTGTTTATTGCTTTAGGCCACACGGTGATTGCCTAACATGATATAGAAACTAGATATGGAACGGCGGTCTGGAACATCCCTTGACACATATCCATATCCATATATAGTGAGTCTTTTGCTTTGGACCATTATAGAATAGACCTTGTCCCGGAGCACTCTTGAGGTATCACAAAATACTACATCAATGAGCTTGAAGTGGCACACTCACAAATTGACGGACTACTCTGACAACATATGTGATTAATCGATAGATAATTCAATTTTCCAACGACTCGATATTTCTTTAAAATTGGGGTTTATCTCCCCATCCTTAAAGCTTTCTTGTGATAGTCCATTGAAGCGGATATCGATCTAGCATATGTCATCCCAAGCTCTTGAAGAGGTGCAAGACATTACATCTTTTGGAAAAGCTAATCCATATGGTGGAAAAAGAACCTCCATGCTACAAAAAATATTGCATTATGAAAATTATTTTTTAAAGATTATTACTTGAGATGCCTTTTATGTCATCATCGATGATCAGTTCACAATCACAACGTCATCCACATAAAGAGCAAGAAGAAGGTCTCCTCTAATAAGATCAAGAAGAGAATAGTAATTGATCCGTAGCAGACCTCTAAAGAACCTGACTTTTCAAGGACCATGCTCAATTTATTGAAACATGCTCTCAAAGATTGCTTAAGGATATACAATGAGCGGTAAAGGTGGCAAACATTGTGGAAAAAATCCCCCTCAACAACAAGAGCATGGAGGTTGTAGATAACTAAGAGATCACCATGCATAAAGGCTTTCTTGATATCCAACTCGAACAGTGGCCAGTCGAGATCAGTCGCTAAAAAGATTTGCAGACATAAGCAATCTAAGCGACATGACAGAATGTCTCAAAAAGATGAGTCGAAGGTCTGATAAAACCATTGGCAACCAGTCAATGCTCTTAAGTCGTTCGCAGTGCCATCAGAGCAGTGTTTGAAAGAGATAACTCATCGGCAGCCAACAATGTTTTTATCAGGTAGAGGATCAACAAGATCTAATGTGGTCCATATCATAGCAACTTTCCATCCAGAGAATTGGGCATTGGGGAATAGTGGTTGTATCCAAAGTTGTAGCAAGGGCATATGTAGGAGAGAGGGGGCTAGACAAAAATAAGAGTCGGAAATGGGATGCTTGATGGTGCAAGAGTGTATACCTTTTGTAGCGCCATTGGTAAATCGGATGGATAGGAACTAACAATGATGGAGGACCATCTGCATGTGAATCAAATTCCATGTGATGGTGATAACATAGGAGAAGAACGAAGATGTTGTAGCTGATGGTAAAGATGGAGGTGTTGGAGGAAAGAGTTCTGGTAGAGAAACCATCTCATAAGCATTCATCACAAAAGTTAATGGTAGAGTTTAGAAAAACTCATCCTTGTTTAAGGCATACATACTTGTCTAGGTGGCTAGGTTGTCCTTCCCATCAAGGGGAAGCCTAGGGGGGCAATGCGCCTAAGCGGGAGCCTAGGCGTTTCTAGGCGTTCTTCATATTTGTTAATATTTTACATATATATAAATGATTATTACGTATATGTTTAGCTATATTCAAATATATACATCACTATGTATGCCTAGGCGGGAACCTAGGCGTTCTTCATATTTGTTAATATTTTACATATATATAAATGATTATTGCGTATACATTTAGTTATATTCAAATATATACATCACTATGTACATTTGTATCTTAATTTGACCTAATGTTATCTAAATTGGACCTAATTTAACTTAGTCTGCCCTAATTAGGCCTACATCAGAACTATTTTGGCATAACATGACTTTATTCCCATAGTTTGTCCTACATTGAATTAATGAGCCCTAATTTGGCAAAATTGGACCCAATTCCCCAAAACAAGACATGTATTTAGACCTATTTCCCCCCAAATCAGACCTAATTTAGATCTGATTTGGCTTAAATCAGATTCTATTTCTTCAATAAAATGACTAAATTGGATCTAATTTGACCAAAATCAGACCTAATACATGCTTATTTGGTCTTTTAAGTATCTTAATTTTGGCCTAAAAGGGCTTAGGCATCCACTTTAGTTATTTGAGAACCTAGGTGCCCATTTTAAGGCGGTCCACCTAGAGCCTAGGGGCCTGGGCGCACCCAGATGGAGCCCATGTGAGAGCCTGGATAACTATGGTTTAAGGTGACATGAGCCAAAACATAAATGGAACCATATGTAGTATCAAAGCATTTGTACCCATTTTGAGAATAAGGGTATCCCTAGAAAGACCGTTTTAATCGCCAAGGGCAAGTTTGTCAATCACCGGATCAAATTATTGACAGAGCAATGCATTCCAAAACACGAGGAGATAGAGGGCAAACTTGTATCAAGAGATACATTAGCATGAATGGTAAGTGAGCATGTAACGTCAAGTAGGTGGCGGTTTTTACGCCCAACAATACCATGATGTTGCAGGGAATAAGCATTGATGAATCATTCCGATGTCTTAACAATAAGAGGAAATTGGCCCTTGAGTATACTCTAGGGCATTGTCAGTGCAAAGATTCTTAATGAATGTTGAGAATCGAACATCTATCATTTTATGAAACATGTGAATAAGGGGAAAAGCCTCATCATGGGTTCTCAGAAGATATAACCGTGCCATTTGTTAAAAAGTTTTCCAAAGGACATATATAAAACCATCACAGCTCGTTGTCTAGAATGGACCACAAACATCACTATGGATTAAATCAAAAACTTTAGTAGATCGTTATGCTAGTACAAGTCAGAAAAACACTTGATGGTGCTTGTCTAACTGACAAGTATCACACAAAATTGACTAACAAGATTTAAAAGAAGAGTCCAAAATTTGAGCATGTTTATTTACAAATGACCAAAACAAAAATGAAGCTAGACATGCATTGTTGCAATAAGGGCACTTGGTTGAGGCTATGGAGGAGCGAATAAGTAATAGAGATCACAAGAGCATGCTCCTTGCCCGATGAACGCAAAATTATGCCAACCCTAAAAAACACTAGAGCACCCAAAAGTTACGAAACAATAAAGCAAGTCAACTAGTTTAGCATTAGACAGAAGATTATAATGAAAATTAGGGACAAAATGAACATAAGAGAATTCTAGGGCTTGGAAGAAAGGGGGACATTGCCATACTTGATGACATGTTTTACAAAACCATATGCCAAAGTGATAGTGGGATGTGGAACGAAAGAGTCAAAGGAGGTGAGAAGTTGGGGCATACCTGTTATATGTTGGATAGCATTAGAATGTGTGGGTGACAATCATAGAAGTCCTTGAATTACCTTAGTGGGTTGTTGCTAGATGAGCTAATGATTGGCAGTTGGCAAATCATTAGCGCACCTGGATAGATGGCACATGAAGTGGAGAATCACAATACTCTTACGATGCTTGAAGCACATGTTTATAATCCTCATTTGTCAACAAGATATAAGAGGAATGTCCATCTGAAGGTGGAGGAGCCACATTCATTGTAGTTGGAACTTGGCCCATGAGGGATTGAGAGCTTGGGAAATGTGTGTAGTACCCCAACCACGCCCACACCCGTAATGGACAGGATTCCCATGTTTTGAATGGCAAACATCTTGAGTGTGGCCCAGCGTGCCACAATAGGTGTATTTTAAACGTGGTCCCGACCACGAGCCGCAACAAGAATTGCATCTTGAGCATCGAAAGTGTTTGTGTGGGAACGCGAACTGATGCCATCTCGAATTGGTATAAGCGACCACACGCATGGTCCATGGAGGGAAGAGTCGCACTCGTAAGGAGCTAATGAACTATAGTATACTAAGGATGGATTCGGTTCAGGAAGCGCTCAATGATGAGTCTCTCTCTCTTTAGTGACTTCAGCAGAGGTAATGGGCGAGAAGAAGTTGAGCTAGTTGGCGAGCACTTTCATCGAGTTGTACTATTTGGATAAGGGACGGCCAACCTACTGCTCGGAAGATGATGCTCATCACATTGTAGAGGCGAAGATAGTTTTCTTCTTGAGTGTGTTTCATTGTCTTGTCATTGTGATGCACATGTATTTGATTGTAATGTCTATTCCATGCACCTCATAGCCAGGACAGGACATGGCTATTTTCGGTGACGAAGGCATCATCGAGTTTTACTGGTGTTGCGTCCTAGATGTCTTTGAATTTGATGCTCGACTTCAAGAAAGTTTGAACTGCATTCATCGAAGGTAGAAATGTTTTGACACTCAACATAATTGTTGGAACATTAGGTATGTGATTAGAGATGATAATTGTAACGCCCGGGCCCACTACCCAAGGCTCTAGTAGAGTTTCAGGACAACTAACACCACAAACCACCACCGGCCAAGCTAGGGTCAACTTCTTGACTGGTCAACCATCCTAGTACTACTACGGGTTGAGTACACTTAACCACAGAGTTCTTAGTGATGGCTCCCTAAAAAGGAGGTGCATCTTGGTAATAGGGGTAGTCAACATTCCTTTTAAGATCATTTTTATATAAGGCATCAAATCCTTGAATGTTACAATCTCCCCCACTTAGACTCTTGACGTCCTCGTCAAGGCTCAACTATATGGCCTCATAATATTTCTCATTTCAACACAGACTTAGAGAATGGTCCATGGACGTCCAACTCCCAATCACGACTACCAGCGCAAGGGTGGCTACATCACCATGGATAGTCCTTTCCAACATATTTAAACCGCACAGCTCAAAAATGGCAGGCCACCTGCCCATGTGGGCCCCACCTACTGGAGGGATTATGGTTATGATACAATTTGTTACGCACGGGCCACTGCCCAAGGCTCTATCACCATGGATAGTCCTTTCCAACATACATGGACCGCACAACTTAAAACTGGCATGCCACCCGCCCATGTGGGCCCCACCTACTGGTTGGATTATGGTTGTGATACCATTTGTAACTCACGGGCCACTGCCCAAAAGGCTCTAGTAGAGTTTCAGGAATGATTACTGCCTCACATACCACCACCGACCTTGACTGTGTGCTTTGTCCTCACTCTCGCACAAGTCGGGATCAATTCTTGTTAGGTCGCCCATCCTAGTACTACTCGAGGATGAGCACCATTAACCATAGAGTTCTTAGTAATGGGCTCCCTGAAAAGGAGGTGCGTCTTGGTGATATGGGTAGTCATTTTATTTGAGGCCTCAAATCCTGAAATGTTAAAATGATGGTCATGATTAGAGCTTTGTTGTCAACCATAATGATAATTATGGTACAGTTGGTACCAAATATAAGGCATGGTAGAATAACACGAAAAAAAAGATGGGGGCATTACTTGTTGGTTATAGATGCAGGACAGGAAAACAAAAAATTGAGGGCGCTCACGGAATATAAGGCACAATAGTAGAAAAAATCATAAGAATATGATAAGAGAACATACACATGCCCCTAAATGTAGCAAAGCAAAAGTGCTCAGACGTGTGGTTTAGGGGAACCACGTGGAGAGGAAACAAAAAGTCTAGTGCCCCTTTTGTTTTGGGGATCTTTATAAGAACAGTACCGAGATCTTTTCTCTTTTCTTTTTGTTAATATAGATCAGAAATATTAGACTAGTAGAACAAATAAGAGGAAGGGAAAAGTAAGAGAATCACCCCATGAACCAAAGGTTATGTCGACGGAGGCGAGGCTAGCTGAACCCAAGCCCTCGCTGGAAGTGTGGAGGTCAGCATTGGTTGTTGGACAATGGTTAGTGTTATTGCCTTAACCGACAGTGGTAACGACTGTTGGCTTGGTAGGCAAGGGCTATTGCTGCCGCCTTAGCCGACAAAGGCAACTACTACTAGGGATGCCACAATGCCCGGGGGTGCCGACGGGGGAGTAGGGGTTAGGCCTCTAAAGTATGATATCATGCAAACAAGATTACAAGAGTAATTCATTAGTTTAAATAGGAGTACAAGCGTTCTCCTATATATGAGTATAAAAGATATGTTGATACACTTGAGTGGGTAAATGGATCCCTCACTTAAGTTTACTAAGAATGTAATAAAAGGATATAATGCAACAGTAGAGCTAAATACAATAACCATTATACTAACAAATGAATAATATCTTCCTTATGAAAGTGAAGGAGGTGACTATTAAGGTGTTAAATGGGGATTGTTTAGTTCAATGGTAGATGGAATGCATTGGGAATGGTAGGCAACAAGGTAAATGAGCAGAGGTTCTAGATTCATGTTTCCATAGATGTGGAATGAGATGAAAAGAGTATGGCAATCCAAGGTTGCTTCGTGGGCATAAGTGTACTCGATGGTGTGTTGCATGATCAAAAATTGTTTGCGATATCTACACATATCAAGTTTTTTCAGGGGGCATGTCCAAAAGCAAAAAGTGCAAGAATGTGACTTCAATGAAGAGATAGATATCCATCTCCCAAATGTCAAAAGTTTGAGGGCCAGGCTAGCCGACTAAATTAAAAAATGACCAATTTTGCTTTGGTATGAAGAAATAATAGACCCAAGTTCAAGCAAGAACTTCACGAGGTTGGAGAAGGGAGGGACAAAGGGGCCTTTTATCAACAGCTATTGTTATGCAAGGAAGAAATACGCCTCTAGTCAGGTATACATGCAGAACAAAGATCATTGCCTTCACATTTTTTGTAGTTGGGTAGTATATTATGGATAGTCTACCTAAATATCATTAGCTTAGGCACAAATGGGGATTCAGCAAACTGCATGAGGTTGATTCAAGACTCGCCATTTATTGCATGAATATTGGATACATGTGAAGGACGTGTTCATATTGCATAAGAATTAGAGCAACTAACAACATTAGTAAGAGAGTGTTGATTTTCTTGTGTCAGTGTGGTAGAGACTAGGCCAACCTCTCCCATGCCATGAGTAAAGGCGTAAATAGCGGGAAGGTGGATCATCTAGAATGTCATGAGTTAAGGGACACGGTAATGACAACATGGAAAGCAATAATTTGAGGATTGCTTAAAGGGGACGATGTAGCATCAGTCAATTTTATGAGTAGTCTGAGTTGTTTTTCCTTTCTTTTGTTGATGATTGGGGCAAGGAGTTCAAAAGCATATATAAGTAGTAGAGAGGATGACCAAGAGAGTGAGGATATTATGTTGAAGCAACAAAGTGGTAGAAAAGGATGGCTTATCTCGAAAAAAGGGCCTAATGTAGTTTAATGAAGTAAAACATCAGGTAGTAAGCGGCCTCTTGGTAGTGGAAGGGATGTTGATAGTTTAATTAGGTCAAGGACCATAGTCCATTGGGGAGAAACAAAGTAGGACCCATTGCAGAACAACTTGTAAGGTTGTTTACTAAGGAGAGAGTATCAAGGACAAATTATGTAAGAGTTGTCTGAGATGGTGTGATGCGTATCAAAAACAATCAATTTAAACCAATGTTAGACTCGAGCATAAATAAGGAGAAGAGGGGGTCCATATCAACTTTAGTTTGGCTTATAAAGAGAGATTAGAAATTTCAATTCTTCATCGGTATACGGGCCATGATAGAGCTGAATGAAAACAAGGATCAATGTGGCTAACTCTAACATGGTTGGGATTGAGGCTTAGATGATGGATGATGAAGATGATAGCCAAGGAGAGAGCATAATAGTGTGTCGATTATAATTGATAAACAAGGAGAGAGTATCGAATACAAGTTATGTAAGAATTACCTGAGATGGTCCAATGCAGACTGAAAAACACACCAATTTGGCTCATAAAGAGAGATTTGAAATTTTATTTCTTATTCAAAATATGGCCCATAATAGAGAAGAACGAAAAGAAGGATCCATGTCACTAACCCTAACATGGTTGGGATCGAGTCTTAGATGATGGATGATGAGGATGATAGCCAAGGAGAGAGCATAAATGATGTGTTTATTATATTTGATGTCAAAATTGATATCCTTTACTTGGGTCTACACTTTTGAGGAGCTCATCAGAATGCTCAATGAGTGAAATAGTGGATCATGTGGCATGAAGATATAAGTCCTTTGTTTTATGGCTAAGACATTAATAACATAGATGGAGGAATGGGATAACAAGCTAAAGTTGATTGGGGCAACCACAATATCTTATCTAAACAGGGAAAGAATATAATCAAAACCTTTACCACAAAGGGGGAGAGAATGTGATCAAAAACTTGTCCTCAAAGTTCATAGGCAACAAATCTTGCTTGCAGGTTGTAGAGGAGACAGACAACTTTTGGGAGGAAACGTCCTATATCAAAAGGATCAATGCACACGAGTGAAATAAAGGAGGATGGTGGCCAATAAGAGGTACATATCCATCATGGTATGTGTGACGAGAAGGGTTAGACATCCCAGAAGGCAGATAAGACGATGTAGGGATTAGTGGACAATGTCTAAACAAAAAAATCTTGAAAAGATGAAAGGCAACTTTAAGGAGAAGAAATTATGAGTCATAAGAGAGGAGCAAGGTAAAGAAATAGATGAAGGTTGTAGGGAGGTACATATCCAAAAGGACCAGGAGGGGAGGTACATATCCAAGAGGGTAAATAATATAATATTATGTTAGTGTGTTAGTGAACAACTTTGAAGCACTAAGGCTTAAGAATAGGCTTTGTATCTGTCGTGGCGTGAGATGAGGATGGTTAGACATCCAAGAATGCAAATAATTTGATGTAGGAATCCTGGACAATGTCTAAATTAATGAATCTTGAAAAGGTAAAAGGCGCAACTTTAAGGATGAGAAATAATGAGACAGAAGAAAGGCACAAGGTACAAGAATAGGAAGAAGGTTGTGCCAAGAGGACTGGGAGGGGAGGTACATATCCTAGAGAGTGAAATAATATAATGTTGTGACATTGTGTTAGTGAACAACTTTGAAACTCGAAGGCTTAAAAATAGACGTTGTATCCGTATTGGACATATTAGATTAACTATTCTTGGACATTTTAATATACACACCAGAGGCTTCCAAACTTTGTCCCTTTTTTTAACGATGTTGGATATGAATTGGATTACTTGGGTCTACACCTGTGAGGTCATCAGAATGCCCAACAAGCAAAAAATGGGTCATGTACCATTCAGATCTACATCAACATGGCTAAGACGTTAACAACAAAGACATATGAATGGAGCAATAAGCTAAAGGTGATTGGGACATTCAAGATATCTAATGGGGGAGAGAATGTGATTAAAAACTTTTCCACAACAGTCATACATAAAGAATTTTACAAGCATTTGTATAGAGGAGATGGGCAATTTTTAGGAAAAATCATAAATCAAATGAGGATCAGGTTACAAGAGTGATGGTTATCAAGGAGGAAGGTGGCCAATAAGACGTTTCTATGTATCCATCGTGGTATGGGACAAGGAGGAGCATTACATATCAATGAAGGAAAATAAGACGGTGCGGGGACTCATGGACATTGTCTAAATTAACACATCCCAAAGGAGGTGAAAGGCAACTTCATGGAGGAGAAATCTTAAGTCAGATTAGAGAAGCAGGGTAAAGGAATATTGATCATGAATAAGGGTTGAGAATGTGGGGACGTACATATCCAAGAAAATTGGGAGGGAAGGTCGTATCCAAGAAGATGAATAAGAAAATGTTGTGTTAGTGAACAACTTTCTGTAAAGTCGTTGTATTTACATTGGACACATTCGATTGTGATAATTCTCGGAGACCTCTACTCTCTAGATACGTAGTGGATGCTTCCCAACTATTTTTGTGATGTTGGATACTTCTCTACCTACATTAATGCTTTCCTTCCTCTCTCTATGGTGAAAAGGTCATGATACATAGACGTCGATCGCCAGGAGAGCCTAGGGGAGATCCAATAGCCACCTACTCCATCATGTTGTGTACATGATTGCTCCTATTGCAAATGTCGGATGTAGTTCCATCCTCCCCTCTTGTTCCATTCTCTATCTACTCAGTTAAGAGAAACCTCCAATGGCCATCAAGGGAGGTACAACATACATGCTCTACTGCATAGATAGTCTTAGGATAAAATTTTAAGAAAACATGCAAACTTGGGTAGGTGTGGTTTATTGGCTCTATTGTAGACCATGTTTTCTTCTTTTTTTCTTATCTCCCAAAATTTCTAGCATAGTCTTGTATTATATTTCTTCAACCAAAGGAAATTAGTTGTATTTTGTCGGGTTTCTAACATCCCATACCAGTTGTGAATGTTAAAACTATGCCTTCACTGAGTTATATGTGGAACAAAGAAATATAAGTATGTGAGATTTTATATATTGACTTATTGAGGCTAATGTGATGCATGCATAATCCCATTGCAACCTAGTCTAACTTGTCATGTTTTATCCGTACCCTATTAGTTGATTGTGTACAGGTACGGGTCTATACTTGCTTGATTGAAACTCATACATGCATTGTATCCTACCCATTGTTCTGAAAAGCGGTAATCGGTGTACGGGCAGAGAGGGTACCGAATAGAGTATATACGGTATGCGGGAGTATAAGCGGGAGAATATTCGGTTTTAATCGGTTTTGATTTTTTTAAAATATTAATCATAAATATATGTAAATTATATATTGACCATATAATAATGACAATGATAAGTAATTAGAAACATTTATAAGTAATAGACTAATATGGAATTCATAAGTAGTTAGAAACATTGATGAAATTAGAGAAGAAAACATTGATAAGTAATTACAAACATTGATAAGTCATAGACTAATATGACATTAATAAGTAATTATAAACATTGATAAGTAATAGACTAATATTGCATTAATAAGTAATTAGAAACATTGATAAGTCATAGACTAATATTGCATTAATAAGTAATTAGACACATTGATAAGTAATAGACTAATATTGCATTAATAAGTAATAGACTAATATTGCATTAATAAGTAATTAGAAACATTAATAAGTAATAGACTAATATTAGAAATATTAATGTAAAAACATTATTAATAGCATTTGATTTTGAAAATCGGTGATTAATCGGTCGATTATTCCCCCGAACGGCTGATTAATCGGTCCTCGACCGATTATAGGCCGATTATTCATATTCGGAGCGGCAGACCCCCAAAACCGAATATTCGGCCGAATATTCGGCCGATTAGGCCGATTTTCTGAACACTGATCCTACCCACATACTCGTTGTTATTATGACAGGATAGCAAGTATATGGATATGTATAAATATCATATTTTTCAAATCAAATGGCATTTACAACAATATATTATGTAGCTTAAAATAGTGATATGTTGCATATAATATTTGGAAACCATGCAACCAAAAAGTATTAATTATCATCAAATATTTTGTTGCTCAAACAGCTTACATGTGAATTATGAAGCAACGATTGGTGTTAAAACAATTATAAATGTTGTTTACAAACAAAATATATACAATCTCTCACTCATAACTGCAAGTGGCAATCAGCTCGGCGACACTTGCCTTAACAGCTGCAGGTGTTTTCTATTTTTTCAGTTTTAGAATATAAACAGTTAGATCAACAAGTGGACCCAAGTCTGTTAAGACTATATAACAAACCATGTATACAACTCATCCACATGGATATACAGGTATAGTGTGTATGGGTATAATGATAATTGTAAGTGTACCTTATAGATGGCTGGTACACGGGTATGCAGATAAATGGATATGTGATTCTGAAAAACCCATGGCTGGTTTAAGATGGTATGGGTTCACGGCTTCACGGGTATGCATGTATACCCATATCTAGTTGCAGTCCTATCTATAGCCATAAAATTCGGAAGTGGATGTATATACACATACATAAGTAAAAAACAGTGTTTACACCTGAAATCTAGATTTGTCTTAGGTGGACAACGTCTATTAATAAGATATTAGATATATTATCATGGAACCACTGGAAGTTCGGAAATAAGGGGTAGAGAAGGGTAGCCCAGGAGATGAATAAAAGGAGACGTTAGATGTCATGTGCCGCCAAGAAGCCAATATTGAAGTAATAAAATGTCAGATTGAGCAGGTAAAAGTATAAACACAAAGAATCCAAGTGTATTGCATTTAATCATCATTGTCGTCATCGTCGTTTTCGTTGTCATTCAAGCCTCAATCCCAACCGTGTTAGGACTGGCTGTAATCATAAGTGCATTGCATTTAATCATAAAAGGAAAAAACATGAGTAAATATGTAACCAATGCATGCTGGCTGCAAAATTGGAGAGATTATATATACTCAAGTAATCTACTTTTCACAGATTTTCATCCCCTGCTATTTCAAATGTCATTTATAGCCTTATATAAGTTAATAGCCAAGATAAATCTAGCGAAAATATGCTAAGCTAATCAGGGACTAGTGTGACGATGGATAGGTTGTTCCCTTCTCCAAGGTTTCAGGATTGATGACTTACTTGGGCGGGGTTAGATGTTGCACGATTGATCCCTGGGCAAAAAAGGAATGAACTTTGGACCCTGTTTTAATCAAACCTGTTACCCTCAGAAACCCTTGACTTCACTGGTTTTGTATGGTTGTGAGCTCTAAATGGGGCCTAGGGTGTGAGCCTCTTGGTAAGATTATGAGTTCCCATATGGTATTACGCCAACATTGTTCATTATGGCAGTCCAATTCAGGTAGTACCAAGTTCAAGAGGTCACCTCCTTGTCATGATTCACGAAATGAATAAAAACAAAACAAAAAAAGGTTTCGACAATTAGGCAGGTCTGTTGGGTGACTTGACACATTTAAAACCATGTTGTGCCTACATGATGTTGACAACATATATAACCCTAATCACCTTCTAAGATTTCCATGAGCGTCGGTACAACTCACGCAATCGCAAGCATTTATATCTGTAAGCATAGGTCTGTATAGTCATTCATTTATTCTGTCAGCATTTAAAATCCGTCTTATAATTCATTAAAAACATAACTATGCTCAATCAAAATGAGTAAATAATACAATCATCATTGTCACCGTCATCTGAGTATCAATTCCAACCACGTTACTGTCAACTACATAGATCCGTCTTTTCCCCTAAACCCTGATTTGGCTAAAATTAATCTTATAAATATCTAATGTTAAAGTTTTCAAAACTAGTCGTGCATTGCATTATATGACATCCTATAAGCCTGTATGACTGAAGAATTTCAGAAGGCACCCATCTAAGTGACAAAGGGCTCGTTTGGTTGTCGGTATTTCGTCGTATTGGTTGTATTTTGATATCCATCAGCAGAAAATTTATGTTTGGTTTGTGGGATTCGAAAAATAGAGCTAATCTCAGGATTTCCAGCCATAAACGGAATCCTGCATTTTGCTTTCTATTAAAATATTGTCGGACACCAAAATCCAACTATGGCTGGCCGGTGGACCAAGAAAAAATAAATCATGTACTTTACAAATCCAGGAAACCAACATAAAATTTAAGTTTTCCGGATTTTGACAATGCAGCATTTTGCAGGATTCTTGAAAATCCAGCTAAACAAACGTGCCCATAGTGACTCAGCAGACCTCTGGTACCTTGGTGCCTTAGAAACTATGATTTTCATTTGAAACATTCTAAAGGTAAATTAAGTAAATCTTCGAAGATGTGTGTTCAAGGCTTCAAGGGTTTAGGTGTAGATCTCTTGAAAAATCTAGGCATCCGGCTCAATGTAATTCAGTTGAAACTGGGGACTTGTAGACACCAAGCAAATTTATACGCAAATCACAAATGTTATGGTTAGAATGATGAAGTGAAGCATTTATATGAACAAAGATAAAATAAATCATCGCAAGTAGCTAATAGCAACTGCAATGGCATGCACACTCGTGTAAACTAAACTAAACACTTGTAAATAGAAGTCGGCATTTATAAGAAGAATAATACAATAAAGATAATTTTCCTTCGGGCCATAAAACCTTAAAATAATGCCAACTGGGGCTCTTGCCCAAATAGCAGGCACATCGCTTTCGCACCCGATTCACTGATAAGCGATCAGTCTAGTAAACATGTAAATTATAGCTTGTAACCCAGGAAACAGAGGAACGGATATCCATATTTGCTGAAAACACACAATTCTATGATAAATTGAGAGGGGGGCATAAAGAGATCAAGTAGTGGGAACGAACAAAGAGGAGATAAAAGCTTTGGAAAAACCTGCATCCATTTGGCCGTGTGTTCACTTATTAGAGCTGAGGCGCCGGCGGAGTTGGAAAGAGAGCGCGTGGAGCCTAAGGTTAGGGTTTTCAGCAAAGATGGTAGCCTCGACGACATGGATGCGGAACGGGGGAAACGAGCAGCCTGATCCTTGGTCGTTTGAGGGAGGTGACAGGGACCCAAAATCTCGCTCGCCGTATCGATTTTGAGACGGAGGAAGTTTTACTGGCCACCCCCTGACAAATCATATACTCCGTCACTATTGCAACAAACTACCGTTACTTCAGAGATCAAGGATATTAATTTGTGGATGCCATTTGAGTTCTCTCCTCGAGCAGGATTGTCCAATTCTGCTACCCATTTTGAATCATATCCAAAATACAATAGACAAAAAAATGTAATACAGAAATCTTACAAACACGTATTTGCCAATGTGTGGGCCAATAGATCTAAATACAAGTTATTAGAAGTAAAGCACCCCTAATTTCCTCCACTTTAATACAAAATCTATTAGATATTTTTTTGTCTTCCTTTGTAACTTCTCAAACTATAGATGAAGAGGCAATCTTATCATTCTAGGAAGGGATTGATTTTAAATGTGAAGGCCTCCGGACACAACAATTTTTTATACTATGTGCGGTGCAGCAACAACCGTGCGAGATGAATTTTTAATGCAATTTCGTTTGTTGTCAGCGTTTATTTTGTTAGTTGTTGTCCTGCTTCCAAGCACACTATGTCGCAGGTGCTACTTTGACTCCTCTACTCGAAGGTGACAATAGCATTCGGTAAAATTTTGAATCTTAAAGTAAAGTGCCCCTAATTTCCTCCACTTACGGTGCAAAATCTATCAAATATTTCTTGATATCCCTTTGTCACTTCTCAAACTATAATTAAAGAGGCAATCTTACCATTCTAGAAAGTGACTGATTTTTAAGGCTTCCGCACACAATACATTTTTTATGCTATGTGCAATGCAACAGCAACTGCGAGAGATGAATTTTTAATGTAATTTCAATTGTTTTCAGCGTTTAGTTTGTTAGTTGTTGTCCTACTTCCAAGCACATTATGTCACGAGGACTACTTTGACTCCTCTAGTCAAACGTGACAATGGTATTTGGCCTATAGTTGTGGGTAAAATTTTGGCATCGTCGTCTCTCTAAATTGCTATAAAGGGTTTCCTATCACATGCAGACAATTCTCTTAAGGTTCACCAATTCAGTGTTAGTATTATCAGGGGTGTAGAAGTCTTTCTACATGTCAGCACTCACATTTTCAATGACTAACAACAATGTACCACCCTCAGTGTGGCCCTTGTTGACTTCGGAAATTCTCTCAACATAGTTGACAGACCCACCTTATTTAAAGAGGTTTGTATTTATAGAATGGAAAATGATATAGATGGTATATTTAAAGTGTATTGACATTGTGTTGGATGCAAGAGAACGCCTCTCCTTTATATAGGAGAAGGTTGACATTACTATAAATACTTTCATGCCTAACTAGACTCTATACATGCCAACAGACTCTGGATATGATATGACTTAAACTTATAACACTCCCCCACGTGATGGAGCATGGGAGTTTCACATGTCCTGTTTGGATGACAGACAAAAATGAGGAACAGAAGAAAAAAAGTTATGACTAAAACATGATAGCCACTAACTTAGCACGACATGTGCTCTTCCCTGAATTTTTGAGACATTTGGAGCTTTGATTAAGATGGAGCTTGCAATTGAGTATGTTGAAGGAACATGCAGAGTCATATGGGTCACCAACTCAGTTGCTACTATCTTTGAACTAGTTTCCATAAGAAGATCAACATGTCATAGCCTTGATAGTATATGTGCCACAAGAAGACTAAATTGTAGTTGATGGTCAACGTCCTTGATGAGGCACAAAGGATGATTAGCATGCTTGACAAGGAACAGACGAACAACAACGAGACATTGCTAACACAGTCGAGTGAATGATCTTATACAAAAGATAGGTGTCAAGTGGATACACAACCAAATGCACAAATTGTCCAAGATGATCCATTACTAGAATATTGAAGTGTTGTCAGAGTCTTGGGAAGACAAACCTAGGCAAGACAAACCTGTGGAAGATAGAAAGACGAATACATGGGGGTGTTAAGCAAAGATGAAGACAATACTTAATAGATCTAGAGTCATAGATGGCAATGATAGAGACGTAGATGACGATGGAGATAGAAGCGGTCATGTAAAGAGAGAGGGCAACATATGTGGTCTAGTAGAGCTTTCATCCTAGACCAAATGGCTTCCCACGATCAAAAAATGTTGCTCTCTTTTTTTGTAGGGTTATGATCGATTATCTGATACCATGTGGAGGAGGAAATCATATGTATGATATACTAAGAGTGTATTTTCAATGTGTTGGATATACGACAACCCCTAATCTTTATATAGCAGAAGTTTTACATGAGTTTTAGAGACTTCTAAACATGACTAGACTCTATATGGGCCTACAAACTCTAGTATGTATATCATATGATATGATATGACGTGTACTTCTCATTGTCTTCATTGCCCTTATATTGCATGTTGGGTTGAGTTTTGCTACAACTCCCATGATCCTCTCTACTTGTATTATAGTGAGCCTATTCTTTCTACAACTAGAGTCTAGCATCCTCTTAATTTGCAAACAATGAATGTTGTTGTGGGCTCTGATCTCCAAAACACGAGATAAACTTAGCGGAAGCGATTCGATTAACGGCGGAATGCGAAAAATCACGAAAAATTAAAACTTTTCGAGGGAAGATGTTGAAAACATGAGACTCCTTTCATAAAAGTACGATAAACAGTTTACATCTTTGTTAAATCACTTCTTGAGTGATCATATACAACCATATACAAAAAAACTCAAGACTCAAAATTCAAAATCTCATATCATCTGACTCCAAGGACCTGAGTGTACAGAGACGACATAAGACTTTCTAACTAACAGACTGGATAACTAGGATCTCCACCTGAGACTCACTGCTGCTCCTGATACTACTGCCGCTGATACTGATCTCCTGAGGACTGGTTCCTTCGTCCTCTACGACCACCTAAAAGGTTGAATCTACGGGGTGAGACAATTTTAAATAATTGTCCCAACGAGAGTTATAACTCTCCGCCAGAAGCTTTGTTAAAACATAAGAGGAAAGCATAAGCAGATAAACTAATTTACCCAACAACAGATTGGATATAAATCATAGCAACTTCATTAAAGAATAAGAAGGACATGCATACTAAAGTAAACAATGTAACATCAACCATTGTATCTCGTAGTTTAACCCTAGCAGATATGCTACGTGGCTGATTACGTTTTATAAACATTAGTATGCCCTACGGAGATGAGGTATACTGCTCATACTCCAACCGATCACTAGTTAGTCGCATCGGTATCACACTAGGTCATCAAGAGAGCCGGATTCTTATGACCTCAACTTCCTCACTCAGGTGGAGGATCAACATGCAGGACATCTAGTTTCTCTGCTACTATAGCTCACCAGGGTATTCTGGTCCTTTGCTATTAGAGTCACAGTGGAATTTTGTACTCTCTTCACCATCGAAAGATCTCATGTTTATCTCTCATCGATGTGGCATAAAAGATTCCTCGGGTGATTAGTGATACATCATCCCGGCATAAACACATAGTGTAGTGTTGATGGATTAAGATACATCTACATCAACTCCTATACTAGGACGTAAGGATATTCACGTCCATATTCCCCCACATACTCAAAAGTATGCGATCTAGGAGTCCCCTTAGGAAAACCTGTTTCACCATCATTTAACACCTAACAATGATGGATCTATGATCAGGGCTCTACATGGTATGTTTATACTTGATTAGTTAGGTACATTTCAGTATTCTTTTATCATCAAGCATGTTTCCAAGAATTCAATTACAAAACATTGCTATAACAGGAGAATACTAAATGTAACAAGTTTATCTCACATCAGTTATCAGATGGATATCAGTTCTTAATCATCTTCTCACTATGAGTCAAGAACATGGATAATCAACCCTTAGATTATCATAACACTTGCTATCAAATGGCATATAATCATCACGTCATCTAGTAATCATGACCTTGAATGAAGTAATGTATCCTTCACATATCATAAGTGTTCTCAAGGAATAAAACATCGTAACCCTTACTTGGCATCACCTCTTGACATGATCCTACATGTTTAAAATAATTGAGAACATGCATAAATAACCGTATAAACACAATACCAAAATTCTTCCATTTATTTATACAACACCACGGCCGTGCTTCCTTGCACGGTCATGTAAGAGAAAGCTACCACGACCGTGCTCCTTAGCACGGTCGTGCTGCTTATCAACATTCTTCAATTAATTCCAGGGTTTAGTGTTTATCCACTCATACAAGGTTATCCACCCTTTTAATTCACAAGGCATGGAGGTTCTTCACTTTATATTGGATTCATAGGGTTTATTACTCCAAGGTATAACCTAGAATTATTCCTTTCATGTCATCCCCTCAAGTTAGGGTTTACTATTCAAGGAACATGTCATTATCTTAAAATTAGGGTTTATTGTTTACTTCATAGTGAATTGAGCTCATAGCATCACCATGTATGGAAGTATCATCTTTGGTGCCTTCAAATTAGGTTAAGATTCATCAATTATCATAATTAGGGTTTTCATGATCTCACATAGGTGGGTCATACCCTTATCATGCACATTCATATACATTGAAGGCACTTTACTTGAATTCCAACCATATAAGGAACCTTCTCTCTCCTCTTACTAATAGGTGGTGATTACATCACTCTAGATTAAATTAGGTCAAGTCACTATTGATTATCATGAGCTAAGTCACCACTATCATGTCTTTAGGGTTTTGATTAAACAAGGTGTCATCTACTTGAACCCTTCAAGGGCACATTGGTAAATATATCATTATCTCACATCATGGTTCAATCTATTAATCACTTAGCCCCTTATTGTCTTTAGGTATCATTAGGGTTTGGATTAGACCACCATTGAACCAATTAAGCCTTCAAAAGACTAAGCAATTACAGCCCTATAAGTCCCCAAACGGTTTCACTCCTCAACCTCCAAACGGTTTTGAAACTGTTGGGGGGTGTTGACTGTTTGGGCACTATGACCTCCAAGACCGCATGGTCGCCAAGACCGCATGTGTGCGTTGATCATTTGGGAGTGTTGACTTTGAAACCGCATGAAATGAAATGACCTTGAGATCGATTGGATCCAAACAACCTTGAGATCGTTTGAGCCCAAACGGTCTTGAGACCGTTTGGTCCAAATGGGCTCAAAACCGCATGGACCTCAAAGGTACATCCAAGGTTGTAATTGATTAGGGTTTCCATGTTGAAGCCTTCAATTGGCCACATCCTTACTAATCACTTGTCAATTGAGTTAATTAGGGTTATCCTTAACTAATTGGACATTCAATTGACCCTCAATTGCTAACCAATTGGGGTTGAAACCGATTGAATTAGGGTTTATAAGCAATTAACCATCAACATTGATAATCATGAGTCTAATTGAAGTTGAACCTATCAATTGGCACTCAATTGGGCCCAAACATGGCCCAAACGGTCTTGAGACCATTTGGACACCCTACAAACGGTCTTGAGACCATTTTCCCAAAGTTTCACCAAAAACTAAGTCAAGTTGATGCGGGTTGAACCCTAATTAGGTCTAAAATCAGCACTTTTATTCAATTCATCAACACACTATGATTGGACCCTCAATTGATCAAAATACCTTAATCCTAGACCTCCAAACGGTCTTGGGTTGTCACAAAACGGTCTTGAGACCGTTTGAGTGAACCCCCAAACAGTCTTGAGACCGTTTGGGCCCTTCAACCCAAAGTTCACCAAAATTGGTCATTGAAATCAGCAATTTCAACCGATTAGGGTTTAGGGGGTTGAGGTGCCTTCAACATGTGATTGGTTTGCAATTAGGTTACAATTATGTGTAGGTGTTTAATTCAACATGTGTACAACAGACCTCCAAATGGTCTTCCCTTGGTCAAACTTGCCAAACGGTCTTGGGACCGTTTGATTCCAAACGGTCTTGCAAGACCGCATGAAATCAAACGGTTGTGAGACCGTTTGATTTCAAATGATTTGCAAACCGTTTGGACCAAATGGTCCAAGGTCGTTTGGTAAAGTTACCTAGGAAATCACGCCCATCATCTTCAACCTCAAAACAGGTCGGTTACTCCATGGATTTGCTTGCAAGAAAGCAAGGAAGGATGGGGAAGAAGAAGAACTAACTACTACATGCAAGAACAAGTATATGCATTAAGAAAGCAAGAGGTTTAGAGATATAAAACCCGCCTTATGGTCATTACTAGAGCTCCAAGCTTCCAAGCTCTCAATTATTTAATGACGCCTCGAGCTCCACTGGTCGGCCAAAGACTTTTCTCCAAGAAAAGGTTGGGGAAGATCGGCTAGAACAAGAAACCTAAGTGAGATACTATAAAACCAACCTTGTAATCCACTTTCCTCCATGAATATGAGCTTAGAAGATGGTATCCCTTACCTTAGAACAAGTTGGTCGTCTTCTCTAGCTCCAGAGCTCTGCCTTGGATGGACCAAACAAGGTGACAAGTGAAAGAGTGAAGGGAGTACGTTCACTTGGTTGCAAAGAGGGTAGCTTATATAGCCTGGATTAGTTTCATCATGAGGACCCCTAGTTTCTCCATTTCTCATCTAGGTACCTCCTTTCTTCTTTGCACGACCCTCCCCTTATCTTAGGTAAAATTATTTTTAAAACAAGGAACCAAGGCAAAGAAGGTCATCTTATCACTAAGGTGCACATATATAAGGGTTTCCTAACTTGTAACTTGGTGATTCTAGTGCAAAGGTTATCCATCTTATATAATTAATTAATTGAAGTGCCCCCTTCATCATTTATACTCTAAATAATGTCAAGGGTCGCACAAGATACTCTAGAATGTGTATTTTACAAGTTGCACCCCATATTTTGGGTAAATTGCATTTTACACCAAAATTAGGGTTTCAAGCACAAGGATTGCTCCACAACTACATCTTGATGCCCAAGCTTGGAGAATCCATCATACCTCATCATCAGAGGAACATTTCAACATGTGAAAATTGCAAGTTAACCCTTCTAACTGGGTAATTTGCACATAGGTCCCTGCATTACAAAACAATACTAAGACACTGTTTTAAAAAGGACAGAATTGAGAATGTATGTTCCTCAGGAACTTAATTACATGCCAGAAGTTAATCACAAGTGTTTAATTACATATTTAAGCAAAACACCTAGGGTTAACTTATAACCCAGGTCAGGGATGTTACAAATCATCCACCCCTTACAAGGATTTCGTCCTTGAAATTGATAAAACATATTAAGAGAAAAGAGCAGGGTACTTCCTTCTCATCTCTTCCTCTAGTTCCCAAGTGGCTTCCTCGATACCACGATGATTCCAGAGGACTTTCACAAGACTTATATCTTTCTTCTTTAACTTTTTAATTCTGTTATCAAGGATCGATACTGGTCCTTCCTCATAAGTTATATCATCGTTCAATTCTACCTCCATAGGTTGTAGAACTGACTCGGTATCCGGGTAACATTTCCTCGACATAGAAATGTGAAACACAGGGTGTAACTTCTGCAACTCTGGGGGTAACTCTAGTCTATAGGCTACCTTTCCAACCCATTTAATGATTGGATAAGGGCCCGTAAACCTAGGAGCTACTTTCCTTTCCTTACAAACCTCAGAACTCCTTTCCAAGGTGAGACTTTGAGATACACCCTATCTCCAACCTGGAACTCTAAGGGTCTACGACGTTTATCGGCATACGACTTCTATCTATCATGTGCAGTCTTAATCTGTTGTTGAATTACTTTGATCTTCTCTGTAGTCTGCTGCATAAGATCAGGACCTAACAACTGATATTCACCAGTTTCATACCAACATACCGGTGATCTACAACATCTACCATACAAAGATTCATAAGGTGACATATCAATGCTATGTTGATAGCTATTGTTATAGGCAAACTCTATCAAACTCATGTGTAGATCCCAACTCCCGGTAAACTGGAGAACACATGATCTCAACAAGTCCTCCAAGGTCTGTATAGTCCTTTCCTGACTGTCCATCAGTGTGTGGGTGAAAGGTTGTACTAAACCTTAACTGGGTGCCTAAAGCTCTGTGTAGTTGTTCCCAAAAATGACTCGTGAATTGGGGACCTCTGTCTGATACTATGGTGACTGGAACTCCGTGCAGACGAACTATCTCCTGAACATACAATTGTGCCAACTTCTCAGCAGAATAGGTTGTTTTGACAGGTAAGAAATGTGTTGTCTTTGTAAACCTATCAACAATTACCCAGATGGAATCATGTCCTTTACTTGTTCTAGGTAGCCCAACTACAAAGTCCATGGTCACATGATCCCACTTCCACTGTGGTATGGGTAATGGTTGCATTATTCCTGCAGGCTTCTGGTGTTCATCTTTAACCTGCTGACACATCAGACACCTCAGAACAAACTCTGCAACATCCTTCTTCATCTCTGGCCACCAATACATATCTTTTAAGTTTCGATACATCTTGGTGCTCCCTGGATGCATAGCATACATCGAAGAATGAGCTTCTTCCAGGACTAACTTCCTCAAGTTATCCACATCCGGTACTATCATCCTCCCATGATAGCATGCCACCTGGTCATCTGAGTCATGGAAGCCATCTCTCTTCTCATCACCATACTCTGACCTGATCTGCTGAACCGCAACATCAACTAATTGTGCCTCTCTAATATGCTCTCTTAGGGTGGGTTTGATATGCATCTCAGCCAACATCCCGGCTAACAACGACACCTTCAACTGTACATTGTCTTGCCTTAAAGAGATGAGCATATCTCTCCTAGGGCATACCAAAGAGTTTAGTTGTGCCTTATTAGAGGATGGTGTTGCCAATTTCCTACTCAGAGCATCATCAACTACATTGGCCTTCTCTGGATGGTAATCAATTGTACAATCGTAGTCTTTGATTAACTCCATCCAACAATGTTGCCTCATGTTAAGTTCCTACTGAGAGAAGATGTACTTAAGATTCTTGTGGTCTGTGAAAATCTGGAACATCTCTCTGTAGAGATAATGTCTCCAGATCTTCAAGGCATGAACTACAACTGCTAACTCCAGATCATGTGTCGTATAGTTCTCCTTGTGTTTCTTAAGCTGCCGGGAAGCAAAAGAAATCACTTGTTTATCCTGCATAAGCACACATCCGAGTCCATTCTTGGAGGCATCACAAAAAACTACATATCCCTTGCCTTTCTCATGTAGCACAAGTACAGGTGCACTTGTCAACCCCTCCTTCAACAGCTGAAAAAGACTGCTAGCACTTATCATTCCAGACAAAGGGAACATCCTTTCGGGTCAACTTCGTCAAGGGTAGGGCTATGGAACTGAAGTTCTTAATGAACCTTCGATAGTAGCCGGCTAACCCTAAGAAACTATGAACCTCCGTCAGTGTCTTCGGTTGTTCCCACTATAGAATAGATTCAACCTTTTTGGGGTCAACACGAATACCCGAGGCAGATATCACATGTCCGAGAAAAGATACCTCTGACAACCAAAACTCACACTTGTTGAACTTGGTGTATAGCTTATGTTCTCTTAGCAAGGTCAAAGCTTGGTGAAGGTGTTGTTCATGCTGCTTAGCATCTCTACTATAGACTAGAATGTCATCAATGAAGACGACAACACACTGATCGAGAAAGGGTCAGAAGATTCTATTCATGAGTTCCATGAATGCAGCTGGTGCATTAGTTAGTCCAAACGACATAATTGTGAACTCATAGTGACCATACCTTGTCCTAAAGGCAGAATTGGGTATGTCACTGTCCTTAATACGAAGTTGATGATAACCAGACCTCAAGTCTATCTTCAAGAAGACGGACGCACCACACAACTGGTCAAAGAGATCATCAATCATCGGTATAGGGTACTTGTTCTTTATTATTACTTCATTAAGTTGTCTGTAATCAATGCACAACCGCATTGATCCGTCTTTCTTTTTAACAAACAAGACCGGAGCACCCCAAGGTGAGGTGCTCGGTTGGATGAAACCCTTCTCAAGCAACTCTTGAAGTTGTTTCTTGAGTGCCGCCATCTCAGCAGGCACCATCCTATACGGTGTATGGGCTATGGGTTGTGTACCTGGGATCAAATTGATTTCAAAATCAATTTCCCGAGGCAGTGGTACACCATGAACTTCTTCAGGAAATATGTCTCTGAATTCCCTGACAAGAGGAACTTCAGCAAGGGTGGGACTCTCCATGGTAGTATCTACCACATGGGCCAAGAATGCATAACATCCTTGCCTCGTCAGCTTCTCAGCAACCATAGCTGACACTAGACAGGTGGGTAGAATCTTTCTCTCTCCTTAAAAGATCAATGTGTCGCTATCATCAGCAAACACAGCCTGCTTGGATTCACAATCCAAGACAACTCTATACCTTTCCAAGGTATCCATCCTAAGGATTATATCAAATCCTTGCATCTCAAGTGGTATAAGATCCACTTGAATGCGATGACCAGAAAAGAAGAGGATGCAAGGAGAGCATACCTCCTGCAAAACAGCAGACCCTCTCAACGGAGTCTCAAGCAACAGATTATCTGCCCTATGACTGACTGTCATATTGCAGTTATGAATCACTCTCCGAGTGACAAAGGAGTGTGTAGCACCCGGGTCAATCAAAACAGATAGAATACAAGATTTAGACATATCAGAATATAATAGTTCCATATGACCTGTCACAACCTGTGGATTGACCACTGTATATGGTGGGTTCATAGCATAGAACCTCGTTGTCGCCTGAGGTTGAGTCGGTGCTGACGATCCAGCTTGGGACGCTTGTCCACGTCCTCTAGCTGCTCCCTGGAACTATCTTCTCTGGGATCCCTGTAGACTCTGTCTCTGAGGCTGTGTCACACTGACAGGCTTAGACCTGCAGTCCTTCATCAGATGCCCTACTTTCCCACAGTTGTAGCAACTTCTGTCTTGCTGCGGTCTAGGTGGCCCCGTGACTGACATTGATGCTGAACTGTGAGTCTCTTGTGGCGGTAGGCTCCGTCCTCTACCTCTACTTGGTGACCACTGTGTCCGAGAGCTAGATCTGGGTGGTGGAGGGTTAGGTGCAGAGGATCTAGGCTTCTTAAAGTCTCTAGATGAAGATGCCTGGAACTGTAGATATCTCTTGTGGGTTTGCCTCTTCTCGACTATAGATATTTCTATCCTTCGGACTGACTCAAGGAAGGTAGTGAATCTCTCCCGGTTCTCTAGAGCAGACATGGGAGTAGACATGTTGGCATTCAAACCCTTCTCAAACCTTCTGATCCTTTCTTCTTCCGTGGCAGCCAAGTGCGGACAGAACCGCAGTAGCTCCATGAACTTAGCTTTGTACTCGTTAATGTTCATCATGCCTTGTCTCAATCTCTCAAATTGAGAGATCTTCTCGTCCAGGAAGGTCTTTGGGAAGTATCTATTGACAAACTCCCGGCAGAAGTCTTCCCACGAAACTTCTACTCCAGGCCTATTCTGCTCTTCCATGTTCCACCAGTGACCAACACTTCCTTTGAGAAGATAGATAGCATGTCTCACCTTCTCAGCTTCGGGGATGGTTAGGATTCTGAAAGCCTTCTCCAACTTGGTTAACTACAGATATGCATATGCGGGGTCATCCGTTCCAAAGTATTCGGTCGCTCCAACTCTGTGAAGCTGCTCGAACGTCTTACCGATACTTTGTCCTTCATGCTGGGCAGGTGCCCTAGGTGCAGGCATGGGCATCCTGTCGGTGATGTGTGTCATGGCAGCCATAAACTGCCTGAACATAGCTTGAACAGTTGGGTTTGCCATATCGGTTGGGTCAAACTGTGGTGGCTGTACCGGTGGCTCAGGTACGGGTTGTTCTATCTCTGGATTTCTTACACCATCTCGAGGTGCAGCTACGCTACTCTCGGCCATGTACTCGTCATGTAGCTCAGACATCCTTATATATCTTCTTCTCCTGAGGAGCAAAAGACTCTATTAGATAAGAAGGAACACTAAGGATAAACTCAACATCCTAAGTCCTATGTCTCTGTAGACTCAGCGAACCTAGAGCTCTGATACCACTTAATTGTAGGCTCTGATCTCCAAAACACGAGATAAATTTAGCGGAAGCGATTCAATTAACGGAGGAATGCAAAAAATCACAAAAAAATTAAAACTTTTCGAGGGAAGATCTTGAAAACATGAGACTCCTTTCATAAAAATACGATAAATAGTTTACATCTCTGTTAAATCACTTCTTGAGTGATCATATACAACCATATACAAAAAAACTCAAGACTCAAAATTCAAAATCTCAGATCATCTGACTCCAAGGACCTGAGTGTACAAAGACGACATAAGACTTTCTAACTAATAGACTAGACATCCAGGATCTCGACCTGAGACTCATTGATTTTCCTAATGCTGTTGCCACTGATACTGATCTCATGAGGACTCGTTCCTTCGTCCTCGACGACCACCTAAAAGGTTGAATCTACGGGGTGAGACAATTTTAAATAATTGTCCCAGCGAGAGTTATAACTCTACGCCAGAAGCTTTGTTAAAACATAAGAGGAAAGCATAAGCAGATAAACTAATTTACCCAACAACAGATTGGATATAAAGCATAGCAACTTCATTAAAGAATAAGAAGGACATGCATACTAAAGTAAACAATGTAACACCAACCATTGTATCTCGTAGTTTAACCCTAGCAGATATGCTACGCGGCTGATTACATTTTACAAACATTATTATGCCCTACGGAGATGAGGTATACCGCTCATACTCCAACCGATCACTAGTAAGTCGCATCAGTATCATACTAGGTCATCAAGAGAGTCGGATTCTTAAGACCTCAACTTCCTCAGTCAGGTGGAGGATCAACATGCAGGACAACTAGTGCCTCTGCTACTATAGCTCACCAGGGTATTCTGGTCCTTCGCTATTAGAGTCACAGTGGCGTTTTGTACTCTCTTCACCATCGAAAGATCTCATGTTTATCTCTCATCGATGTGGCATAAAAGATTCCTCGGGTGATTAGTGATACATCATCCCGGCATAAACACATAGTATAGTGATGATGGATTAAGATACATCTACATCAACTCCTATACTAGGACATAAGGATATTTGCATCCATATTCCCCCACATACTCAAAAGTATGTGATCCAGGAGTCCCCTTAGGAAAACCTGTTTCACCATCATTTAACACCTGACAATGATGGATCTATGATCAGGGCTCTACATGGTATGGTTATACTTGATTAGTTAGGTACATTTCAGTATTCTTTTATCATCAAGCATGTTTCCAAGCATTCAATTACAAAACATTGCTATAACAAGAGAATACTAAATGTAACAAGTTTATCTCACATCAGTTATCAGATGGATATCAGTTCTTAATTATCTTCTCACTATGAGTCAAGAACATGGATAATCAACCCTTAGATTATCATAACACTTGCTATCAAATGGCATATAATCATCACGTCATCTAGTAATAATGACCTTGAATGAAGTAATGTATCCTTCACGTATCATAAGTGTTCTCAAGGAATAAAACATCATAACCCTTACCTGGATATGATCACCTCTTGACATGATCATGTATGACTAAAATAATTGAGAACATGCATAAATAACAGTATAAACACAATACCAAAATTCTTCCATTTATTTATACAACACCACAGACATGCTTCCTTGCACGGTTGTGCAAGAGAAAGCTACCACGGCCGTGCTCCTTAGCACAGTCGTGCTGCTTATCAACATTCTTCAATTAATCCTAGGGTTTAGTGTTTATCCACTCAAACAAGGTTATCCACCCTTTTAATTCACAAGGCATGGAGGTTATTCACTTTCTATTGGATTCATAGGGTTTCTTACTCCAAGGTATAACCTAGAATAAATCCTTTCATGTCATCCCCTCAAGTTAGGGTTTATTATTCAAGGAACATGTCAGTATCTTAAAATTAGGGTTTATTGTTTACTTTATAGTGAATTGAGCTCATAGCATCACCATGTATGGAATTATCATCTTTGGTGTCTTCAAATTAGGTTAAGATTCATCAGTTATCATAATTAGGGTTTTCATGATCTCACATAGGTGGGTCATACCCTAATCATGCACATTCATATACATTGAAGGCACTTTACTTGAATTCCAACCATATAAGGAACCTTCTCTCTCCTCTTACTAATAGGTGGTGATTACATCACTCTAGATTAAATTAGGTCAAGTCATTATTGATTATCATGAGCTAAGTCACCACAATCATGTCTGTAGGGTTTTGATTAAACAAGGTGTCATCTACTTGAACCCTTCAAGGGCACATTGGTAAATACACCATTATCTCACATCATGGTTCAATCTATTAATCACTTAGCCCCTTATTGTCTTTAGGTATCATTAGGGTTTGGATTATACCACCATTGAACCAATTAAGCCTTCAAAAGACTAAGAAATTATAGACCTATAAGTCCCCAAATGGTTTCACCCCTCAACCTCCAAACAGTTTTGAAACCGTTTGGGGGTGTTGACCGTTTGGGCACTTTGACCTCCAAGACCGCATGTGTGCGTTGACCGTTTGGGAGTGTTGAATTTGAAACCACATGAAATGAAACGACCTTGAGATCGATTGGATCCAAACGACCTTGAGATCGATTGGATCCAAACGACCTTGAGATCGTTTGAGCCCAAACGATCTTGAGACCGTTTGGTCCAAATGGGCTCAAAACTGCATGGACCTCAAAGGTACATCCAAGGTTGTAATTGATTAGGGTTTCATGTTGAAGCATTCAATTGGCCACATACTTACTAATAACTTGTCAATTGAGTTAATTAGGGTTATCCTTAACTAATTTGACATTCAATTGACCCTCAATTGCTAACCAATTGGGGTTGAAACCGATTGAATTAGGGTTTATAAGCAATTAACCATAAACATTGATAATCATGAGTCTAATTGAAGTTGAACCTATCAATTGGAACTCTATTGGGCCCAAATGGTCTTGAGACCATTTGGACATCCTCAAACGGTCTTGAGACCGTTTGCCCAAAGTTTCACCAAAAACTAAGTCAAGTTGATGCGGGTTGTACCCTAATTAGGTCTAAAATCAGCACTTTTATTCAATTCATCAACCCACTGTGATTGGACCCTCAATTGATCAAAATACCTTAACCCTAGACCTCCAAATGGTATTGGGTTGTCACCAAATGGTCTTGAGACCGTTTGAGTGAACCCCCAAACGGGCTTGAGACCGTTTGGGCCCTTCAACCCAAAGTTCACCAAAATTGGTCATTGAAATCAACAATTTCAACCGATTAGGGTTTAGGGGGCTGAGGTGCCTTCAACATGTGATTGGTTTGCAATTAGGTTACAATTCTTTGTAGGTGTTTAATTCAACATGTGTACAACAGACCTCCAAATGGTCTTCCCTTGGTCAAACTTGTCAAACGGTCTTGCAAGACCACATGAAATCAAACGGTTGTGAGACCGTTTGATTTCAAACGGTTTACAAACCGTTTGGACCAAATGGTCCAAGTTCGTTTGGTAAAGTTACCTAGAAAATCACACCCATTATCTTCAACCTCAAAACAGGTTGGTTACTCCATTGATTTGCTTGCAAGAAAGCAAGGAAGGATGGGGAAGAAGAAGAACTAACTACTACATGCAAGAACAAGTATATGCATTAAGAAAGCAAGAGGTTTAGAGATATAAAACCCGCCTTATGGTCGTTACTAGAGCTCCACGCTTCCAAGATCTCAAGTATTTAATGGAGCCTTGAGCTCCAATGGTCGGCCAAAGACTTTTCTCCAAGAAAAGGTTGGGGAAGATCGACTAGAACAAGAAACCTAAGTGAGATACCGTAAAACCAACCTTGTAATCCACTTTCCTCCATGAATCTGAGCTTAGAAGATGGTATCCCTTACCTTAGAATGAGTTGTTCGTCTTCTCTAGCTCCATAGCTCTTCCTTGGACGGACCAAACAAGGTGACAAGTGAAAGAGTGAAGGGAGTACGTTCACTTGGTTGCAAAGAGGGTAGCTTATATAGCTTGGATTAGTTTCATCATGAGGACCCCTAGTTTATCCATTTCTCATCTAGGTCCCTCCTTTCTTCTTTGCACGACCCTCCCCCTTATCTTAGGTAAAATTGTTTTTAAAACAAGGAACCAAGGCAAAGAAGGTCATCTTATCACTAAGGTGCACATATATAAGGGTTTCCTAACTTGTAACTTGGTGATTCTAGTGCAAAGGTTATCCATCTTATCTGATTAATTAATTGAAGTACCCCCTTCATCATTTTTACTCTAAACAATGTCAAGGGTCGCTCAAGATACTCTAGAATGTGTATTTTACAAGTTGCACCCCATATTTTGGGTAAATTGCATTTTACACCAAAATTAGGGTTTTAAGCACAAGGATTGCTCCACAACTGCATCTTGATGCCCAAGCTTGGAGAATCCATCATACTTATCATCAGAGGAACATCTCAACATGTGAAAATTGCAAGTTAACCCTTCTAACTGGGTAATTTGCACATAGGTCCCTGCATTACAAAACAATACTAAGACACTGTTTTAAAAAGGACATAATTGAGAATGTATGTTCCTCAGGAACTTAACTACATGCCAAAAGTTAATCACAAGTGTTTAATTACATATTTAAGTAAAACACCTAGGGTTAACTTATAACCCAGGTCAGGGATGTTACAGTTGTCCTGACCTGCTTGCTTTCTATCTTGTGATGGCACACTGATTGGGGATACTATATAAGTTTCTAAGGCTCAATTCCCTATTTAATATCGAGGCCCATACTTTGATCTTCATCTCAATATTAATATCAATACAAAAGAAATCTTTTGGCAATCATATGACCCTAGGCAAGACCCTGAGATGGTCTTGTTCCCTACTAATGTATCTCAACATGAGTGAGGAGTGAAGATTCTAGGAGGTCATGTTTTCATAGACCCATGGTTCTAATGAAGCTTCTCAGGGAACATGTACTCAAAATAATTTCCATTATGTATGGCTTAGATTTGCTTTAAGATCCACATTGTGAGCTTCTTCTTCTATGATCATCAGTTGGAATGCCAAAGATGTTTTTTGCCTTTCAAAGTCCACCCCCTACTTGTTGTTAAAGTTTCATAGGTGTCAATCACTATGGTATGAAGACCTTCAAGGCAAGAAAACCTTTTCGACAAGTGGCTTGCCATAGAGTCTCGGGTTGTCTACTTTGTCTATCAACTTGTCTTGATCCACTTTCCTTCTTTTGTAGTTATTGTAGAATGCCTATTTTTCATCTTACATAATATCAAAGCACGCTAGCAAAAGAAGGACGAACAAAAGGATGAGTGAAAGCTACGTGAAGATCACTTTTGGAATTACCCAATTTTCCAAAAAAAGATCACTTTCGGCCTGCTACAATCAACTGCAATATTGGCTTTGACACTTGACCTTCCAAAAGTCAATCTCAAAGAAGAAAGGCATGACACAACTTTCTGAGCGGCATTCATGTAGTTTGATCCTTGACGACACCTATGCATTGGATGATTTTTATTATGGGCTCAGTTGATGTTCATCACACATTATGGTTGTTGATGGCCCGAGATTTAGTGATCTACATTGGCTCTTAGGCACGCATTCAATACATCTCAGAGGGTTGGGCACCAAGTCTTCCCATGTTGCCAACAAGTTTTTTTTATTTTTGCTTCTTAGATACACACCCAGGAACTTCAAGACCATATTCTATAGGAGGTTGACTATGTGTCTACATGTACCTCCTTCGCCAATGTGCATGTCATTGTCTATAATATCTTGCCCTTTGTTGGTCCAAGATGTCAAGTACACCTTATACCATCCCAAAGACCAATCGATATTGGCAAACACTTACTATAGAACAATTATCCAACAATTGACTATGAAGGGCCTCTCTGAGAGGAAACTAGCTAGTCTCACTTCTCTACAAAATGGACATTCACATGACTTCCTCTTTAGTGTTCCCATTGATGGTCTTATTTTTTCCATTCAAATGTGGAGTACCAATCTATCCTTTGGTATAAGATCATGATCCCCTTGTACCCAAGTGATGAACGATGCCCACTATGTCACATCGCGTACCTCGACATCTTTGGTGATCACGTCATGCATTGTTGCATAAGACCTAGTGATAAAGCTTCATTGTGATATAACTTTGTGATAATGCTTTTGGACTTGTCTCTTGTGTTGGATTAAACGTCCTAAAAGAAGATCCTGACACGTTCCCTGGAATACGGTATCATGGTCTCTATTCCCAATTTTTTATTGGTATCTTGTAAATTGATTGGATAGATGGAAGACACATGTGTTAACCTGACAACAGTCTCCCTCCTGATAGGTATAATTTCAAGTATCCTTCAAGTAGGCCAAGTAGCCTCTACAGTCGTTGCACAAAAGGTACATATGAACAAAGAAACCTATTTTGGCAAATCACCATCATCTTTTGCATGTTGCCTTTGATGCCTTTTGAGTGTTGGATGATGATACTATATTTTTATGACATTCCACACTTAATTGATTGAAACCTTATGATGTGATCATCTACATCTAAAATTTTTAGTTTTAGATCTATAGGTTTTGCCATCAAGAAATGTTTGGTAGTCTACTTTGTCGCCCTTGCTTCTAAGAAGGCATTTTCATAAGTTTGTTTACATGTGTAATGGAATTGTTTGGTCTTTACTTCTAGTGGCAATTTTGAAGAAAAATAGAATATATTCAATCGAAAAAAAATAAATTAAGTTTTGGTTGAATTGTGTATCTAGTCCTGGTTTTGGATGTTCATATATGGTAACGACACACTAATTGTGAAATGGCAAACATTGTTCAAATTCTTATTTTGATCCATTAATAATAAATTAGAAAAGTCTAATGTTACATCCCCAAACAAAATAGTGGGCAGATAAAGATGAAATGAGGGACCAAAAAAGGGTGTGAAGGGGAAGATGAGAGGGGAAGGAAAAAGATGAAACAATATATCAAAAAAGGGCATGAGCAAGGAGTAGAAGAGGAATAAAGGATAAACTAGGGGGAAGGCACGTCAAAAAGAAAAGAGTAAATAAAATACATGATATCACCATGTTCACAATGATTATAACTACATCAATGACTTCTTGCATTTGGTACCATGTTTAGTGAAATAAAATAAGAGATTCACCTAAAATCACTAAAAATTACAATAGAAAAAACATAATTGTAGAAGGGAAGTGAGACATTCAACACAAGTATATAAAAAGGTGAAATGAGGTCGTAACACAGTTGGAATAAGAGAAATTTAAGTCAAGTATGCGGTATCCTAGATAACCCCTATTATAAAATCACCACATCAAGAAAGAAGTGGTGAAGATCTAAAAAGTCGGTAAAAATCATGCAACGAAAGAAACAAGGAAAGAGGTAAACATCAAGTGTAGGCCTCAAATTTGTTATCAAGAGTCAAGATCTTATTGAATGAGTGTTGTATGTGATGAATGAATTCCCATCATTGTCTTTAGGAACCTTGATGAGTTGTTTGTTCATGGATGTTTTAGTGAGAAAATGTTTATAAATGAATCCACAAGAATTAGCAGAGCGATTCTTAAAAGTGTAATTGGCTTCCTTTTAAAGTTTTTACCTACCACTTATCTCAAATTAATTATAGTTGTGGAGTTTAACATTACAGAGATAAATCAAGTGTTGTTATGCATGTGTGGGTAGTTATACGAGATCAACTTGGTCGAGGAATCTGGTAGAATTAATTATGAGCAATGTTGATGTGAACTTCTTTAGTGAGTAGTTTCATACAAGATGGAGATTGAGGTAAGTTCTTAGAGATATTGGAATGTTGTAGTTAATTATTTTCTCTCTACTTTCCTTTATCTAAAATCACCATGATTTGTCACTCATATGTTAAACCAGTCTAGAAACAAATGTTTTGAGCTCAAACAATTTTTAACATTTTCAAATATTTGTCATATATTTAATCTTTTCATTTATTAGAGTGATTCACATAGTGATAGAACTTATGTAATGGGATTATGCACAACTAGAATTTTATCTTAGATTTAGACAAGCGTTATCCTTCTAATCACCACCTGAATTTCCCTTGGCATAAATATTCAATCTTAACCCCATTTGGAAATCCAATTATTTTAAAAAGTAATGCAAAATCCATTCTAAAATTTGGTCTTTTGTGTTAAGGAACAAAAAGGAAATGTCAACGTTGACTCTCAATTTCCCTTTAAACTTCCTTTTTCTCTTCTTCATTTATCTTTTTTTAAATGGAGTTCAATCCAAAAGGAAATAAAACTCATACTCAAAATGAGAGTCCACAAGTTTCCCTACTTTGATGTGATGTTTCACAAATTGGGAAACTTTATATTGTTTCAATCAATTTTTCTCTATAAACACCCAGTGGATCTGCCTAATCAACCCATTTTGCTTCACTTTATATTACGGTGAAATGCCACACATGTCATATAAAAAGACAACATCCATTTTTTGATAGACATGTGAATACTTCCCAATGACAATCATATATGAAAGGTATCTTTCTCCCAAAACCCTAAGATGATCTCTCATTCTCTAAACACTTGTAAAAAATAACCTCAATATCTTATATACTATATCCTTCTATATCCCTTCAAGTTAGCAAGAAAAACTCCCCCCTATGCTAATTTCTGGCCTCTTTTGCTACCTAGAAGATCCTTATTTTAGGCCAGTATATTTGACAAATTGGGGGGCTAAGTAACTGGTGCATAGGAAAACAACCCATATGTATCTTGAAGATAATTTAACTGTTAATGTCTATGAAATTCCCAACTTAGATTTGAATTAGTGTCCTTATATCACATATTTTTTATTTCTTTCTTAATATTTTAAAGACGATTTCAATCAGGGTTATGAGCATATTAATGGATAAGTGTACAATTGTTAATCACAAGTATCAGTATAGTAGGTCAAAGGTATGCATTTGTGTCATATACTAGGGAGAACAAATTACATGGTCATGAGTAAGGTAAATAATGTTAGAATCTTTGAAACCCATTATGAAAGAGATAAAGTGGTGAAAACTTACTTTGTCACAGAGCCCCTTCAGAAAGGCATTCTTCCCCTTAAAATTCAATCTTCCCAGCATAGACGTGGGAACCTCTGCTTCAACTAGCTTCAACTAGCTTTAAGTTCCCATGTGGCATCATTATTGTTCTGATATTTCTGGATCACATGCGCCATTTTGTCTTCTTATTCACAAGCTCCTTGGTTTTTTCAAAGAAACGTCATTTAGCTTAATAGGTTCATGGTGGGAAATATAAATTGTATCTTTGACATACCATTTTCAACTCGATACTTGGAAAGTGCATCATGTTGCATTGAGGAGATAGGTCTAGTCCATTCATTGAATCATGTGGTTCAGTCCATAATTTTTAATGGGACTACACATATCAGACTAAGTTGTATTTATTCTTTGTTGTGGACCTTATCATCCTATATATATATAACATAATCTCCAACCCTGAGTTGTGTGTTCATTGTACGTGTGTCAGCTATAAGAATTCTAATGACAGTGTGTTATCTTCACTTGTAGACTGATGGTCAGACAGAGAGGATGATACACAATTTGGAAGATATTTTGAGAGTGTGTGTGCTTGAGGTCCTTGATATTTGGGATATTCACCTAAGCTTATATTACAATAGCAATTAATGGAGAAACATATAGGTCGAGCATATCCAGCCCACCAGGCACAGGACAACAAGTCGTCAGGCCCAATCGAGTGATCCCAAGGAGCTAGGACACCTCATACATGTGTTGATGTGGTTCCATCCTGGGGACCAAGAGTTTAGATCCAACAATAAGAAAGGTAATTAATCTATAATCCCTGAAAGTTATAGGAGTTTCCAGATAATGCAGAAAAGTACTCTTTTTAATTTAAAAAATCCACTGAATCCAATGAAAATAGTTACAGAGCCTACATCTGATCTATGTTCTTATAGTATCTCTATATCACTCTTGTAATACTTGAAAAGTATCACTTTTAGAACCTATGCAAACAATTTCATCCCAGACCTCGAATATGATAATATCAGTAACTTTTGTGATTATTTGTATCCCTAAATATGACTTTGTTGACTCTTGATCATGATGGCAAGTTGGACATGAAACATGATTTGAACTATAAGATTGATTCCTAGGTAGTGATCTATTAAGTTATGAATTTCTTAGTAATGACTTTATCTTGTGTTATGACTTCTAAAAAATGTTCAAATCTTATCATTTCCCCAATTAAGATCATGACTACAACCTCACATTAAATCTTGACATTAAAACTCTTGATATTAATGACAAGTTTACCTTTTGATAATGTTTAGTTGTTTCCTATTATGAACTAGGTGTAGACCCTCCCTTGAATATGATATTGAAAATGATATTGGAACTTGACACCGGTCTTGAATACTAAAAAATATGGAATCTTTATCATGGATGAAATACCACATCTAAGTTCAATAATTAGATTTTAAAAATCCTAATATTGGTTCATGTGAACCTACATGTTGAAATCCCTATTTTGAAACATGTATACTATTTAACATGCAAGTACTTTGATAATATTGATTTGACTTTTCCAAGATCTATACTCCATATCTCAAAAGTACGGTTATACTCCTATGATTATGACATTGCTTGTTGTATATTATATATATGAGTCCCTATGCTTGGCTATAATACATGTTTGATCTAATTTGTTCTCTACTGACTTTCAGAGTTTTTGTTTGTAAATGGACACACAATGGTTTCATCAATTTAGTCAGTGGAAGGAGTTTGCAACATCATCAAATGAGGATGTAGAGGAGTCATCAGTTGATGAAGCATTGCACTCCCGTTGATGCAGTCCTATATTAGGGATTCATCTTGTGTCCTTTTGCATTATAATCACATCTAAACATTGTATATTGCAAGTTATTCTCTCCAATATGAACTATTTTATCAAATGCACTTATGGCTGATTTATGCATTTTTTTCAGGGCACTTGTGCATGTGTTGGATTCAAAGGAGTTATGTGGATCTAAATCTTCCCTGGGCATGCCTTGGATGTACAAGAATTGATTCAAAGCAAAAAGAATTCATTTGAAGAAGTTTGGAGCCAAGATCAGCAGCTTGGGCCCCTACCTCGGTTGTGCTACCTCACCATGGCCGTGGTGAAATGGCCCAAAAAGTCACAGTGAAGTTGCAAGATTTGTACATGAATGCCTACAACAGTGGAGTACCAAAATGGTTGTGGAAACTGAAGACAACATGGTTGTGGCCGAGACCTTCCATCGCCCTCATGGCGTTACTCCACAACTGTGGAGAAATGCCCAAAAAGTCACAGAAACCTAGCTCAAAATACACATGAATGGCCACGGTCACGACCATCAACATGATCGTGGCCCATGAAGGCCACCTCGCCCATGGTGAATGCCATGACAATGACAAGATGAAGACAAGACTAGTAAGAAAAGTAAGACAGACGTGGCACCCTCCCTCCACCACGACTGTGGCACCTGCCATAGCCATGGCCACTCCATACATTTCTCTCCACCTCACAACATACCTCCACCATGCTCGTATCATCCTTCGTGACTGTGCCACTCAACACCCACCATGGCCGTGGTGACCACCTAACCCTACCCACTTTTCCACTGCATTCCACTTCTACCCCTACTTAACATATTGCTTCCCCACCACCTATATATGCATAGATGGCGGCCACAACATAAGGTTGCAACCTCCTTACCCACTCCTTAGCCACCTTCCTTGCATCCAAGAGCTTTACCTACCTCCCACCTTCCATTTCCACCTCATTTCCACCAAAAACCCTAGCTTTCTAGGATTTTTCACCATAATCCCCCATATTTCCATGTCATTCATCCATCTTAGAGGAGGTGCTACGTTCTACAACTTATAGGAGGTGAAGGAGAAGGGTCTTACACGAGCTCCATGGATTTCTACCTCTTTCTTCTCTTTTATTTGCTCTTTTGTTTAGTTATGAATCGATAAGCCCCTTATGGTGGGTTGTTTGGGGAAAAAATGATACTTTAATACCATGTTGGGGGGGAGATAAATTGTAAACTCTATGATTTCATTGTATGATGACTTCTTGCTATTTATATGTCGTTTCCTATGCCTCTACTTGTGGTTTGTATCCTAAAATATGAATTTCTTGTGATTGTGTACTTAAAGCCACCTAAGTCTAGGAGAAGATAACATATGTGGGGCTATTTTAGGAGTTTCTCCTAGGTCCAATTCGAGATCCCCAGCTACCACCCCATATTCCTCTACATACAATCCTTCTCCTACTCCTATGTATGTGATCTAAGTAGTTAGGAAAGGTTTGATTGGTGCAATTGCCTAGGAGTTTGCTAAAAGTCAGGTGGTGAGTAATGTGGGGGTGAAACATCCTCACCTCTACTCCCCAATTCTACCATTGGCCCCCAATTACACTAAGCAACCCTATGCTAGAAACCTAGATTAGTCAAATCCTAGTGAAATCTCACCTATACCTTAGGTTATCTAATAGTGCAGGGTGATTTCTTAGCATTTCACTAGTTATTTGGTTTAGAAATCTAGAATGAATTATTAAGCTTGCTTGTTCTATCTTTCCACCAATTGGAATCTCAGTGTCATTCCCAAACAACCCACCTATCTATATCATTGCTAAAACCCATCATGTTAACTTAGCTTGTTCATGCTAGTATAGTTGCTTGTCTTAAAGTGACTCTTAGTCAATTGCTCAATTCTTGCTAGTTAGGTTATGCTTGAGTAGTTAGTGCTCTTTTGAGCTTTCTAGTTTTCATCTTTCTAGTTAGTTGTAACTTAGGTCTTTAATTGATTTAGAACTTTAATTGCTAGTGTAGTGTAATCTCTTACTCTTGCTTAGTTAATTGTATTGTCTTGATACTTAGATTTAACTTGTTTAGGGTAATTACCATTTTTGATAATCTAGTTTCCTTCTTGCCTTTAATTGATTGTCTCCTTAGTTTAATCAAACAAACCATCAACAAATCGTAAAAACCCTACTATCCCCGTTAGGAGCATAGCCACCCTAACCTAGCTCTAGTGCTCCCCTTCTCCTTGCGGATTGCCCCCTTTATTTGCCTCTCACCTACACTATTACATGACCCCGTGCGCTTGTGGGTGCATATTTTGGTATTGTAAGTGAACCTTGTTTAGGTCTTTATAAATTTGAAAGATCCCAAGTGTGTGAAATAACGGATCAAGCTTTCTAGCACCGTTGATGGGGAGTAGAGGTTCCTGACCTGGCTAGTTAGTGTAACTTATCTTTTCCTACTTCCCTCACCATTGTTATTCTTTATTCTTTGTTTACTTTTGCATACTTGCCTTCTAACTTTGCTCTTGTTATTTGTTTGTGTATTGTGCAAGTGACAGTTGTTCATGCTTGGTAGACAATCTACTTCTACTACCTTGGTTCCCTTTGACCCCAAGTTAGGTAGAAGAAGATGCCAACACCGACGCAAGCAACACCAAGCCGCTGAAATGGAAGGTCGTGGTGCTCATGATGAAGCCCAACTTCCACCACCCAACTGCCCCCTCCACAACTACTTCATCCTGGGGAACTACACCTCCTCAGTTGCCAACATTGTTGACCAAATGCCAGGTCAAGAATTCTCCATCTCACCAGCCTTCTCAGACTCCTTGTAACTTACTACGGGATGGAGAACGAGAATCCCTACCACCACATGGATGATTTCCTAGAAACTTTCTCAACCTTCTGTACCCCAGCCTCCACAGATGATGTTGTAAGAAGGACCATTTTTTCTTTCTCCCTAAAGGAAAAAGAAATAAAATGGTATATGTCAAAGATCGAGCTGGTGACGTGGGTGGTGGTGAAGAATGAATTCCTCGAGAAGTTATATCCAATATCAAATCTCACTTAAATGATAAGGTGCATCACCTCCTTCAACCAGGGGGAGAATGAACCCTTCCATAAAGCATGGGAAAGATTTCAAAAGCTCTTATGTGATTGCCCTCATCATAAAGTACCTTTATGGCAGATGGTGTAGTCTTTCCGCACCGGGCTTATTGAGCCGAGTTAGACTACTGTTGATTCTTCCTGTGGAGGTACATTCATGGCTAATCCCCGGAGGAGTCTTGGCCCCTCTTTGAGCATCTAGTTGAGAGTTCCCGCCACCAAGCCTCGAGTAAAGGGGAGCACTACGACCGAAACTATGTTCCTCCTCCCCCTCCTACAGCTCTAGTCAGAGCAGAATCCAATCCCCAAATGATGAAGATGATGGTTGACACGATGAACATGATGAAGAGCCAAGTTGAGGGTTCTTATAGACAGTCTATCATGGCAAGTGAATGCTTTGCATGGTTTTGGGAACCAAAATAATCAAGGTCCTATGTCCAACTCATGTACTCCAGAATGAATGAGCCATCCTAAATTCTCATGGAAACATCAAGGTGAAGAGGGTAAATGACAACCAAAGCAACATCAAGGCCCTGGGTAAAATTCAAAGTTTGAAGATGAGGTGCTTGGGAGGCTAAGGAGCCTAGATGAAGCGAAAAAAAATGTCTCTTCTCATGGGTACACAATCAACCACCTTGAACAAAGACTTGATCAAATTTCTATCTCACTTGACCGTAGTGAGGAGGGAAGACCCCTCCCAACCCATGGCTAATCCTAACAATGACATAGGTTCCATGGGCACTCCTCAAGGTACATACATCCCTCCACCAAGCCAAGTTCCCTTGTTTTAACAGTACCAAGGACCACCCAACCCATATGCTCCCGCCTCCGCAACCTCCCCTCAACTATCAATACTCTCCACCATTGCCACAATCCTACCAACAACCCCCTTCACAATATCAACCCCCTCCACAACAACCACAACAACCAACTTTTATTCTCCAAAACCCAAATGACCCTCACCAAAGACCACCACCACTACCACCATCATCCTCACGAGCCCCTCTTCTTCCCTTGAGCAAGCGAATATGGTGTCAGTCATATGGGGGAAGATGACTGTTGGAGAATCATGGGAGGGGAGGATGCAGTGACCAAAGTTCGTGAAGAAGAACCACTTCTGGAGAAGTATTGTGGAGAAGCTAAGAGCATAAATGATCATATCGTCCCATTCTTGCTTGAGAGTGACGACTACATCAAAGTTCTTGCTACACCATTGAAGATTCCACAAAGTCCCCCGCCATTTCTTGAGAAGAGAATGCTAAGTGTCCCACCTAATGCTGAGAAGATGACTCCCAATACCCATCACTGCTTAGGGATGCACCCCCACTTGCTCTATCCTCATTTTAAAAAGAACAATATGTTGTCCCACCATTTAATGGAAGTTCCATAGGTACCTAAGATTTCGTCGTCCCATCCATCGTGAAAAAATAAGACTTGACATGCCATTTTTGAAGAGTCGATGACAACCCAAGCACCACCTCATGAGACAAGAATCACCATCATACCACCTCAAGGTCCACAAATTTCTACAAAAGAGCTTGACGCAATGGGTCAACAATTCCATGATGTTCTAGAAGACCCCTTTCCCCAAGAGAAACATAGTTATATCATGAACTTTTTAGGGACCTTAAAATAAAGGATGACATGTATTAAAACATTCCTATACTTGGTAAAGGATGTTTGCATGGGGAGGAGAAAAGTGGTGTTATTGCCACCCAAAGAGATCATTACTTCTTAACATGTCAGTTTCGTCATGAAGGTCACTTTCTGAAGAAAAGGGGAGACCCAAGAACCCCTCTCATCAGCTGCCACATCAATTCTCAACCCACCATGTGTGCTCTTTTAGATTTGAGCTTAGGTGTAAGAATCATATGATTTCATATATATTTATGACTTGACTTGGAGAGACTGGAACCAACAGATTGTTACATTTCAATGGCTGACAGATCAAGGAAAATGCCTAAAGTTATAGTGACCAATGAAATGGTGGTATTAGATAGTAGAGTAGACTTCATCTTCCCAATAAATTTTCTAGTCATGGACACTAATCCCATGGTTGTGTGGGATTAAATCATAATGGGGAGGCCCTTTTTGGCCAAAGCGGGCACACAGATCAATGTACATACATGTATCTTGACAAACTCCTATGCTAGGAGATCGATGGAGGTCTATATGTTCACCAAAGAAGAAAGACGATGGCTATGTGAGGATGATCAATTGATGCTTATTCCTTGGGATGAAGCCCATGTCGTCAGAATTCTAGAAAGAGTCACTTTGGAAGAGAAAGGAGATACCTAGGGCATAGACACTTGATGAAGAAAAAGCAACAAGACCGAATGAAGGCTCTAAATTTAGTGATATTAGAAGGCAACCCATGTGGTTTGAGATTCTGGAACCTTGTTGTTTTGTCATAATTTTGTTTTTCCATGAAATACACACACACACCATACTTGATAGTTTTGCATTTTATGAATCACGTTAGAGCAGGTACCATGGAGAAAAATGAGGCATGAAGGATCTAGCTAAAGGAAGGATCAATATTGAAAAAAAGATTGTAAAACATTGAGGAAGCTACAGGAAGAATTTAGTAACAGACGTGCTGCACAACACGAACGTGTTTCTTGCAAGCCAAAATGGTTGTGTTGCTTAGCACAGCCGTAGTGATCTATCTTGCTCACTTAATTTTGTGTTGATCTCTCATCTTCATGTGGCAGTGGTCTTCCATGACTCCATACCATTTACACTACTATTTTAAACTTCTATTTCACGTTGAGGACATTGTAATTTAAAAGTTTGGGGTGGTAGGGCAGTAAGCCCTTATTTTTGCCTCATTTTTCATCTAATAGTCTTATTTCTACATCTTTGCAAGATATTCAAACAGTTTGACTATCTTTCATACTTTCTTATCATGATCTTGTGTGTTTGCATTAATTCTTATCACGTATTTCAATTTCATGCATTTTAAAGTAAATTAAAAAAAAATGCTCTTTTTGTCATTTCGTCTCATGCATTGCATTTTCATGTAGATTTTGGTAATATTTGTGTGTTTTAGCGAGATTTTGATGCCTTATTCTTTAATTTCCCTAAAGTAGGTTTGAATGTGACTAAAATGGAAATGGGCACCATTTTGGCCAATTTTTCCAAATTTGGAATTCTTTGTCCAAAAGCATGTTTCAACTTAAATCTCCAATGTTTGAACTAAAAGTTGTTGATCTTTGATAAATGTGTGCCACATTCGTAGAGTTTATTTCTAAATGGTATTGATTGTTGACATTTTACATGTGTGTCACTTCTCTTATGTTTGTGAATTTTTGGACTGAATGGTGAATTGAGCAAGCTATGAACACTTAGAGCCAATGGAATCACATGATAAAATGCAAATCTCATGTGGTGTGATATCATTTGATGAAGCTTTGGATTAGTTTTCATGCAGGAGATTTTGTGTTGAGAACTACACTAATGACTCCTCTTTGACCCGACTCTTGTTTCATCATCTTCATACCCCTTCGCCTCATGAAAGGATGCCTAAGTGCACATATTTATCCTTGGACGCCTCCAAATGTTTGGGGTGGCCATATCTACATCTCCTTGCTTCACTATCTCCATCATATGCCCTATCTAACCAAGGGCAAAAGCAAAGAAAAATAAAATAAAATAAAAAGAAAAAGCAAAAAGAAAATAAAAGATGTTGATGTTTCAGAGCATCTAAATAAAAGATGAGTGGTTAAAGCACTCCAATCTCTTACCACAATCCTTTCTTCCATTTTCATACCCATTGATCTAGGAAACGTCAAACCTAGCTCACTTTACCCTTTTATACAACCATTTGGGTTACTTGGTATGGTTTGAACATAAGATTGAATTCATTAAAGTGAAACAACACTCCTGGTCATAATTGATTAACGCCATCATGAAATAGTTTGCTCGGAACTACATGAGGGACATACAGATAGCTTGTGCATTGTATGCTCTATCTTTTAAATTTATATGCTCAATGTTTTTTTCATGATTGGTTTGTGAAATTGGAGAGGAGAGAGGTGGAACATATGTACTTAGTCACTTTTGAGACTATTTAATCAATAATCATCTTTTGTAATGCATTTATCATTCTTGTTTTTTGAAAGAAAATGAAGAGAGATTAAGTTGGAGCATACTTGAGGAGAAGTATGCTTAAAGTTTCGAGTGATGATGCAATCCTATTTTAGGGCTTCATCTTGTGTCCTTTTGCATTATAATCACATCTAAACATTGTAGATTGCAAGTTATTCTACACAATATGAACTATTTTATCAAATGCACTTATGGATTCTTTTTGCATGTTTTTAGGGCACTTGTCCATGAGTTGGATGCAAAGGAGGTAGACTGATCTAAATCTTCCCCGGGCATGCCTTGGATGTACAAGAATTGATACATAAAAAAAAATAAGTCATTTGAAGAAGTTTGGAGCCAATATCATTAGCTTGGGCCCCTACCTCAGCCGTGCTACCTCACCACGGCCATGGTGAAATGGCCCAAAAAGTCATAGTAAAGTTGCAAGATTTGTACATGAATGCCCACTACCGTGGAGTACTAAAATGATCGTGGCCAGCAAAATGGTCATGGCCGAGACCCTCTATTACCCTCGTGGCTAAGGGTGAGCATCGGTCCAAAACTGGACTGGACCGGACCGATTACCGACTTCGTAAGAATTTATGGACTGTAGACCAGACCGTTTTGAGGTAGGACCGGACCGGTCCATGACAGGACCAGACCGGATTGGACCATTTGCACCATAATCAACCTTTTTTATGTATTTTACAACTTATTTAATTGTACAAATTTGATAATCTTAGTCACTTCTAACAATTATATAACATTAATAGCAAACATTTACACTACTAGTGCTTATATATGTACTTTATTTGTACGTGTTATAGAATATACTACAAATATACATGAATTTTATATATAAGTCAGTTTGTGGTCCGGTTCACGACCATACCGATTTTGGACCAGACTGGACCGAAGACCAAACTCACCGAAAATCCCTGACTGTGGACCGAACTGAACTCATAATGGACCGGACCATATAGAATTGAGCAGTCCGGTCCAGTTTTCAGTCTGGGCCATTATTTGCTCACCCCTACCTGTGACGCCACTCCATGACCGTGGAGAAATCGCCCCAAAAAGTCATAGAAACCCAACTCAAAATACACATGAATGGCCACGGTTGTAGCCATCAGCACGACCGTGGCCCATGAAGGCCACCTCGCCCATGGTGAATGGCGCGACCGTGGCGAGCTAAAGACAAGATGAGCAAGAAAAGCAATACGAATGTGGTACCCTCAGTGGCCACTCCATGCATTTCTCTCCACCTCATAGGATACCTCCACCATGCATATATCACCCCCACGACCATGCCACTCAACCTCCACCATGGCTGTGGCACATTACCATGGATGTGGTGACCACATAACCCTACCCAACATTTCCACTGTATTTCTACTTCTGCCTCCACTTAACCTATTGCTTCCCCACCACAATATATACATAGGTGTCAGACAAAACATGAGGTTACAACCTTCTTACCCACTCCTTATCCACCTTCCTTGCATTCAAGAGCTTTACATGCCTCCCACCTTCCATTTCCACCTCATTTCCACCAAAAATCCTAGATTTCTAAGATTTTTCACCATAATCCCCCATATTTCTATGTCATTCATCTAGCTTGGAGGAGATGCTACATTCTACAGCTGCTAGGAGGTGAAGGATAAGGGTCTTCCACGAGCTTCATGGATTTCTACCTCTTTCTTCTATTTCCTTTGCTCTTTTGTTTAGTTATGAGTATCTAAGCCCCTTGCGGTGGGCTATTTGGGGGCAAAAATGATACTTTGATACCATGTTGGGGTAAGATAAATTGTAAAGCCTATGACTTCATTCTATGATGATTGCTTGCTATTCTACCTCTTTATTCTATTTCCTTTGCTCTTTTATTTAGTTATGAGTAGCTAAGCCCCTTGCGGTGGGCTATTTGGGGGCAAAAATGATACTTTGATACCATGTTGGGGATAAGATAAATTGTAAAGTATATGATTTCATTCTATGATGATTGCTTTCTATTTATACCTCATTTCCTACGCCTCTACTTGTGGTTTGTATCCTAAAATATGAATTGCTTGTGATTGTGTGCTTGGAGCCACCTAAGTCTAGGAGAAGATAGCATATGTGGGACTATTTAGGGAGTTACTCCTATGTCCAATTAGTGGATCCCTAGCTAGCACCCCATTTTCTCCTACATATAGTCCTTCTCCTACTCCTAGGTGGGTGATCTAAGTAGCTAGTATATGGTTTATTGGTGCAATTGCCTAGGAGTTTGCTAAAATCTAGGTAATGAGTAATGTGGGGTGAAACACCCCCACCTCTACCCCCCAATTATACCTTTGGCTCCCAATTAAACTAAGCAACCCTATGCTAGAAACCTAGATTAGTCAAATCCTAGTGACATCTCACCTATACCTTAGGCTAACTAATAATGTAGGGTGATTTCTTAGCATTTGACTGGTTTTTTGGGTTATTAATCTAGAATGAATGATTAAGCTTGCTTGTTCTATATTTTCCTCAATTGAAATCTCAATGTCATTCCCAAATGGCCCACTTATCTTTATCATTGCTAAAACCCATCTTGTTATCTTAGCATGTTCATGCTAGTATATTTTCTTATCTTAAAGTGCCTCTTAGTCAATTTCTCAGTTCTTGCTAGTTAGTTGTAACTTAGGTCACTAATTGCTTTAGAACTTTAATTGCTAGTGTAGTGTAATCTCTTGCTCTTACTTAGTTAATTGTCTTGTCTTGCTACTTAGGCTTAACTTGTTTAGGGTAATTTAGGGTTTTTAATAATTTAGTTTCTTTCTCGACTTTAATTGCTTGCCTCCTTAGTTTAATCAAACAAACCATCAACGAACCCTAAAAACCATACTCTCTACATTAGGAACATAGCCACCCTGACCTAGATCTAGTGCCCCCTCTCTCCCTACGGATCGACCCCTTTACTTGCCTCTCACCTACACTACGACATGACCCCATACGTTTACGAGTGCATATTTTGGTATTGTGAGTGAACCTTGTTTAGGGCTTTATAAATTCAAAAGATCCCAAGTGTGTGAAATAATGCACCAAACGTCACATGAACTTCATCAGTAGTGTAACAGGAGGTTCGTATTGGTAGGTGTGATAGCATGTTTTTCATATGTATATATCTGAAATGTAAATATTTGTATAATAAGGACATTTAGTGTGCTTTATTTTAAAAGTTAGGATTTAGCATGCAAATTTTCCTTTACGATGATATTTGTGGTTTCTGCTTATTTCAATGGTCCAATAATGAATATAGGGAAAAAGGAAAATACAATATTAAGTGAATTAAAAAAGGTAATTGTTGGATAAATTAGACTTTATTATAATCCCTTTGTTTCGATGATGACAAACATTTCATTCTTATGAATCTAACACGCTACTTGAGTGTTGCAGGAACAAAGTGGATGACACAACTTGGAAGATCTATATGCTCAAAAATGCTTTATTTCATGATTGTAATCAAATGTAAAAACTTGTACAAGTATATAATGTACAAGTACTTAGATATCATGTAAATCAAGCGTTTAGATCTTCCCTAGACAATCACAACACTTAGATAGGTCATCCCCTACAATAGTGTCACAATTGCACACTCATACATACACTTAGTACTTTAAAATATTGAAAAAGGGTTATTCTCAGTCGACAAAATTCTCGACTGAGACACTCTCGGTCGACAAACTCTTCAACCGAGAATGACCCAGGTAGCCATTAGACACAGCAGACAAGGTAGTTGGTAGTTGGAGTAGAACGCTATACACACTTTCTCCAGACAGTCCCTCGATCGACAAGTCCTCGATTGAGAAGGACTCTCAGTCGACAATTCTTCGACCGAGAAGAGTTCTGTCTGCACTTTTCAGAGTTAATTAACTAGCCGTTGCTAAAGCAACTAATGTATACCTAACGGCTAGTTAAACACTTAGAACCCCCTAGAAAGTGTCTAGAACATCCTTAAGCACTTATAGGCCATTCCTATAAATAGGACAAGCCTTAGGACACCCTAACATACACTTGTGCAATACTTGAGCTTACATACTTGCAATTGGCAATCTGTTTTGAGCAATTGAGCAACACTAGTATTTGCTACTCATTTCCCTTGCTCCAAATTCATGTCCTATAGGCTAGCATATCCTATCCACTAAACCTACACTTCCATACTCATTGGTTAGGAGATCAAAATGCTTGATATAGGAAATCAAGCCTTGTGCTTCAAGTAGTAATTGTAATTTCCATTTCCTTTCTTGTTCTTTCTTATTCCTTGTACTCTCCTTGCTACTCCTAGGGTTGGAGGATGTGGATTGGAGAGAGTTTGATCTTCTTGGTGAATAAGGAGATCTTTGGACTACTTCTAGAAGTCTGTCTCAATGGGAAGCTACTTCAAGAGGAAGGCTACTTCAAGGGGGAGCTTGAAGTTACTTCAAGGAAGGTTGCTTCAAGGTTGGTGAGACTACTTCAAGGTGAAGGTTGTCCAAAGGGTGTAGAAAGTATTGTAATTTTATGTAATATCCTTGCGAGGTAATAAATTTAATACTTTCAAAATCCCGGTTGGGTAAGCAACCAGGTAGTGGATTGACTGCCTTAGTATTTGCTAAGGTTGGAACCACTCTAAACACCTTGTCTCCTTCTTATTATTTCAATTGTGGTTGTTTGAGTTAAATTATTTTAAATAATCATAAAACCCTATTCACCACCCCCTCTAGTGGTTTTTCAATTGGTATCAGAGTAGGCTTCAAGGATCTCTAATCGAGTCTTGAAGTATGAAGGGCGGTGGTGTCTACAACTGCAAGCAAAGGAAAAGTATGGACCAATCTTCAACAAGTTGCAATTGGTGCTTAGGAACAAGGCACACTACACCTAGCTGTCCATGGAGGTCAAAGAAGGAAGGAGTGCATAAAGAATGCCTAATTACTACAATAAGTGAAGAAAAAGAAGAAGAAGAAGAGGTAAGTCTTTTTGATTTACCTAAAGAAGAGTTAATTGCTAGTCTTGAAGAGACACATAATAAGTATATTGAGTGCAAAAAGAAATTAAAGAAATCTAATAAGGCAAATGATGAGTTACATGCTAAACTTCTTGCTCTCACATCTGAAAATGAAGATCTTAAAAAAGTTATTGAAGATCATGATATTAAGCTGAAATCTATAGAAGCAAATTGCAATCTTCTTTCCCTAGAAAAGTTAAACTTGCAAACTCAAGTAAAAGATCTTCAAAAACAACATGTTTTGTGTACACATCTAGATTATGATATTATTGTGAAAGAAAGAGATTCCTTATTATCTAATCTAGATCAAGAAAAGATAGACATCAATAAGAGAATGGATGATATTGTCAAGCTACAACAAAAAATTAGTAGTTTGAGTAACAATGTTACCCTTGATAAAATTTTAAATAATTCTTATCAACAAATTGGAAGGAGAGGACTAGGTTATAATCCTAAAGGAAAATCTTATCAAAAACCTAGTCGGAAAATGACACAAGTTCTAGAAAATCAATCTATGTATATACCTAAAGGAAAATATACATATGTACCCAAGAACAACCTAGAACAAAATCATAGAAAGATATATGAGGTTGATTCCATATGTTGTCATTATTGTTTGCGTCTTGGACATTATTCTTTCTCATGTCCCTACAAGAAAAAAGATGTTGAGTTAGTATGGGTTCCAAAACCCCCAAACTAAATGAATAAAATTAAGTTGAGATATGGCCAAAGACTCTAAGTTGTATATCTCTATGTCTATATCAACTTAACTTAATAGGACACCAAGTTAATCCAAGAAATTAAAATTTCTAAATATACATCTTCAACTAACTTGTTTTAGTTTGGATTCTCAAAACCTAGCAAATTGTATATGATTAGTTGAGATTTAACCTAAATGTTACTTTGATATTTAAATGTCTCATCTCAACTAAACTGAGTTTTCAAACTGCATAATTGAATTAAAAATAACCTATGATTTACTTGTAAACAATTGCTAAGAAACAGTACAAAAACAATCTCGGTCGAGCAACTATTCGACCGAGAACATTGTCGGTCGAGCAATAGTCGACCGAACAGGTTACTGTTTTCAAGTTTTCAACAAATGTAATAAAACCTATACAGACAGTAGCATTCTCGATCGAGAAAAACGTCGACCGAGATAAATTCGGTCGACAAACAATTCGACCGAATCAAGTTCTGCTGAACCTGTTTTCAATTAATCTAGATTGCTATCAATTTGTTATTTATGATTGATTTAATGTGAAAATCAAGAATAAGTCTTGGAGACCATCTTTGAATCAAGACATATTGGTCTTTTTGCAACATGAATTAAACTATAACATTATGAATATGAAATCCTTATTGTAAAAATGCTATATGAAGATTGATATTGTACATACTTTATTTATTGAAAAAGTTAATTAAGATAGTTTGTCTTAAATTTGAAAATCCATGAACCATGACTGAGATTATTTTGGCTTATCCTCTACATGTTTTAAAACTGAATCATGTTGGTATAATCAAGGAAATTACTACTTTATCATAATCCACATGGTTTATCCTAAGTATTTCTTGGTCTATCTATGAAGCAACCATGTGTATTAAAATTTAAATGGTCATAATAATTGTATTTCATGAAATTACATGCTTCTATCTTGATCATTGTATTGTAGATATACTTCTACTGCTCTATCATAATTATTGTGCCATGATCAATATGTTTCATTGGTTTGTCTAAAATAATCTTTGATCCATATAAACAAACCATAAATGGATATTGCTTTTGATCATTATGATTCAGCTCATATGGAGATGCCATTTTGCATAAATAGTAAAACTTCATGGCACAAATGCATTTTAAATTAAAAATCTGCATAAATTATACTTCACATATAAGTGTTCAAATTGGAAATCTGCAGAAATTGCCTCTTGGTTGCAATCAAGTTTGACCAAGGGGTGCTATGGTCCAAGTCAAGGTCGACCTAAAATAAGCTTGACAAAATGCTTATTTGTACATCATTTTACTGCACTTAATCTTATTATCTTGATTCAAAATATGTTTATCATATTGAAAACATAATTTTAGTGCATAACTATCATAAAAGGTCAATTTACTATGATCTAATATTGATTGTGACCTTAGAATCCTTAAATTATCTTGACTATAAGATTAAGGGGGAGCTCACACAAACTATCTTGATTATAAGATTAAGAAAAGCTTACAAAACTTTGTAAACATCATTTGAAGCTTGTTATGACCTTACTATCCTTAAAAGTAGTTTTGGTTATGAAAACAAATAAATCTACAATATTCATGACTATGACATATATCTTGTTCTTAATGAAATTCTCTAAAGAAATTAAGGGCTTAACATCCCGTGTATTTGATTAGAGATACATTCTATTAGAAGATTAAATGGATCTCATATCATTTTCAGGGCTTAACATCCCATGTAAAATGGATGAGAAATCAAAATACATATGCCAAAGATCTAAAAGGATCTCATATCAAGGCTTAACATCCTTTGCAAATGATTGAGAAACAAATTGTGGCTAAATTAGACAATAAATGGTTTACAATTATATTAATCCATGTTTTTAAAATTGAATATCTTAGTTAGGGGGAGCATAGCATAAAATAAAGGGGAAGAAATAAAAGTCATACAAATTCTTTGAAATGACAAAGGGGGAGAAATAATATAAACCAAAAACATAAAGTAAAATTAGTTTCATAAAACTCGGGCCAGTACACACTTGCAAAACAAGAGAATTGCTACAAAAGGTAAACTTCAGGTATGAAACTCATATGATTTATGTTTCTTTATTTTATATTTAGGAAATGTTTGTCATCTTTAAAAAAGGGGGAGATTGTTGGCTAAATTAGACATTATTATAATCCCTTTGTTTCGATGATGACAAACATTTCATTCTTGTGAATCTACTGCGCTACTTGAGTGTTGTAGGAACAAAGTGGATGACACAACTTGGAAGATCTATACGCTCAAAAATGCTTTCTTTCATGATTGTAATCAAATGTAAAAACTTGTACAAGTATATAATGTACAAGTCTTTAGATATCATGTAAATCAAGTGTTTAGATCTTCCCTAGAAAATCACAACACTTAGATAGGTCATACCCTACAATAGTGTCACGATTGCACACTCAGACATACACTTAGTACTTTAAAATATTGAAACAGGGTTATTCTCGGTTGACAAAATTCTCGACTGAGACACTCTCACTCGACAAACTCTTCAACCGAGAATGACCCAGGTAGCCGTTAGACACAACAAACAAGGTAGTTGGTAGTTGGAGTAGAACGTTAGACACACTTGCTCCAGACAGTCCCTCGACCGACAAGTCCTCGACCGAGAAGGACTCTCAGTCGACAATTCTTCGACCGAGAAGAGTTCTGTCTGCACTTTTCAGAGTTAATTAATTAGTCATTGCTAAAGCAACTAATGTATACCTAACGACTAGTTAAGCACTTAAAACCCCCTAGAAAGTGTCTAGAACGTCCTTAAGCACTTATAGGCCATTCCTATAAATAGGACAAGCCTTAGGACACCCTAACATACACTTGTGCAACACTTGAGCTTACATACTTGCAACTGGCAATATGTTTTGAGCAATTGAGCAATACTAGTATTTGCTACTCATTTCCCTTGCTCCAAATTCGTGTCCTATAGGCTAGAATCTCCTATCCATTAAACCTACACTTCCACACTCATTGGTTAGGAGATCAAAACGCTTCATATAGGAAATCAAGCCTTGTGCTTCAAGTGATAATTGTAATTTCCATTTCCTTTCTTGTTCTTTCTTATTCCTTGTACTCTCCTTGCTACTCCTAGGGTTGGAGGCTGTGGATTGGAGAGAGTTTGATCTTCTTGGTGAAGAAGGAGATCCTTGGACTACTTCTAGAAGTTTGTCTCAACGGGAAGCTACTTCAAGACGAAGGCTACTTCAAGGGGGAGCTTGAAGTTACTTCAAGGAAGGATGCTTCAAGGTTGGTGAGACTACTTCAAGGTGAAGGATGTCCAAAGGGTGTAGAAAGTATTGTAATTTTATGTAATATTCTTGCGACGTAATAAAATTTAATACTTTCAAAATCCCGGTTGGGTAAGCAACCAGGTAGTGGATTGACTGCCGTAGTATTTGCTAAGGTTGGAACCACTCTAAACACCTTGTCTCCTTCTTATTATTTCAATAGTGGTTGTTTGAGATAAATTATTTTAAAATAATCATAAAACCCTATTCACCACCCCATCTAAGTGGTTTTTCAATTGGTATCAGAGCAGGCTTCAAGGAGCTCTAATCGAGTCTTGAATAATGAAGGGCGGTGGTGTCTACAACTACAAGCAAAGGAAAAGTATGGACCAATCTTCAACAAGTTGCAATTGGTGCTTAGGAACAAGGCACACTACACCTAGCTGTCCATGGAGGTTAAAGAAGGAAGGAGTGCATAAAGAATGCCTAATTGCTACAATAAATGAAGAAAAAGAAGAAGAAGAGGTAAGTCTTTTTGATTTACCTAAAGAAGAGTTAATTTCTAGTCTTGAAGAGACACATAATAAGTATATTGAGTGCAAGAAGAAATTAAAGAAATCTAATAAGGCAAATGATGAGTTACATGCTAAACTTCTTTCTCTCACATCTGAAAATGAAGATCTTAAGAAGGTTATTGAAGATCATGATATTAAGCTGAAATCTATAGAAGCAAATTGCAATCTTCTTTCCCTAGAAAAGTTAAACTTGCAAACTCAAGTAAAAGATCTTCAAAAACAACATGTTTTGTGTACACATCTAGATTATGATATTATTGTGAAAGAAAGAGATTCCTTATTATCTAATCTAGATCAAGCAAAGATAGACATCAATAAGAGAATGGATGAGATTGTCAAGCTGCAACAAAAAATTAGTAGTTTGAGTTACAATGATACCCTTGATAAAATTTTAAATAATTCTTATCAACAAATTGGAAGGAGAGGACTAGGTTATAATCCTAAAGGAAAATCTTATCAAAAATCTAGTTGGAAAATGACACAAGTGATAGAAAATCAATCTATGTATATACCTAAAGGCAAATATACATATGTACCCAAGAACAACCTAGAACAAAATCATAGAAAGATATATGAGGTTGATTCCATATGTTGTCATTATTGTTTGCGTCTTGGACATTATTCTTTCTCATGTCCCTACAAGAAAAAGGATTTTGAGTTAGTATGGGTTCCAAAACCCCCAAACTAAATGAATAAAATTAAGTTGAGATATGGCCAAAGACTCTAAGTTGTATATCTCTCTGTCTATCTCAACTTAACATAATAGGACACCAAGTTAATCCAAGAAATTAAAATTTCTAAATATACATCTTCAACTAACTTGTTTTAGTTTGGATTCTCAAAACCTAGAAAATTGTATATGATTAGTTGAGATTTAACCTAAATGTTACTTTGATATTTAAATGTCTCATCTCAACTAAACTGAGTTTTCAAACTGCATAATTGAATTAAAAATAACCTATGATTTACTTGTAAACAATTGCTGAGAAACAGTACAAAAACAATCTCGGTCGAGCAACTATTCGACTGAGAACATTGTCGGTCGAGCAATAGTCGACCGAACAGGTTACTGTTTTCAAGTTTGCAACAAATGTAATAAAACCTATACAGACAGTAGCATTCTCGATTGAGAAAAACGTCGACCGAGATAAATTTAGTCGACAAACAATTCGACCGAATCAAGTTCTGCTGAACCTGTTTTCAATTAATCTAGATTGCTATCAATTTGTTATTTATGATTGATTTAATGTGAAAATCAAGAATAAGTCTTGGAGACCATCTTTGAATCAAGACATATTGGTCTTTTTGCAACATGAATTAAAGTATAACTATATGAATATGAAATCCTTATTGTAAAAATGCTATATGAAGACTGATATTGAACATACTTTATTTATTGAAAAAGTTAATTAAGATGGTTTGTCTTAAATTTGAAATTCCATGAACCATGACTGATATTATTTTGGCTTATACTCTACATGTTTTAAAATAGAATCATGTTGGTATAATCAAGGAAATTACTACTTTATCATAATCCACATGGTTTATCCTAAGTATTTCTTGGTCTATCTATGAAGCAACCATGTGTATTAAAATTTAAATGGTCATAATAATTGTATTTCATGAAATTACATGCTTCTATCTTGATAATTGTATTGTAGATATACTTCTACTGCTCTATCATAATTATTGTGCCATGATCACTATGTTTCATTGGTTTGTCTAAAATAATCTTTGATCCATATAAACAAACCATAAATGGATATTGCTTTTGATCATTATGATTCAGCTCATATGGAGATGCCATTTTGCATAAATAGTAAAACTTCATGGCACAAATGCATTTTAAATTAAAAATCTGTTGAAATTATACTTCACATATAAGTGTTCAAATTGGAAATCTGCAGAAATTGCCTCTTAGTTGCAATCAAGTTTGACCAAGGGGCGCTATGGTCCAAGTCAAGGTCGACCTAAAATAAGCTTGACAAAATGCTTATTTGTACATCATTTTACTGCACTTAATCTTAGTATCTTGATTCAAAATATGTTTATCAAATTGAAAACATAATTTTAGTGCATAACTCTCATAAAAGGTCAATTTACTATGATCTAATATTGATTGTGACCTTAGAATCCTTAAATTATCTTGACTATAAGATTAAGGGGGAGCTCACACAAACTATCTTGATTATAAGATTAAGAAGCTTACAAAACTTTGTAAACATCATTTGAAGCTTGTTATGACCATAGTATCCTTAAAAGTAGTTTTGGTTATGAAAACAAAGAAATCTACAATATTCATGACTATGGCATATATCTTGTTCTTAACGGAATTCTCTAAACAAATTAAGGGCTTAACATCCCGTGTATTTGATTAGAGATACATTCGATTAGAAGATTAAATGGATCTCATATCATTTTCAGGGCTTAACATCCCGTGTAAAATGGATGAAAAATCGAAATACATATGCCAAAGATCTAAAAGGATCTCATATCAAGGCTTAACATCCTTTGCAAATGATTGAGAAACAAATTGTGGCTAAATTCGACAATAAATGGTTTACAATTATATCAATCCATGTTTTTAAAATTGAATATCTTAGTTAGGGGGGCATAGCATAAAATTAAGGGGGAGAAATAAAAGTCATACAAATGCTTTGAAATGACAAAGGGGAGAAATAATATAAACCGAAAACATAAAGTAAAATGAGTTTCATAAAACTCGGGCCAGTACACACTTGCAAAATAAGAGAATGGCTACAAAAGGTAAACTTCAGGTATGAAACTCATATGATTAATGTTTCCTTATTTTATATTTAGGAAATGTTTGTCATCTTCAAAAAAGGGGGAGATTGTTGGCTAAATTACACATTATTATAATCACTTTGTTTTGATGATGACAAACATTTCATTCTTGTGAATCTACTGCACTACTTGAGTGTTGCAAGAACAAAGTGGATGACACAACTTGGAAAATCTATAATCTCAAAAATGCTTTATTTCATGATTGTAATCAAATGTAAAAAATTGTACAAGTATATAATGTACAAGTCTTTAGATATCATGTAAATCAAGCATTTAGATCTTCCCTAGACAATCATAACACTTAGATAGGTCATACCCTACAATAGTGTCACGATTGCACACTCATACATACACTTAGTACTTTAAAATATTGAAACAGGGTTATTCTCGGTCGAAAAAATTCTCGACTGAGAGACTCTTAGTCGACAAACTCTTCGACCGAGAATGACCTAGGTAGCCGGGAGACACAACAGATAAGGTAGTTGGCAGTCGGATTAGAATGTTATACACACTTGCTCCAGACAGTCCCTCGATCGACAAGTCCTCGACCGAGAAGGACTCTCAGTCGACAATTCTTCGACCGGGAAGAGTTCTGTCTGTACTTTTCAGAGTTAATTAATTAGTCGTTGCTAAAGCAACTAATGTATACCTAACGACTAGTTAAGCACTTATAACCCCCTATAAAGTGTCTAGAACGTCCTTAAGCACTTATAGGCCATTCCTATAAATAGGACAAGCCTTAGGACACCCTAACATACACTTGTGCAACACTTGAGCTTACATACTTGCAATTGGCAATATGTTTTGAGAAATTGAGCAACACTAGTATTTGCTACTCATTTCCCTTGCTCCAAATTCGTGTCCTATAGGCTAGCATCTCCTATCCATGAAACCTACACTTCCACACTCATTGGTTAGGAGATCAAAATGCTTGATATAGGAAATCAAGCCTTGTGCTTCAAGTGGTAATTGTAATTTCCATTTCCTTTCTTGTTCTTTCTTATTCCTTGTACTCTCCTTGCTACTCCTAGGGTTGGAGGCTGCGGATTGGAGAGAGTTTGATCTTCTTGGTGAAGAAGGAGATCTTTGGACTACTTCTAGAAGTCTGTCTCAACGGGAAGCTACTTTAAGAGGAAGGCTACTTCAAGGGGGAGCTTGAAGTTACTTCAAGGAAGGCTGCTTCAAGGTTGGTGAGACTACTTCAACGTGAAGGTTGTCCAAAGGGTGTAGAAAGTATTGTAATTTTATGTAATATTCTTGCGAGGTAATAAAATTTAATACTTTCAAAATCCCGGTTGGGTAAGCAACCGGGTAGTGGATTGACTGCCTTAGTATTTGCTAAGGTTGGAACCACTCTAAACACCTTATCTCCTTCTTATTATTTCAATTGTGGTTGTTTGAGTTAAATTATTTTAAAATAATCATAAAACCCTATTCACCACCCCATCTAGTGGTTTTTCAATTGGTATCAGAGCAGGCTTCAAGGAGATCTAATCGAGTCTTGATGAGTGAAGGGCGGTGGTGTCTACAGCTGCAAGCAAAGGAAAAGTATGGACCAATCTTCAACAAGTTGCAATTGGTGCTTAGGAACAAGGCACACTACACCTAGATGTCCATGGAGGTCAAAGAAGGAAGGAGTGCATAAAGAATGCCTAATTGCTACAATAAATGAAGAAAAAGAAGAAGAAGAGGTAAGTCTTTTTTATTTACCTAAAGAAGAGTTAATTGCTAGTATTGAAGAGACACATAATAAGTATATTGAGTGCAATAAGAAATTAAAGATATATAATAAGGCAAATGATGAGTTACATGCTAAACTTCTTGCTCTCACATCTGAAAATGAAGATCTTAAAAAGGTTATTGAAGATCATGATATTAAGCTGAAATCTATAGAAGCAAATTGCAATCTTCTTTCCCTAGAAAAGTTAAACTTGCAAACTCAAGTAAAGGATCTTCAAAAACAACCTGTTTTGTGTACACATCTAGATTATGATATTATTGTGAAAGAAAGAGATTCCTCATTATCTAATCTAGATCAAGCAAAGATAGACATCAATAAGAGAATGGATGAGATTGTCAAGCTGCAACAAAAAATTAGTAGTTTGAGTAACAATGATACCCTTGATAAAATTTTAAATAATTCTTATCAACAAATTGGAAGGAGAGGACTAGGTTATAATCCTAAAGGAAAATCTTATCAAAAACCTAGTTGGAAAATGACGCAAGTGCTAGAAAATCAATCTATGTATATACCTAAAGGCAAATATACATATGTACCCAAGAACAACCTAGAACAAAATCATAGAAAGATATATGAGGTTGATTCCATATGTTTTCATTATTGTTTGCATCTTGGACATTATTCTTTCTCATGTCCCTATAAGAAAAAGGATGTTCAGTTAGTATGGGTTCCAAAACCCCCAAACTAAATGAATAAAATTAAGTTGAGATATGACCAAAGACTCTAAGTTGTATATCTTTATGTCTATCTCAACTTAACATAATAGGACACCAAGTTAATCCAAGAAATTAAAATTTCTAAATATACATCTTCAACTAACTTGTTTTAGTCTGGATTCTCAAAACCTAGCAAATTGTATATGATTAGTTGAGATTTAACCTAAATGTTACTTTGATATTTAAATGTCTCATCTCAACTAAACTGAGTTTTCAAACTGCATAATTGAATTAAAAATAACCTATGATTTACTTGTAAACAATTGCTGAGAAACAGTACAAAAACAATCTCGGTCGAGCAACTATTCGACCGAGAACATTGTCGGTCGAGCAATAGTCGATCGAACAGGTTACTGTTTTCAAGTTTGCAACAAATGTAATAAAACCTATACAGACAGTAGCATTCTCGATTGAGAAAAACGTCGACCGAGATAAATTTAGTCGACAAACAATTCGACCGAATCAAGTTCTGCTGAACCTGTTTTCAATTAATCTAGATTGCTATCAATTTGTTATTTATGATTGATTTAATGTGAAAATCAAGAATAAGTCTTGGAGACTATCTTTGAATCAAGACATATTGGTCTTTTTGCAACATGAATTAAAGTATAACATTATGAATATGAAATCCTTATTGTAAAAATGCTATATGAAGACTGATATTGAACATACTTTATTTATTGAAAAAGTTAATTAAGATGGTTTGTCTTAAATTTGAAAAACCATGAACCAAGACTGAGATTATTTTGGCTTATCCTCTACATGTTTCAAAACTGAATCATGTTGGTATAATCAAGGAAATTACTACTTTATCATAATCCAAATGTTTATCCTAAGTATTTCTTGGTCTATCTATGAAGCAACCATGTGTATTAAAATTTAAATGGTCATAATAATTGTATTTCATGAAATTACATGCTTCTATATTGATCATTGTATTGTAGATATGCTTCTACTGCTCTATCATAATTATTGTGTCATGATCATTATGTTTCATTGGTTTTTCTAAAATAATCTTTGATCCATATAAACAAACCATAAATGAATATTGCTTTTGATCATTATGATTCAGCTCATATGGATATGTCATTTTTCATAAATAGTAAAACTTCATGGCACAAATGCATTTTAAATTAAAATATGTAGAAATGATACTTCACATATAAGTGTTCAAATTGGAAATATGCAGAAATCGTCTCTTGGTTGCAATAAAGTTTGACCAAGGGGCGCTACGGTCCAAGTCAAGGTCGACCTAAAATAAGCTTGACAAAATGCTTATTTGTACATCATTTTACTGCACTTAATCTTAGTATCTTGATTCAAAATGTGTTTATCATATTAAAAACATAATTTTAGTGCATAACTCTCATAAAAGGTCAATTTACTATGATCTAATATTGATTGTGACCTTAGAATCCTTAAATTATCTTGACTATAAGATTAAGGGGGAGCTCACACAAACTATCTTGATTATAAGATTAATAAGCTTACAAAACTTTGTAAACATCATTTGAAGCTTGTTATGACCTTAGTATCCTTAAAAGTAGTTTTCGTTATGAAAACAAAGAAATCTATAATATTCATGACTATGACATATATCTTGTTCTTAACAGAATTCTCTAAACAAATTAAGGGCTTAACATCCCGTGTATTTGATTAGAGATACATTCGATTAGAAGATTAAATGGATCTCATATCATTTTCAGGGCTTAACATCCCATGTAAAATGGATGAGAAATCAAAATACATATGCCAAAGATCTAAAAGGATCTCATATCAAGGCTTAACATCCTTTGCAAATGATTGAGAAACAAACTGTGGCTAAATTCTACAATAAATGGTTTACAATTATATTAATCCATGTTTTTAAAATTGAATATCTTAGTTAGGGGGAGCATAGCATAAAATTAAGGGGGAGAAATAAAAGTCATACAAATGCTTTGAAATGACAATAGGGGAGAAATAATATAAACCGAAAACATAAAGTAAAATGAGTTTCATAAATTCGGGCCAGTACACACTTGCAAAACAAGAGAATGGCTACAAAAGGTGAACTTCAGGTATGAAACTCATATGATTTATGTTTCCTTATTTTATATTTAGGAAATGTTTGTCATCTTAAAAAAGGGGGGAGATTGTTGGCTAAATTAGACATTATTATAATCCCTTTGTTTCTATGATGACAAACATTTCATTCTTGTGAATCTACTGTGCTACTTGATTGTTGCAGGAACAAAGTGGATGACACAACTTGGAAGATCTATACGCTCAAAAATGCTTTATTTCATGATTGTAATCAAATATAAAAACTTGTACAAGTATATAATGTACAAGTCTTTAGATATCATGTAAATCAAGTGTTTAGATCTTCCCTAGACAATCACAACACCTAGATAGGTCATACCCTACAATAGTATCACGATTGCACACTCATACATACACTTAGTACTTTAAAATATTGAAACAGGGTTATTCTCGGTCGACAAAATTCTCGACTGAGACACTCTCGGTCGACAAACTCTTCGACCGAGAATGACCCAGGTAGCCGTTAGACACAACAGACAAGGTAGTTGGCAGTTGGAGTAGAACGTTATACACACTTGCTCGAGACAGTCCCTCGATCGACAAGTCCTCGACCGAGAAGGACTCTCAGTCGACAATTCTTCGACCGAGAAGAGTTCTGTCTGCACTTTTCAGAGTTAATTAATTGGTCATTGCTAAAGCAACTAATGTATACGTAACGACTAGTTAAGCACTTAGAACCCCCTAGAAAGTGTCTAGAACGTCCTTAAGCACTTATAGGTCATTCCTATAAATAGGACAAGCCTTAGGACACCCTAACATATACTTGTGCAATACTTGAGCTTACATACTTGCAATTGGCAATATGTTTTGAGAAATTGAGCAACACTAGTATTTGCTACTCATTTCCCTTGCTCCAAATTCGTGTCCTATAGGCTAGCATCTCCTATCCATTAAACCTACACTTCCACACTCATTGGTTAGGAGATCAAAATGCTTGATATAGGAAATCAAGCCTTGTGATTCAAGTGGTAATTGTAATTTCCATTTCCTTTCTTGATCTTTCTTATTCCTTGTACTCTCCTTGCTACTCCTAGGGTTGGAGGATGCGGATTGGAGAGATTTTGATCTTCTTAGTGAAGAAGGAGATCTTTGGACTACTTCTAGAAGTCTGTCTCAACGGGAAGCTACTTCAAGAGGAAGGCTACTTCAAGGGGGAGCTTGAAGTTTCTTCAAGAAAGGCTGCTTCAAGGTTGGTGAGACTACTTCAAGGTGAAGGTTGTCCAAAGGGTGTAGAAAGTATTGTAATTTTATGTAATATTCTTGCGAGGTAATAAAATTTAATACTTTCAAAATCCCGGTTGGGTAAGCAACCGGGTAGTGGATTGACTGCCTTAGTATTTGCTAAGGTTAGAACCACTCTAAACACCTTGTCTCCTTCTTATTATTTCAATTGTGGTTGTTTGAGTTAAATTATTTTAAAATAATCATAAAACCCTATTCACCCCCATCTAGTGGTTTTTTAGTAATGGATAGTTGATAATATATACATGGATTTATGTGGAACTCTCTAGAAAAGTGGTGTGAAGGCCACCAATGGTTTGGTTTTGTTTTCACATGGTTCCTAATGAGAAAAGTAATCAAAATAAGAAATATGGAAAAGGTAGAAAGGGAAAATAAATTATTTTATGCTTTGAATAAAGGATATAAAAGGGAGTATTGGAGACAAAGAAAAGTGTCTTTAAGTTTGGTATTTTGGTCTCTAATCTCACCCACATCTAGAGAGAGATAATTAAGACTTCCTTTTAAAATTTGGGATTAAAGGGATAAAAGGAGAGAGGGAAATGAATTATTTAGTTTTCCCTAAAGTGATGGGTTAAAAGAAAGTAAAATTAAATGTATTTATTTAATTCAATTTTATAAAAATAGGGACATGATACCTTTAATTTCCTCGCGGAATCCGGGCCATGGATCTTAGACCCAAGGGCTCCCAATCATTGTCTATCTTGAAACAAAAAGGAAAGTTGGGATAAATGATAATGTGTTTCCCTTTTGATTTCCCTTTCACCTTGCTTCATACGTGCACCCACAAATCATCCTAATGGATTCACAAGGAGTTTTCACACTATTTCATCCTATGGTTTGCCCCCTTTGGAGGGTTATCAAAGCTTTCATCCTATGGTTGAACCACCCACTATAGCCAATGACTATAAAAAGGGGTAACTAACCCTTACAAGACCACAAGTTTGCTTGCAAGACCCCACTTAACTCGATGGCAACCCTCCAGCCTCCAATTTTTCATGTCACACCTATGCTTCTCCCTACCTTTCGTCTACCTATGATACGTCGATGGTTGAGTTTGTCCTCCCTGATCCTGCCCCCTCTAGCAAATTGGAGGTCAAGGTCAAGATCAGAGAGACAAGGTGAAGGAAACATCATACTTGACTACTACTCCGAGGCATGCACATGCATAGCTAATGATTCTATTGACCATCTGTGTACCTGGTTTGCAAGAAGACTATGAATGAAGGAGGACGATGATGGACCACAAGACGACTTCCTTACCTCTGGGATCGACACAATAGGGTAAGTGTATTTTTGGCTTTTATCCTCTTTGCTCATCTTGTCCACACAATATAGGCTGCAACCTAGTGGCGCCAATTTTATCCAAATGGCCGCCTAGGTGGTGAGTCCTGATTGGTCCAAAGATAGTTATTTTAAAATAATGTGAGAAAATTATAGGATGATCCAATATTGACAATTAATATATGAAAATTTATCAAAAAAATGCAAGGATTCCAATAAAAATAGTTTTAAGATCCAATTTTATCCCAAATTCTAAAAGTATCCAAATTTCTATCTTTGATGTGTTAAATGTATTAAAACCCTGATTTCTTGGCTTAAATGATCATACCATGATTAAATGACTTAAATGGATAAAGTTGGGTATTTTTGTATGAAAGAGGCATCACTGGATTAGTTTGAGATTGATAGTGCATAAAACATCAAGTTTAGGGTTTGTAAGTTAAAAAGGCATCAAAAAGTGATAATTAGGGTTTGGGAAGCCAAAACCCTAATAAAAGTATAAAACCCTAAGTTGAGCCCAAAACCTAACTTGGAACTCAAGTCAGTATTAGTGGTAGAATTTGGATAAATTAGTAATACTTGGGTGTTATGCACTAATTTTAGGGTGATTGCTTGCTTATTCTCAACTGCTCATATCTTGGACCTTTGATAAGTTCCGATAAAGGCATGTGGTTACACCTATGACTACTCAACTTAAATGACTTCTAAGGTTTTTTAAGTCTTTCCACGTGAATTGGAAATAGATTTTTAGTTGCTTATTTAATTCTTTCAATCTTTAAAACCTCAATGATTATCAAATTATATAAGTATGACTTGCTCAACTATCTCTGGTGGATTCAAGTGATACATGTGGGATATACAAAATGTCACTATGGTGGCGGGTGATCAAGCCGAGATAGGAAGATCAACAATACACCCACATCAGGATAGAATGGTCATTATGAGGCTAGGATGGGAAAGGAAAGCCACAATAAACCATGCTTAGGAATGGGAAGGTTATGAGAAGTCCATTGTAGGGACTAAAATTTAGAGAGAGGTTTCTCCACATGAGTATTATAGAGAGGGAGTGTACCACAAAGATTAAGTTGAGAAGTTACAAAGGAAATGCATATTCAATTTTGTAATCATAATTGTTGATATGGTTGATTATATTGTTACACCTACATGCAAATATTTTAGTTCCCTCATATACTGGTATAACTTGTTATGCTGACCGTGTTTTTGTTTCACATCATTTTAGGTACATGCTAGATAAGATGATAACAAGATATGATGGAAAAATGAAATTACTTGAAGACATTAAAGTTAACTTGTATTAAGGATTAAATATATACTTCTTCTCATATGTTCAGCTTTCATGTAAGAAATTATGTAACTCCTTAGAGGAGCTCTTTGTAATTTTTTTTGAAATAATGGAAATTATTTCTATTATTTGTTAGTTGCTAAATCTAGATCCTTAGGAAATTCTAGATAATGACTCTCAACTTTAAGGCCTTCCTTAACCGGGGGTTGCTGAAGAGTGAGGTTATTACATTTAGTATCAAAGCCCCACATTTTTCAAAACATTTAATAGTTTATAATCTCAAGTAATTTGTAGAAATATAAGGAAACACATTAAGGCAAAACATGATGTCAATGGTGTCTACAAAGGATCATGGTTTTGGGGGATGGCAATAATTTCCTCCAAACCATTAATTTGATATAAGGGGACTCCCTTAGCCAATGTAATATCGGCCTGCCTAGAGCCTAGGGTTAGCCAAAAGTAACATTTCCATTCAGTCTTCTAATCTCTACTTTCATCCACTTCTTGTCCTCTTGCTTGATAAACCCTAAAAGATATTTCCCTCCTCACCCCATGTTAGGGTTTTTGATAAGAAGTAGGATTAAGACATCCTCCACAATTAATGAACATATAATGTGGAAATAATTATAAAATAAAGAAAATGGTTTCATGGGTTTTTGCTTGCAAGTGTAAACTTTAGAAGTATCAAGGGTTAGTTTAGAAAAACCCCTAAGTTGGTAAAGGAACATAGAAAACCCTAAGGTGTAGGGGTTGTTTCCTAACCCTATCCTTAAATCCTAATCAAAGCAGTGGATAGAGAAAAGAGAGAAAGCCCATGAGTTGGGATACCCTAGCATACCCATGCATGGAAGTATGTGGAGTAAGGCAAGCATAATACACGAGATAGGATTGTATTTACACATGAAACATGAGTAATAAGTGGTTACTCAACGAGGAAGATATGCAAACCCATAGTGAAACTTTCAGAGTTGGTGTCTCACCCTGGGTGGGTCAACCCAAGAATGGAGAAAAGATCTATGAGAGAGATAAAATCCTAAGAATAGATTGTGACGAAAAAGTATAAACTCCATCTTGTAGCCACCCTAACAGGAAACATGTCCTCACACAAGTACAAGTAGGAGGTAGTCACACACCTAGTAGAAGTGAGAGGCATAGGGATAGAAAAGGAGTTTTGTTTTGGATCAGATGCCCACAAACTTGTTGGGCTACATAATAGATGGAATAGATGGAATGAGTTTAGTTCTACATGATGATATAATATGGGATATGATGACCTCATTTAGTTTTGAGAATTTGACTTTAGTTGTCAGGCTTTGATGATACAAGTGTGTGTTTCTCTAAGATAAGATAAGCAAACTGAAGATGAGAGAGGAATCTACTAGAGTACCAATCTCTTATACGAAGGGGGGGGGGCTAGTATTAGGACCATATATCGAGTTAACTCCACATGAGAGTGGGACCTAGAGGGAGTTGGGAACCTAAAGTCATGATGAATTATTAGAAATATTTGTATGATATGTCCTATACTAGACTACCCCTGAGTGGATAAGTTGAGTTATTATATGCATGATCCCTAGAGGCTTGTCGTACCCTAGATGTCCTTGGAATAACCAAACACTAGAGACAAATAAAGAGGTTTCTTGCGTAGATGTGTATATGATATGAGAAACTACCATCCAGGTGAGGGAGAGAGAGCCCCTAGATCCTAGAGAGGTAAGGAATGGTAATATGTTGAAGCCTCATGCTCGGGTTGGCAGTCCCTTGTGTAGGACTTTAAGGGTTGTTGATGTGAAAGTGAGTGTTGGGTAAATATATTTCGTGAATAGGAATATTAGAAGAGAATGCCATATTATGCTTTGGTTTGGTACGTTCTTGATTGACTAGATCATGCAATATTAATGACCATGCTAAGGAGGTAAACCCGAGGATCCTAAACCGAATAGGGAAAGTGTATATAAGGCATATAATGCTCATAGTGTTGAGTGAGTTAATAGAGTTTGAGCATGGCACCACCCTTATGTTATGGGTAGGGAGGGGAAGCCCCACTTGAGCTCAGATATATGTTTCATGAGACACTCATACAAGTTGGTTTAGCACCGCCATACTATCATATATATAGGTATGAAGCTGGTCCAACCTCGAGAGGTGATGAATGGGTATGACATAATGGAAAACTTAGAAATGGTTTGGTAATCTCCTTATCTTCTATTGGTCATCCACACATAGGAAATATGAAAAATCTAAAGTAGTTACCTAACCTCGAGATGAACCTTCAATAAAGAGCACATACCAATATAAGAAGGTGAAAATGGGACAATACTCATGATAAATATTGAACACGATTACAGTTGACATGAGGACTATGTGGTAAATAAATTTGTCTTCTTCAATGTATGTTGTACGTATTTTGTCCTACCATAAGGTATGGATTGGATAATGTACCTGGCATATGACATTAGGTGAAATAGTTGTTCTTGTAGTCCTGGACACATGAGAAGTAATATAGAGGTTTTGTTATATCTAAATGTTTCAATTCGTGGTGGTAAGGTACCAATAGTGATCTAACTCTTGGGTGGTAGATCATGAGGTATAATGATATAACTCTCGAAATAAAAAATGCATGGATGATATAATGGAGAATATGCCTAAATGGCATGCCCCTTTCTAGTAATATAAAATCTTGGTACAAGATTGTTTCTGATGGTTTTTAACAAATGCTAGTTTTATCTTGTCATGGGATAGGACCTCCCCTAAAAGAGTGAATTCACGATCAATTTAAGAATTAAGGTGACGTTAAATGTCACTTAAAACTTGAGAGATTAAGTGCATGAAGCACAAAATCTCACATATTGAGTATGATTCTTAGGACCCATGTATGCCATCTCTAAGGGACATGAGGAAAAAGTCACTATGGAAGTGACCGATAGAATGGGAGCAGGCTGGGACAGGAAGGTCACCATGAGCCCATTGAAGGGACATAAAGAAAACTGTGTGTGCCCTGAGAGACAAAGGAAATTCAGGTGAAATAATTTTAAAGGTATAATGTGCTTGGATATTATCAAAGAAACCTCAAGCAAAAATGTGTGATGAAATAAAATAAAGTTATGTCATCTCAATAAAACCCTTGGGAAGGGTAGGTCCACAAGTCAACCCTAAAATCTAGTAGGATGATTAAAGGTACATAAGACTTATGAGTATGGGGGATGATCATACACTGAGTACATAGGGCCCTTGAGGGCCAAGAGGAGATCATTCCAAAGGTACCTATGCCCTAGAGATCTTAAGGGAATGACTGAGGATAATGAGTTATAAGATGATGTTTGAATAAGAATCTCAAAAGGAGTTGTGCATAGAAAAAAGAAATACTATCCATGTGAGTGCATGAAATAATAAGAAAAAAATGTGGAACTGAAAGGTATCACGGTACAAAATCATTGTTGAGAATGACTCAAAAGAAAATTTAGAGATTTAAAATATAATGAGTGATTACACTGTCTCTGCCCTTGGAATGAGATGAACCTTGTATTTGGAGTGCAGCCAAATATTCATTACATCTTGTTATGAGTGTGAGAGATTGGATAGACGCATTCTATGATAAAAGAAAATATGAGCATGAATATATAAGTTGAAATTTAATGACATAAATTAGGGTTGGAGGTGTTACCTCACCTTTAAACATTGAATAATAGACTGGATACCTTGGTGTAAAAGTAGACACCTGAGTGAAATAAGAATTAAAAAAATGCAACTCCAAGGTGGAATTGAAATCATTAGTAATCACTGAGTGATAAAAACACACAATGAATGGGGTTGTGGATGTACCCTAAAATTTAAATTGAATACAAATTTTACTAAAGTGAGAATTTTTATAGATCAAGAAAAGTTGTAAAGAATGATCCAGATAAAAATATGTGAGAAGGGTTTGTAATCCTAAGTTTTGAAATCAATGGGAAATTATCTTTTACCTTAAATTTAATTTATCTTGAATTTTAGTGACAAAATCCCTTCAAGGAGGGGTGAACGTTGGATCCTGTAATTTAGTATATTCAAATCCTATGAATATAATATTTAAGTTGATGAGAAACACAAGAATAAATTACCTAACTATAATTGGCAACGCAACTATTAAAAAACCAATGAAGATAATAATAAAGTGGTTTTAAAATTTGAGATGGCAAAGGTTCTTTGGAAACACCATAGTGATGATGAAACCACATGGGAGCTAAAGACAGACATGGAAAAGTATCATCCTGATTTGCTTGTATGATTATTCGAATTTTGAGGATAAAATTCCTATAAGAGGGAAAGGGTGTTATAACATATTTTTTTCACATGTATTTACATATTTGAGTTGCAAATATTTGTATAATAAGGATATTTGGTGTTCTTTGTTTTAAAATCAAGGATTTAACTCGCAAATTTTCCTTTCCAATGGTATTCATGTTTTCTACCTATTTCAATGGTCCAATAATGAATATAGGAAAAAATAAAGAAAGAAAATCAAATATTAAATGAATTACAAAAGGTAATGGGTAATTAATAATATATACATGGAATTATGTGAAATTCTCTATGAAAGTGGTTTGAAGGCCACAAATGGTTTAGTTTCATTTTCAAATGGTTCCTAATGAGAAAAATAAGCAAAATAATAAATATGGAAAAGGTAGAAAGAGAAAAGAATTGCTTTGATGCTTTAAATAAAGGATATAAAAGGGAGACTTGGAGACAAATAGAAGTGTCTTTAAGTTCAATATTTTGGTCTCTAATCTTGCCCACATATAGAGAGAGATAATCAAGAATTCCCTTTAAAATTTGGGATTAGAAGGATGAAAGGAGAGAGGGAATTGAACTATTTAGTTTTCCCTAAAGTGATGGGTTAAAGAAAGTAAAATTAAATGTAACGATCTAATTCAATTTTGGAAAAATAGGGACACAAAACATTTAATTTGTACATAGAATTCGGGCCATGGATCTCAGATCCAAGGGCTCCCAGTCATCATCTAGCTTGAAAATGAAAGGAAATCCAGAAACAATAATAATGTGTTTCCTTTTTTTATTTCCCTTTTACCCATGTTCATATGAGCACCCACAAATCAACCCAATAGATTCATGAGGAGTTTTCACACTATTTCATCCTAGGGTTTGCCCCATTTGTAGGGTTATCCAAGTTTTTCCCAAATCCCAGGGCACTCATTGAACCACCCACCACAACTAATGACTATAAAACAGGGTAACTAACCCCTGTGAGACCACAAGTTTGCTCGCAAGACCCCGCTCGACTCGATGGCCACCCTGACCTCCAATATTCTTTGCCACACCTCCGCTTCTTCCTACCTTTTGTCTCCATGTGCTCTACCATAGGTTGAGTTCACCCTCTCTGACCCTGCCTTGTTATAACCCCAAATTTTGGTTGTATTTTTATGCAAGTATTGAACAAAAAGTGATTACTTGACAATTTGTGTGCATTATTTTACAATTTGGGTTTCTTTGCAAAATTGTCTTGAAATATGAATTTCATGCTTTTTCCTATTTTAGTAAGTCAATGGATGGATAAAAGAACAAAAAGAAGAATCCTTAAAAAGGAAAAAGAAAGAGGGGAGTAAATAACTTATGTTTTAATTAAGAAAATGTGGAATTCTCTATAAGGTGACATAAGTGGCCACAATAGGATGGTTTTAGTGCCACTTGCCTTCTAATATCTAGAAAAAATGAAATTAAGATAATTGCAAAATAAGAAAGAGGAAATATGAATTTTAATGATATATATATATAATATACCTTTTTGGTGCATGACTTGCATATGAAGAAAAAAAGATATTATTTTTGAGTTTTAATCCCAAATTGTGAACAATGGTAATTTTCATCATCAAGAACTTTCCCTAAAAATTTGGGATCAAAAAGCTTAATGGATCAGGAAATATGGATTTTACAAAAATACCTAAAGTATGGAAATAATGTGAGGAAGTATTAAATGTCACAAATTTTCAATTTTTGTTTTATAGCGCACGTTGTGAGCCGTTAGATCAGGGATCCAATGGTGTTGATGTAATCTCCTATCTTGGATGGTTTGGGAAACTAGAACAGCTGGAGCTGGACTCTTGATGGGATCTCTTGTGATCTCGATCTTCTCGGGCCTAGTTGGCTTTCTCATTGAATTTGGGAGAGGAATTCGAGCTAGCCTACCCCAGGTTTTTCCCTGATTGGTGTCTTCTAAGAAGTTTGCCCAAACCACAGGCCCTTCCGTCAAGGGTGGGTATAAAAAGGGGGTGTACAACCTGCCTGTGAACCCACCAAGCGATCTTGAAGGAACTCTGTGAGTTGCTTGTTAGTTTACTACCATCAATTGCTTAAGAAATCAGAGTTCCTACCCTGGTCCTAGCCGCCGACTCGCCAGAATTTCACCCTCATCGCGCCGCCGTCTGAAACCACCCCCAAATGAATTGAAGGGCTCTATGACTTTGCGGTGCCCAGACGGAGGATTGGGTGTCGTTTCTTGGAGCCGGGGAGGCGGGAAGCTTCGAGTCAACCTTGAAGTTGACTCGCCTGGACCGCATCTTGCAAGGAAGAGGCTGAGCGGAGGTTGAAGACAACACACCATGAAAATACTATCTTACCCTGGTCTGCTTCAACGCAATGTAAGGACTTTTAGGTCTTTTCGCCTTTTCTTTAGAAGATGGTTGTAGCGCAAGCGGGTTGCCTACGTGACGGCCCGTGATTGGTCCAAAAGGCTTTATTTTGCAAAAATCATAATAAATCATAGGGTTGTCTAAAGGTAGCAAGTAATATATGCATTTTGATCAAAAAAATGCAATCTACATGTTAAAAGTATAACCTTGGTCATTATCTATTTCTAATTAGAAAGATGTAAAGTTGATGCTTTTGATACTTTAATGGGACCAAAACCCTAATTTGTGAATAATAACAAGTTTAATAGACTTCATCAATATTTCTAATCAAAGTTTGATATTTTATGAAAGGAAGGATAACATTGGACTCATATGAATACTAAAATCTAAGTTTTGTGGAATTAGGATTTCTTATGCATAATAGAGTTACATGATGGAATTAGGGTTTGTCAACCCAATAAGCATGCATTTGTCAAGTATTCATATTTTCACCTCCCTAACCCTAATTTGGCTCAAAAAGGGTAAAATTGAGACTTAGGGTTTACGATTTTAGGAGATGGAAAAAGGGCAATAATTGGAGAAAAGAGTAATAGAAAATAAAGACATAGGAAAGTGGACATAAAACCTAACTTGAGAATCAAGTCAGTCCTTTGATGGGATTTAGAGTCATATAGTGACACATGAGTGTATGCCTTTAATTTCAGGTTGACTTTCTCGATTGTGATTTAGTCTACTATTCCTGTTTGGACTACAAATTCTCCTAATGTGGTTACGCTTAAGAATACCCGATGTAGTTTCACGCAGTTTCTCGAATGTTTTCTCGCATGGTTTGAATTATATGCTTGGATACTTATTTCATTTTCATGCCAATTTTAAAGTGACTATGATTATCACACTATATATATGAACATGACTAGTCCAAGTCTAGGCCACCTCTGGATCTATGAAAAGGCCATCCTCCTAGATAGGGGAAGGCTAGTTTTAGTACCATCCAGGATAGGGGTACATGAGAGGTCACCCGCCTGGATAGGGGGCGACATGGGAAGTCACCCGCCTGGATAGGGGGAGACATGATGAGATACTCCACATGAACATGGGAGAATAATGAATACTGCAGTATAAGGCCCTGAGGGGATAAGACAGAGGTGGTGAAACCTAGCTTGGATAGACATGGTAAAAGTTGTTAATTTTGTTTGTTAAATCAATAATTGAGGAGTTATGTTGTTAGCAGTATCTGTGAAATCTTGTTTGCCCCCACATACCAGTATGACTTGTCATACTGACCGACATTTTGGTTTGTCGGCATTTTAGGTTACTCTTGTTGGAAATTGGATATTCAAAGAAGAAGACATTGAAGAAAAAAAATTAATGAAGTAAGTCATGGAGGATATAGTTAGATAGTCTAATATCGGTAAATCCTAGAACCTTTTTTTATGAATTCAGAAAAAGAAAATTTTATTATCCTGCAACAAGTTTAGTAGTGTAGCAAAATTTATAATTATTTTTTATTATGCGCAAAACCATTTTGATCCTGTTTTTGGGATAACAGCTCTAGTTTCCTGGCCTCCCTTATTTGGGGGTTTTCGGGAGATGGGGTCGTTACATTTGGTATCAAATCTTGGTTTTCTATATAATCCTTAATAATTATTAAATTTTGCAAAGTCTATAGAGCCTAAAGGGAGTTATTAGAGGATTTTCCAAGGATGGAGGTGTCTAGAAAAGGATCACGATCTAAGGGGTGGCAATATTTTACTCCGCCCCACTAGTCGATCTATGAGGACTCCCGAATCTATATGACTGCATGGCCAAAATCCAAGGATTTGATTCAAAATAAGATATCTCTAGGATTCCTCGTCTACTTTCATCACTTCTCTGCCCCTTCCTGGTAACAAATTCTAAGATCCTAGGATTTCTCTCTCTCCACCTCCTCTTGAGTAATATGGATATGGATAATAAGGATTAGGGTGTCCTGGACCAAACAATAAAATATATGTAAATAAGATGTCACAGATGTAAGATGATCATAAGTCACGAAACTATAGTAATAAAGTTATCTGTGTTACAACATGGCCCGTATCAAGACTGTTGTTGTCCAAAACGACACCGCCAATGAGTACCCTGGGCCGAGGCCCGTGCACAAGAAGAGGCCCTCCTCCGGAAAGAGAAAGCTTTCGGAAGGTGAGTCCTCTAAGAAAAGGAAGAAAGAAGATGAAGCTTCCGGAGAAAAAGGTCTTGAGCCTAAACCTATCCCCTTCCATATCGACCACCCTAAAGAGAGCTCTAAACCTAAAGGAGAACCCATGTCTGAGGATGAGGTCAAGGATGCCACAAATTCCAGATCGACAGTCGGACCGATTGTGACACCTACTACTGAGATTCTTTAGTTAGAGTAGCAGAAGAAGTTGACCGAAGCTATCAGTGCTCTCGCTCTTAGAGATGTTCCCCATAATGAGAACTGTGAACCTGTCCCCGTCCATCCCCACCTCAGTGCCACTATTCAAGATTTTGTGAAACTGAATATCGAGAAGTTCTGGGGGGGAGACAAGACAGAGGTAGTAGACAAGGCTGACACATGGCTTTTGGCTGTGGAAAATGGGTTCCGTATTCAGGAGGTCCAGCCAAGCAAGAAGGTCCTCTTCGCCGCTCATCTTCTGGAGGGAGCAACAAAGATATGGTGGGAGAACCATATCATGGGACGAGATCTAAGCCAAGAACCCATGGCCTGGCCAGATTTCCACACCCTATTCACTGCAATATTCATACCTCCAACAGCCAAGAAGGAAAGGAAAAACAACTCACCTTCCTGATCTAAGGGAACTTGTCTATGGCCAGCTACGCATGCCCGTTTTGCCTCTTGGAGCATTTGGGCTACATGCTGGCAGAAGAAAGGAGGGTGGAACATTTTGTGGAACGACTTCACCCTGCCATTAAGCCCCACGTCATGGCAAGTAAGCCCAAGACTCTCTCTGAAGCTCTTAACTTCACCTTGGACATGGAGAAGACAATCATGCCCCAACAGAACTAGCCTAAGGGGTACCTTGGCTTCACCGAGGGAAGTTCTGGCCCCATGAATGACAACTAGAAGAACCAGAGTCATCATCACAGCAAGGGAGGGAAGGGAAAGCCCCGCAATGAGCAATGACAACAAGGGGTATCATCCAGATGCTGCAAATGTGGGAGAAACCATCCCGGAAGGTGTCACTTTGAAAGGAGGGTGTGTTTCCAATGCCAACAAGAAGGACACTTCCAGGCTAATTGCCCCTTCCTAATCCCAGAGGACAAGCCCCGGTGGCATCCCACCCGGTGGAAGCAGCACTGCCAGTAGCCCAACCAGCAGTAGCAGCCCCACCAGTCCCGCCCGTAGGAGATCATCGACATGCTCAAGTATTCGTCATTGACAATGAGGAATCCCAGGATAATGCCAATCATCTGATATAGGGTAATAACCCTTAGAGTAGTTTTTCCATCTTTGATTATGCAATGTAATGGAAGTTTGATATCAAGAAAACTATGTAGGCACACTTGAGATTATGGGACAAAGTGTGAAAGCTCTTTATGATTGTGGATCAACTAATACTTTTATTTTGAGAAATCTTGTGGCTATTCTTTGTCTGGATTTCAAGGATTTAGGATACATGTTGAATGTCACTATCCCGAGCAGTCAGATCCTTATGTCTCTTGTGAAAACCCATGTGTTACCTATTAAATATCTAAGTCATGATTTCCCTACCGATTTTATTTTGTTGGGAATGAATGACTTTGATGTGATAATTGGCATGGATTGGCTGTATACCTATAGATACCATATTGACTGTAGGGAAAAAAATTATTTTGATAAAGAGACCTAGATACCCACCCTTGACTATTAGGGGGAGGAAGGATGAGACTTCTAGTCTACATATCGACCTTAAAAGTGGAGAAAATGATAGCCAAAGGTTGTCAGGCTTTCCTTGCAGTTGTTACAGAACCTGAACCTAAGGTTAAACCCTTAGGAGAGATAGAGGTAGTTCAGGACTATGCAGACATGTTCCTAGATGATTTACTGGTCTGCCTCCAGAGAGAGGTGGATTTTACAATAGAGTTAGCTCCCAGAACAAACCCTATCTCCAGGGCACCTTATAGGATGGCCCCTGCTGAGTTGTTAGAGCTAAAGAAGCAACTGTAGGAGTTGCTAGACAAGGGCTTCATTAGGCCTAGTACCTCACCCTGGGGAGCTCCAGTCCTCTTTGTAAAAAAGAAGGATGGATCACTCTGTATGCACATTGACTACCGTATGATAAACCAAGCTACCATAAAAAACAAATACCCTTTACCTAGAATCGACGACATGTTCGACCAACTTAAGTCAACCCTAGTCTTTTATCAAATTGACCTAAGGGCCGAGTACCATCAATTATGAGTTAAGAATGAAGACATAATGAAAATTGCTTTCCGTACCCGTTATGGCCATTATGAATTCTTAGTCATGCCATTTGGACTATCAAATGCCCCAAGTGTTCTTATGAACCTCATGAACATTTTATTCCAACCATTCCTTGACTCTTTCGTCATAGTGTTCATAGATGACATCTTGGTATACTTGGACGACCTCGACCAACACCGAAACCACCTGGTTAGAGTCCTTGAAATCCTGAGGAAGTAGAAGTTTTATGGAAAGTTCTCAAAATGTGAGTTTTGGATTGATCACGTCATGTTTCTTGGACACATCATCTCAGGAGGGACGATGTGAGTAGATCCGGTCAAGGTGTACGCTGTCCGCGATTGGCCGACGCCAAAGAATCCTTTAGAAATCCGTAGCTTCCTAGGACTGGCAGGGTATTACCGATGGTTCATCCAAGATTTCTCCAAGACCGCCTTTCCCCTTACCAAGATCACTCAAAAGGATGAGAAGTTCATATGGTCTGAGTTGTGCAAAGCTCGTTTCCAAGAGTTAAATGAGAAATTGACCACAACGCCTGTGTTGAATCTGCCCTCTAGCAACAAAGGTTTTATGATCTTCACTGATGCGTCCAAGATGGGACTAGGATGTGTGTTAGAGCAGAACAATCATGTGGTTGCTTATGCATCACGGCAGCTCAAGACAAATGAGGTAAATTATCTGACACATGACCTAGAGCTGGCTGCGATTATACACTCCCTGAAGATCTAGCAACATTACTTGTATGGTGCCACCTTTGAAATTCTCACTTATAACAAGAGTCTGAAGTACCTCCTAACTCAGAAGGACCTCAACCTAAGACAGAGACGATGGATGGAATACATGAAAGACTATGACTTCACCATCGCGTATCACCCATGAAAGGCCAATATAGTGGTAGATGCTCTTAGCCAGAAGCAACTTTGATGTGCAACTGTCTTGTCCACCCAGTGGAGGAAGCTGGAGGAGTATGCCAAATGGTCCCCGCAATCGTTGGAAGACAGTATTCATTTGGCTAACATTCAGATAAAATCTAACTTGCTGACCGAGTTAGTAGCTGCCCAACTGGCAAGTCCAGAGCTTGAGAAGATGAGAGGTTTGTTGGAAAAACCTCAGATGAACCTATCCTTGGGTGTGTATGGTGGGATCTGATATAAGAATCATATTTGGGTTCCTGAAGAGTCACCTTTGAAGACCAATATTCTACAAGAAGCTCATGGTTCTAAATATATTGTACACTCTAGAACAACCAAGATGTTTAAGGACTTGCAACAAGATTTCTGGTGGCCTGGGATGAAGAGGGACGCAACATATGTGGCCAGTTGTCTCACGTGTCAAATGGTGAAGGCTGAACACCAGTGACCCAGAGGATTATTACAATCCATTGAGATTCTTGAGCAGAAATGGGACCAAATCACCATGGAATTTGTGGTGGGTCTCCCAAAGACCAAGAAAGGTCATGATGCTATATGGGTTGTGGTGGACCGCTTAACCAGGTCGGCACACTTCCTCGCCTTGAAGATTACCGCCAAAGTGTCAGACTTAGCCGAGCTGTATATTCAAGAAATAGTTTGCCTGCTTGGTATTCCAAGCTCAATTATATCTGATCGTGACCCCAAGTTCACCTCAAAGATATGGAAGCAGGTGCATGAAGAACTTGGGACAAGGTTGAAATTTAGTACCGCCTATCACCCCCAGACTGATGGACAGTCAGAGAGGATGATCCAAAATTTAGAAGACTTGTTGAGATCCTATGTGCTCGATTGAGGTGGATCATGGGAGCAGTATTTGTCATTATCCGAGTTTGCCTATAATAATAGCTACCAAGCTAGTATTGGGATGCCTCCATACGAAGCACTATACGGGAGGCCGTGTCAGTCACCACTTCACCAGGATGAGGTTGGTGAGAGGACCTTGTTGAGGTTAGAGGAACTTCAGGTTTATGTTGATAAAGTCGCTTTGATCAGACAGAGGCTGAAGAAAGCCTAGGAACGACAAAAATCGTATACGGATGCAAAGCGGACTGATTTACATTTCACTGTGGGTGAACATGTGTTCCTGAAGATTTGGCCCCTCTGAGCTATAGCCAAGAATAAAGGAAACTTGAGTCCCCAATATGTGGGTTCGTTTAAAGTCCTAGAACAGATTGGTGAAGCCACATACTGCGTAGCCCTACCCCCGCAGTATAACATGATGCATGATGTGTTCCATGTGTCCAATCTGAAGTGATATGTGAAGGATCCAAGCCATGTGTTGGGCATTGAACCTATCGATCTCTAGGGGAGTCTGACATACCCTGAGTCACCTATGAGAGTACTAGATACTAAGGTGAAGGAACTCAGAAACAAAAAGATAGAGATGCTAAAGGTTCTTTGGAAGCACCATGGAGAGGATGAAGCCACATGGAAGATAAAGACAAACATGGAAAAATCATATCCTGAATTGTTTGTATGATTTGCTGAATTTTAAGGAAAAAATTCTTATAAGTGGGGAAGGATGTTATAACCCAAATTTTGGTTGTATTTTTATGCAAGTATTGAACAAAAAGTGGTTGGTTGACAATTTGTGTGCATTATTTTACAATTTGGGTTTCTTTGCAAAATTGTCTTGAAATATTAATTTCATGCTTTTTCATATTTTAATAAGTCAATGGATGGATAAAAGAACAAAAAGAAGAATCCTTAAAAGGGAAAAGAAAGAGGGGAGTAAATAACTTATGTTTTAATTAAGAAAATGTGGAATTCTCTAGAAGGTGGCATAAGTGGCCACAATAGGATGGTTTTAGTGCCACTTGCCATCTAATATCTAGAAAATCCGAAATTAAGAGAATATAAAAAGAAGAGAGAGGAAATATGAATTTTAATGCTATATATATATATATATATATATATATATATATATATATATATATATATATATATATATATATATATACACACACCTTTTCGGTGCATGCCTTGCATATGAAGAAAATGAGATATTCTTTTCGAGTTTTAATCCCAAATTGTTCCCAATGGTAGTTTTCATCATCAAGAACTTTTCCTCAAAATTTAGGATCAAAAAGCTTAACAGAATAGGAGATATGGATTTTACAAAAATACCTAAAGTATGGAAATAATGTGAGAAAGTATTAAATGTCACAATTTTTTATTTTTGTTTTATAGCGCACACGTTTTGAGCCGTCAGATTAGGGATCCAACGGTGACGCTGTCATCTCCTAGCTTGGAATGGTTTGGGAAACCAAAATAGCTGGAGTTGGACTCTTGACGGGATCACTTGTGGTCTCGATCTTCTCGGACCTAGTTGGATTTCCCATTGAATTCGGGAAAGTAATTTGAGCCAGCCTACCCCAGGTTTCACCCTGATCGGTGTCTTCTAGGAAGTTCACCCAAACCACATGCCCTTCTGCTAAGGGTGGGTATAAAAAGGGGCTGCAAACCCACCAAGCGATCCCGAAGGACCTCTGCGAGTTGCTCATTAGTTTGCTACCATCAATTTCCCAAGAAATCGGAGTTCCTACCTTGGTCCGAGCCGCTGACTCGCCAGAGTTTCACCCTCGCCGTGTCTCCATCTGAAACCACCCCAAACAAATTGAAGGGATCTATGACTTCACGGTGCCCAGACGGAGGATTGGGCATTGTTTCTTGGAGCCGGGGAGGCGGGAAGCTTAGAGTCAACCTTGGAGTTGACTCTCCAGGACCACAGTTAGCGAGGAAGAGGCTGAGCGGAGGTTGAAGATAACACACCGCAAAAAGACTATCTTGCCCTGGTCTACTTCAACGCAAGGTAAGGACTTTTAGGTCTTTTTGCTTTTTCTTTAGAAGATGGTTGCCGCGCGAGCAGGTTGCCTACGTGGTGGCCCATGTTTGGTCCAAAAGGATTTATTTTGCAAAAATCGTAATAAATCATAAGGTTGTCTAAAGGTAGCAAGTAATATATGCATTTTGATCAAAAAATGTGATCTACATGTTAAAAATATAACCTCAGTCATTATCTGCTTCTAATTTGAAATATGTGCAAAGTTGATGCTTTTAATACTTTAATGGGACCAAAACCCTAATTTTTGAATATTAACGAGTTTAATAGACTTAATCAATGTTGCTAATCAAAGTTTGATCTTTTATGAAAGGAAGGATAACCTTGGACTCATATGAATACTAAAATCCAAGTTTTGTGGAATTAGGGTTTCTTATGCATAAAAGAGTTAAATGATGGAATTAGGGTTTGTCAACCCAATAAGAATGCATTTATCAAGTATTCATCTTTTCACCACTTTAACCATAATTTGGCTCGAAAAGGGTAAAATTGATACTTTTGCATAAAAGATACCTTTTATAGCATAATTATGTTTATGGAATCTAAAAGTAGGGTTTGTGTTTTTAGGAGATGGAAAAAGGGCAATAATTGGAGAAAAGAGTAATAGAGAATAAAGGCATAGGAAACTGGACATAAAAACCTAACTTGGGAAATCAAGCCAGTCCTTTGATGGGATTTAGAGTCATATAGTGAGACATGAGTGTATGCCTTTAATTTTAGGTTGACTTGCTCGATTGTGATTTAATCTACTATTCCTGTTTGGACTACAAATTCTCCTGAGACAGGTATGTGGTTACGCTTAAGAATACCTGATGTAGTTTCATGCGGTTTCTCGAATGTTTTCTCGCATGGTTTGAATTATATGCTTGGATACTTATTTCATTTCCATGCGAATTTTAAAGTGACTATGATTATCACATTATATATATGAACCTGACAAGTCCAAGTCTAGGCCACCTCTGGATCTATGAAAAGGCCATCTGCCTGGATAGGGGAAGGCTAGTTTTAGTAGCAGCCCAGATAGGGGTACATGAGAGGTCACCCTCTTGGATAGGGGTAGACATGGGAAGTCACCCGCCTGGATAGGGGGAGCATGATGAGATCATCTGCCTAAACAAGGGAGAATAACAAATACTATATTATAAGGCCCTGAGGGGATACAACAGAGGTGGTGAAACCTAGCTTGAATAGACATGGTATAAACTTGTTAATTTTGTTTGTTAAAGCAATAATTGAAGAGTTATGTTGTTAGCATTATCTGTGAAATCTTATTTGCCCCAACATACCGGTATGACTTGTCATACTGACCGACGTTTTGGTTTGTCAGAGTTTTAGGTTACTCTTGTTGGAAATTGGATATTCAAAGAAGAAGGCATTGAAGAAAAAAAATTAATGTAAGTCATGGAGGATATAGTTATATAGTCTAATATCAAAAAATCCTAGGACCTATTTTGTATGAATTCAGAAAAAGAAAATTTTATTATCCTGCAACAAGTTTAGTAGTCTATCAAAATTTATAATTATTTTTTATTATGAGCAAAACCATTTTGATCCTATTTTTTGGATAACAACTCTAGTTTACTGGCCTCCCTTAATTGGGGGTTGTCAGGGGATGGGGTCATTACATGCATCCTCTAGACAACTGGAGGTCATTGTCTAGATCGGTGAGATAATGCAAAGGAAACTACATACTCACCTATTGCTCGAGCCTCATATGTGCATAGTCAATGATTCTGTTGACCATCCTAGACCTAGTTTACAAGAAGAGTTGAATGAAAGAGGAAGATAACAGACCACAAAATGAATTCCTTACCACTAGGATCAACACAATAGGGTAAGGATATTTTTGGCATTTACCTTCTTTGCTCGTCTTGTCTACACAATACAAACTACCACCTTGGCATGACCTGGTAGGTTTGGCTGCAACCCAATGGCACAGGCTTTACCCAACTGGCTACTTAGGTGGTGAGTCCCAATTGGTTCAAAGGTAAATAGTTTAAAATAATGTTATAAACTTATAGGATGATCCAATAGAGAAAAATAATGTATGATAATTTATCAAAAAAATGCAAGGATTCTAATAAAAATGCGATGATCATATCATGTTTAAATGACTTAAATGGATAAAGTTGGGTCTTTTTGGATAAAAGAGGCATCTTTGGATTAGTTTGAGATTAATAGTGCATAAAACATGAAGTTTAGGATTTGTTAGTAAAAAGGGCATTAAAAAGTGAGAATTAGGGTTTGGGAAGCCAAAACCCTAATTTGGAACCCAAGTCAGTCTTAATGGTGGATTTTTTCGATAAATTAGTAATACTTGGGTGTTGTGCACTAATTTCAGGGTGATTTCTTGCTTATTCTCAACTACTCATATCATAGAATTTTGATCACTTCTTAGAAAGGTATGTGGTAGTGCCTATTACTGCTCAACTTAAATGACTTCTAAGGTTTTCTATGGCTTTCTACATTGATTGCAAATAGACTATTTGAAATCTACAATCTTTAAAGACTCTATTAGTATCACATTATATAAGTATGACTTGCCCAACTTTCTATGGTGGATTTAAGTGATACATGTAGGATGTACGAAATGTCACTATGGTAATGGGTGATAAGGCCGAGACAAGAAGATCACCAATAAGACCAGGTCGGGATAGGATGGTCATTATGAGGCAAGATTAGGAAAGGAAGGCCACAAAAAACTAGGCCCGAGATTGGGAAGGTTATGAGAAGTCCACATCAGGGACTAAACCCTAGAGAGAGGGTTCCCCACATGAGTACTTCAGAGAGGGAGTGTACCACATATATTAAATTGAGAAGTTAGAAAGAAAATGCATGTTCAATTTTGTAATGAAAATTATTTATATGGCTGATTATATTGTTACACCTACATGCAAATATTTTGGTTCCCTCACATACCGGTTTAACTTGTTATGTTGATTGTGTTTTTTCCCATGGCATTTTAGGTACATGCTAGATAAGATGATAACAAGATATGATGGACAAAGGAAATTACTTGAAGACATTAAAATTAACTTGTAAGGAGGATTAGATAAATACTTATTCTCATATATTCAGTTTTGATGTAAGAAACTCATGTAACTCCTTAGAGGAGCTCTTTTTAAACAATATTTGAAGTAATGGAAATTATTTTCTATTATTTGTTATTTTATAAATTTGGATCCTTGGGAAATTTTAGGTGATGGCTCTCAACTTTAAGGCCTTCCTTAATTGGGGGTTACCAAAAAGTGAGGTTGCTACAGTAAATGTCACATGAGTTTTTGTAAGGTTCATCGGAGGTCGTCCACACTGAGTTTTCATCAGAATATGAGTTGAGTTTTCAACGATTGACGGGCATGGGTTATTCATATATTATTAGCATCTGCAATTATTTTGGTAGGCAGTGTAGTGGATTCTTGTAAATAAACTCGAGGAAGTTATGTGTTCAAATATCTCCCAACATGGTAACAAACAAACCATAAAGTTATTTTTTTAGGGCAAAACATACATATTTTGAAAATTCAGGCTTAGGGAATCAAGAATGTCTTATGTTCTTACCATAGATAATCATTTAAGTGATACAAAGGTAACAAAATCCAAGATTAACCATTAAACTATCCAAACAACCCATAAAATCAAGTCTTAAAGCATTTCTAGCATGATTCTAGCATTATAGGGGCTTGCATGTAGGTTACCCAAACATATAAGGTAAGACAACAATTGTATCACTCACCTTGTATGAATATCAAGAGGTCTAGCAAGAAATAACATGATGCAAACTTTAAAACCCCACAAAATGGCCCACCAACAGCTCCTCAAAAAAAATCTAGCCTTAACTAGGTCAAAGAGAGAAGAAAAGAGGGACCTTTAGCCCAATAAAGCCACATCCACCATGGTTCTCCATGTACCATTGATAAAAAAAGGGAAAGAGAGGGAAAATAGATATAAAAGAGAATAAAAAAGAAGATCTTACATGTTATATGGTCAAAACATGGTTCTTTAGCCTTAGATCCTCCAAGGCAAGCTTGATCTCCACCAAAGAAGATCTAGCACACCCCAGAGTCTTACCCTCAAAGTACGTTATCTCCACCCATGTTCTATCAGCTACTAGGGTTGCAAATGAAACATAAGTCAAGGGGTGAGATGGTATTTATAGTTGGTGTAGTTAAAAAGTCTAAACACTTAGTGAGCCCATCAAACACTAAAGCAAGAAATGTAATTAATCACCTATATGATGGACTCATCGACCACCTTGTCCAACTGATCCATCAACCACCTTGGAGAGCATACTTATCGACCACCTTGAAGATCATACCTGTTGACCACCTTGTCTAACAGACCATCGATCACCTTGCTAGGAGACTTGTCAACCTCCTAGTCTACCTATCGGTCAACCATCTCACTAGTGAGGCCATTTACCCTCCTTAGAGGGGACCCATCAACCCGCATTAGCGAGTCCATCAAACCAGGTTTATGAGTGAGAAAAATGTGGCTATAACCAATTAATTGAATGGTCAATTACACTATAATTAATTTGGTTGATATATCTTATTAATTGGTTAAATGATTAATTTATTGGTCTAAAATATTTTCTATTTGGTTAACCAAATTAGCTAAATATCCACAGTTTATCCACATAAATTCTAAAGATATAAATACCTTTATAGTTGTTGTTTTTTCCAGCAAACCTCTCCATTTATATGTTAATCAAATTTTGATGAACTTTATAGCATTTATATTGTATGAAATTCTACTATGATGCGATAATTGATCATAATTTTATAAAGACTTTCAACAATATTGTCATAGAAGCATTATTGGGTTAACCAAATTAAAAAAAAAACTAACCAATAATTGACTAATCGCAACCAAATTACTGACTAAAATTCTATTAGGTTCACGGTTAAAATTTGAAACCATGAATTGACCAACTAACCCAAGAATAAAATTTACCATTTATCAACAAATTAGTCTAATGTTCACCCCTGCCTAGGTAAGAATGGAACCATCGAACTTGTTATGAGGAAAACCATTTACTACTCAACTTTTCTACCCATCAAACCTGGTCAAGCTAGCCATCGATTTTGGTTAGAGTGATGACCCATCGACCATGGTCAGCATGACAAGTCCTCAACATCGGTTAGAGTGATGAGCCAATGACCATTGTCAGCATGGCAAGCCATCAACCTGTGTTAGGCAATGCCATCAACCTTTATCAGATGCAAGCCATCAACCCTCAAGGTTTAACGGTCAATTACCAACTAGGGCAAAATCCATAAACCTCTCCCCCAGAGTTAGTCATTGACCTCACCATTATTTGAGCCATAAACCCCACATTCTCAACTACTATCCCTAGCTTAGTTTGAAGCAAAGGCACAAGGGTGAAACCAAGGAACCAATGGTTGACACATCATGGACTCATCATATAGAGCACATACATGAAGTAAATCCTAATCTCAAAACTTTCAAATTTATTGCAATTAGTACCATAATAATTCAATTACTTCAGTAAACCATGAATATAGGGCAAACAATATGTGATTAGTACTAAATTAGGGATATATCAAGATATAAAAAATTGATTTATAGTTAAGCATACAATTATGGTAAACAAGAAAAAATAGGGTTAAGATAGTTATGTGGTCTAACAACCCTAACCCCCAACAAGGATTTTTCCCTCAAAACCCTAAAACAAAGATGGGTACTTCCTACACATCTTATCCTCTAGACTCCACATGACCTACACAATTATGATGCCACAAAACCTTCACTAGAATTATATCTTTCTTCCTTAACTTTAGTACACATATGTCCAAGATCAAGTCCGTCAATATACATGGACTTCCATTGGCTGTATCATTTTCTTGATATCGTGATGACACTTCCTTAGCATCAAAACATGAAAAACATTATGCAAATGACTCAACACATAGTGGTATCTCTAAAACATAGGCCACTTTTCTGACACATTCAATGGTAGGATATGGCCTAATCAAGCTAGAATCCAGATTTTCCTTCTTCTCAAACCTCAAAAGTTCTTATAATGTGAGACTATCAGATACACTAGGTATCCAACCAAGAATTCTAATGGTATGATGTAGTTATTGCATAAGATTACAATCTATCAATGTTGTCTGAAATTGTTGCTTGATGACCTTTATCTTTATGTTGTTTGTTGCACCAACTATGATTTAAAAGTTGATATTCACCTACCTCATACCAATAAAGAGGTAATTTATACAAATCCTCATATGAACATATATATATGCTTCTTTGAAAACTATTAATGTAGGCAAAATATATCAAACTTTGGTGAGTATACCAACTTCCAAGGAATTGGAGAACATATGCTCCCAAAAGACCTTCTACAACGTATATCATTCTCTATGTAGGACCATCTTTGTGCGAGTCGAAGATTGTAATGAACTTTAATTGACCCCCCAAGTGTCCATGTAGAAAATCCCAAAATCATCTTGTAAACTACGACCCCCTATCTGACTCTATGGTTGTCACTACACCAAGCATATGAACTATCTCGTCACTATAGATCTATGCCAATTTTTCAACTATGAGGATAGTTTTGACTAGAATGAAGTGAACTGAATTTGTTAAGTGATAAAAAACTACCTTCATCTAATCATACCCCTTGTTTGTCTTAGGAAGACCAACCACGATGTCCATATTCACATGATCCCATTTCCATTCTTGAACTGGAAATGGTTGCAAAAATCCTACAAGATTCTGATGTGCAACCTTGACCTATTGATAGATTGTTCACTTTGCCACAAACTCTTCCATGACATGCTTAATTCTACATCACTAATACAAGTCCTTTAGATTATGTTACATATTTTTGTTACTAATATGCATAGCGTACAATGAGTACCATGCTTCTTCTATCGCCATATTCCTCAAACCTCTTACACTAGGCACCATCATCATGTTATGGAAGCAAACTATTCCATCCTATGAATCATGAAAATTATCGTGCTTCTTGTTGCCAAAACACGACCAGATATTATGTAGTGCATCATCATCCTTCTATTCATATATAATCCATTATTCTAATGTCAAATTTATCTACAAGTGTGCTAGTAAACCTCCTAGCACAGAATTCTCCATATGTATATTCATCTCACAAAGAGTGACCATATGCCCCCCTCAAAGCAAGCCATAGAATGCAAGTGTACTTTATCTTTGGAAGAATACAAAGATAACTTTCTTATCAAAGAATTAACCACAACATTCTCCTTACCTAGTTGACAATATTTTATATAGTTTAGTCCTTAATCAAATCCAACCACCTCCTCAGTCTCATGTTCAACTCTTGCTATACAAAAGATGCAACTGATGTTCTTGTGGTTTGTGAGTATCTGATACTTCTCCCCAATAAAGGTAGCACCTCCACACTTAGAAAATAAAAAATCACTACTCGAAATCCAGATCATGTGTTTGGTAGTTCTCCTTGAAAAATCACTAGAGGGGGGTGAATAGGGTTTTAAAATTAATGTAACAATTATTTAGCTCAAACAACCACAAATGAAAAAGCAAGAAGGAGACAAGGGATTTAGAGTGGTTCCTACCTTAGCAAATACTAAGGTAGTCAGTCCACTACCCGGTTGCTTACCCAACCGGGATTTTGAAAGTATTTATTTTATTACCTTCTCAAGGAATTACACAAAATACAATACTTTCTTACACCCCTTTGAACGGCCTTCACTTTGAAGTAGATGCACCAACTCGAGGTAGCCTTCTTGAAGTAACTCCAAGCTCCCCCTTGAAGTAGCCTTCCTCTTTGAAGTAACCTCCCGTTGCACCAGCCTTCTTAAAGTAGTTCAAAGTCTCCTTCTTCACCAAGAAGATCACGACCCTCTCCAATCCGCAGCCTCCAACCTAGGAGTATCAAGGAGAGTACAAGCAATGAAAGTGAACAAGAAAGGAAAATGGAAATTACAACTTATCCTTTGAAGCACAAGGCTTGATTTGCCTATATCAAGTGTGTAGATCTCCTAACCAATGTATATGGAAGTGTGATGGCTGTGGATAGGAGATACTAGCCTATAGGACACGAAATTAGAGAAAAGAGAAAAATAGCCAATTGTGAATGCGCTCAATTGCTCACAAACAGGTTTCTCAATGCAAGTGTATGCTCAAAGATTGCTCAAGTGTGTAATAATTAAGTTTAGGTGTCCTAAGGCATGTCCTATTTATAGGAATGACCTACGAGTGCTTTTAGAGGGTTCTAAGTGCTTAACTAGCTGTTAGGTACACTTTAGTTGCTTTTAGCAATGACTAGTTAATTAATTCTGCAAGTGTTGTCAGAACCCATCTCGGTCGAGAAATTGTCGACCGAGACACCTACTCGGTCGAGGTTTTGTCGATCGATAGGCTCTCTGGATCAAGTGTTTGCAACGTTCATCTCCAACTTCCAACTACCTTGTCAGCTGTGTCTAACGGCTACTTGGGTCTTTCTCGGTCGAGAAGTTTGTCGACCGAGAGTGTCTCGGTCGAGGAGTTTGTCGACCGAGATTGACCCTGTTTCAATATTTCAAATAAAGTGCTAAGTGTATGTATGAGTGTGCATATGTGACACTAATGAAGGGAATGATCTATCTAAATGTAGTGATTGGCTAGGGAAGATCTAACGCTTGATTTACATGAAGTCTAAGTACTTGTACATTATATATTTGTACAAGTTTACAATTGATTACATTTCATGAAATTTACAAGCATTCAAGCATATAGATTCCCTAGTGCTTTATCATCCACCTCATTCCTACAACACTCAAGTAGCACGTTAGATCAACAAGAATGAAATGTTTGTCATCATCGAAACAAAGGGATTTATCATAATGTCAATTTAGCCAACACTCCTTGTGATTCTTGAGTTGTTTGGAAGCATAATAAATCACATTCTTGTCCTACATTAGCACACAACCAAATTGATTCTTTGAAGATTCAAAAGAAACAAGGTACATTTCCTCGACTCTATAAGAACTAACAAAGGTGTTTATGTTGACTTTTCTTAAAAAAAGCAGCAATAACACTCCTTGTCCTAAACAAAAGGTACATCGTTCTTGGTCAGCCTAGTTAACGACACAGTATAGCCTTCAAGCTCATGATGTTTTGTCTATAATAACCAGTTAAACCAAGAGAACTCCATACCTATATCGATGTATTGGGATTATCACATCTCAACATTGACTCCCCCATCTTGGGGTCTACTAAAATCCCCTCCATCAAGGGGAAGTCTGATGAATGTTCTCCTCCATTATCCAAAGATGGACTTAACACTACAATCAAGGATGGTTTGAGAAAGAGAAGAGACAACTAATCACTATCTCAACTAATTCCAAAGAAATTTTTCATATGGATTTGACAATTTTTTGTATGGTAAACTACTTGTGTTGTTACAACCCCAATTTTTGGGCTTGAATGGTTTGAAATGCAATTTCTCCAATAAATGCATGATCATGGGAATTGTATAACTTATGTGCATTGAATGGATTTCCTTTGCAACATTTCCTTTGTGCATGTGATTTCATGGATCATAATATGTTAATGAGTCCAATATATTAAAAGAAAAAGAAGAAATCAAATAATGCATTATTAAGAAGGAAATTTGAGATAATGATGAAACTATGAGAAATATGTGGGAATATGTTTGAATAATCATCATGGATGAGATTTAGAATCCACAAGGTTTATAATTATAAAAGGAATCCAAATAAAGAGAATAAAAGAGTAAGAGAGAAAAAATATGAGTAAAATATGCCTTATTAAGAGATAACTTGTATATGAAGAAAAGTCTCTCATACTTTCACATTGAGTCCTAAACTTGGCTCACAAGTATTTTAAGGCATTAGAAATTTTACCTTAAAATTTGATAAGAAAAGAAATTAAGGTGAGAGAGTTATGGATTTTTTCTATTCTGGACTCTACAACATATCAGGTTCTCGTTAATGGCGAACCCTCGGATGTGATTAAACCCCAAAATGGGTTGAGGCAAGGAGACCCCCTTGATCCCCTCCTTTTTGTTCTATGTATGCAAGGGTTTACCGCTATGATGGATTTCAATATTTCTCAAGGTTTCTTTAAACCTCTGAAGGCTTCAAAGGAGTTGAGTGTTTCCCATACTATTTTTGCTGACGATCTCATGATTTATGGTATTGCTGACTATGCTAATGCTAGATGTTTGAGGCAGATTCTGATGGATTTTGGTAGAGTCTCTGGGTTGGTTATAAACTCTAACAAGAGCCTTATATACTTCAGTAAGAGTGCTGTGAAGGATGTGTTTACTGAGTATATTGATATCAAAGAAGGCTCCTTGTCCTCTACCTACTTGGGAGTTCCTTTATTTGTGGGGAAGCTTACCAAGAATATGTGTCTACCCCTGATTGATAAGCTAAAGATCAAACTCGACAGCTGGAAAACTCATCTCTTATCTTTTGCAGGGAGAGTGGAGTTGGTGAGGTCGACTCTTTCAGCCTATAGTCTTTATTGGACTGCAGTGTTTCCTCTACCTGCCTCTGTGATTGAAGATCTTAATAGGATCTATAGAAATTTCATTTGGGTAGATAAGGAGGAGAACAGAGTGATGCATCATGTTAATTGGGATTCTATTTGCAGACCAAAGAATGAAGGAGGTTTGGGGATTAAAAACACATAGGATGTTAATAAATCTAGTTTGATCACCAATTTCTGGAACATTGTGCTTGATAACGATAACCTTTGGGTTAAGTGGGTTCATGGCAAATATTTAAAGAAAAATTTGATATGGAATTACACTTGTAAACCTAATCACTCTTGGCTCCGGAGAAATATTATGAAGGTCAGAAAGGATGTCCTGGAGAACACCTCTTTCCAAGTTGGGAAAGGTGATAAAATCCTTATGTGGGGTGATCCTTGGTTAAAGGGATCTATGTTTCTCAATGAATGTGTGGACAAAAGAATTTGTTTGATGCTTGGCTTGGGGAACTTGATTAAGATTAAGAACATTCTGTAGGATGGTCAATGGAAGATCCCTGGGAATAGGAGGTTGAGCCCTCTTTTGAAGTTTTTTAGTGAAAATGTGTCCATTTCTGATAAATCTGACCAGATCACTTTTAATGGTAAAATGGAGGTTAAAGTGAAAGATGTTTGGAACTGCATTAGGTTTAAGTGGTCGAGCCTTATGTGGGCCAAACATCTATGGAAGCTTAAGATTCTATAAAACTATAAAGTGATGTGTTGGAAGTTGGGGCTGGATTGTCTGCCTGTGATGAACTGGTTGAAGAATAGGCATTTTCAGTTGCCTTCTATTTGTATGCTCTGCAGGTTGGATGAAGAGTCTACTACAAACTTGTTTCTGGAGTGTGCTTGCTCCCAGGCTATCTGGAGGAAAGGGATTATGGATGTCTATATGCTTGATACCCCAAATGATTGGATGTCTATCTGGAGCAGCTCTGATAAAAGGATGTCTAGCTTTTTCTCGATTTCAATCTATCACATATGGATGACTCGCAATAGAATTATCTTTGAGAATTGGTCCTATGATGAAGATATGATTTGGTCCTGGATTTGCAGGGATTTCAATCTTCTTTTCAATTGAGTGGTTTTCTTGGGAGGGTCTGCTTAAAGTGAGTTAGGCTTCTTGGTCTGCTGAGAGATTTCTTTGCTGTTGATGTCCTGCTCTTATCTGGTCCGGTGTGCTTGGTTCTATGCGGGGCTTTCTGTTGCTTTCCTTATCTGTAGATCCCTGTTTATGGGATGGATGTATCCCTCTGTTTCTTTCCTTTGTTTTCTCTTTTGTTTTTGTTCCTTTGGTGATAGCCCTCTGTAGCTTGCTATCCGTTTTCTTGTATATACTTCCTAGACGTTTTTCCTGGTGTGGTGTTTTGGGACCCACCAGTTTCTACCTTGAGGAAATAAAGAGAGTACCACACTTGCTTGAGCAAAAAAGTTATGGATTTTACAAGAATACATAAAGTGTATAAGTTGATAAGATGTTACAATAAATGTAATAATTTCCCTCTCATACATGGAATATTGTTTCCGGCTTTGAGTGTCGTGCCACACGAGAGTCATTGGATCCTAGATCCTACGGTGATAAAGTCATCACCTAGCTCTGCCCAATGAAGAAAGTCAGGAATAGTAGATCTCGAACTCACGTGAGAATACCACTCTCCCTCGGTCATCTTATCTCTTGTTTTCTTTCCCTTTGTGTTTAAGAGAGAAAACTAGACCCAATGATCCCTTGAGGGACATGTTCTGAGGAGGAATGAGAGTTTTCCCAATTTGCTTGAGAGACAGATCCTGAGTGGGAGTGCCTCACACCAACATGCCTATATAAGGAGGCATTTCCTTCTTTGAGAACTGAGGAAAGTATCACGGAGGCCAAATGAATCTTTCTCTGCTCTTAATTTGGTCGCACACCTTGCCCTTTTGATCCTCTCAAGTTCCCTGTACGGTGCTTCATGGTGGGGCTTCTTCTCCTGCAAACCTTGCCCCTCTGGTGGTTTTGAGACCACCAATGTGTCTTCCCGGGCATGGTGGAGGTGAAGGCCCTTCTCCCTCGAACAGTGGTGCCCCACACCGCAGGTTCAACTCAGCGGTTGACCGACCCCTGTTGCCTATTCGCAAGACTCACTGGGAGAGGGGTTGAAGACAGTAGTGAGGTGAATGACTAAGATACCCCTACGAGTATGTGTAACACCCGAGGGTACAGGAGACTTTTCCGGCGAGTTAAAGATGCTCAGATTATGTAGTAGTCGCTGATGTGTCGAGCCCCTATTGGCTCAGGTAATACTAATTTTGTAAATATTGTAGAAATTTATTGGTAACTTGAATAAAGTCATGTTATATATGAACTTTGATCAGAAAAATAAATCCAATAAAAATATGTTCAGGATCAAAATATTCCTCTAGTTTGAAAAGATTATAAAGTTATCATCTTTAATGGTTTAATTAATAAAAAACCCTAAGTTTTGACGATTAGTGAATTTCATAATGTTCTTTAGATAATCTAAGCTGATATTAACCTATTGTTAATAAAAGGAATATTTAGATCTAAAAAGATGATCTTTATGCATAATTGGCTTAATTTAGGGTTCCATGTACATGAATATGCATTAGTTGGTCTAGAAATTCTAATTTTGATAATTGTGACTTTTATGGTTTTAATTGTGAAAACCCATGTTTAAGACAAAGATATTATGTTCTAAATCCAATTTGAGAATAAAGGATCCTGAATATGGATAATTTGAGTAATTAGGGTTTTTATGAGTAGAAAAGAAATTTTAGGGTTTGCTGACCTAAAAAGAATAAAGTTTATGAAATTGATCTAAGAATCCCTAATGAATCCTAATGAGACTTAGAAACCTTGGTAAGGTGTCCCAAGTTAATAAGGATTTGTTTGGTATATGTTTGTGACAATTAAACATTATACATGCTTTCAGAATCAATGTTTTCTTGAATGATTGATTAGCTTGCTTGATTGGACATCTAGTTGGATATAGATATATTGCTTCTTTTAAGACTCCAAATTAGGTATTTGCTTACACTTATGACTAATCTCTCTGGTTTCACAGTGATTTCTGAGGTTTTATCGGTTGCTTAGAAATAACTTCTTGGTTGACTTTTATTTCATGCAACTGTGAAGTGACTATGACTATCACCATAAGTAAATATGCATGACTAGCTCAGATCCTAGTCCTCCTCTGTAGCTTTGATGATGATGAGATGGATGACCTAGTACATGGTATACCCTTGGGGTAGGATCATCATGTTATCATGAGTCGATGTGTTGGTCTACCCTTGGGTAGGACCATACGACTACACAACCCTATGTAGTGATCTACATGTAAGGTAGGATCATAGGGGTTATTTGAGATCTACCATATGGAAGAGGTAGTATCTATGTCCACTGTAGGAATAGCACATAGGCAAGGATATGTAGGGGTTGAGTAGTTATGATTAGTACGTTAAGTTTCATCTGTTAAGCAATAATTTGGTTGCATTATGTTGTTACAAATAGATGCAAGATTTTGGTTCCCCCACATTCCAGTATAATTCATTATACTCGCCATCATTTTGTTTGTCAGTGTTTTAGGAATATCTCAAATTGGACAAATAGTAAAGTGAAACTTGTGAATAATAAATTTAAATCACAAAGGAGGATTTAGTTAGATAGAAATCTACCGTGGGTAGAAGTTCCAGATTCCTATTTCTGAAAGGTATGTGAAAAGTAAAATTTTATCCTATTTTAAGATTAGTATTTGGTAGAATTTATTAATTATTTTTTATTATTTATAAAACCATTGATCTTGTTTTGGGATAGTGACTCTGACTTCTTGGTCTTCCTTAATTGTAGGTTACTGGGAGGTGGGATTGTTATTTTTGGTATTAGATCCAAGTTTTCCATTTAATCTCTAATAATTATTAAATTTTACAAATTCTTTAGAGCCGCAGGGAGTTATTAGAGGATTTTCCAGTGATAGAGGTGTCTAGGATAGGATCATAATCCATGGGCTAGTAAGATTTTCCTCCACCCTGCTAATCAATCTACGAGGACTCCCATATTCTGTGTGACTGCCTGGCCAAAATTGGAGGATTTGACTTGAAATAACATACCTCTGGGTCTTCTCTCATCTGTCTTCATCCCTTCTCTACCCCGTTCATTGAATACCTTTAAGAGATTAGGGTTTTTCTCTCTCTACCACCCTCTTGAGTTCGAGGTAAGTATGATAAGGATTAAGGAATCCTACACCAAATAATAAAAAGCATGTAAGAAAGATGTTATGGACATAGGTTTTTGATAATTAGAAACTCAGATTGAGTTTAGTTACATGCTTAGCTTGCATGACATGTGTTGTTGTGTCCTCATGAGAGATTTGAGGTTAGACCTTCTAGTAGGATGGGGAGGAGAGAGATATGTTGGGTTTTAGGGGAGGCAGAGATGGTAGTGGAAACAAAAAAAAAATCTCCCCAAACCCAAAACCCAAAGATATCTCGTCAACATATATACGGTAGGAAGGATGGTTTGTATAGGCATACCTTATCCCGAGGCTTGCTCGGTGATGTAACCTCATGGAGAGCGTGGTCTTCATCTCCGATCTTGGACAGTGTCTATGTATCTCCTGGTCGCACCTGGACTGACGAATTGACGGTTGTCCTCTGAGGGACATAAATCTCCCACCTCTATAGTAGTCCACACGGACCACCGGGAACTTCAGTCATCCTGTCCTACAGAACACTAGAAGGAGTTGTCCCCTTCTGTTAGTTTACTAGTCACTGACGTACTCTCCTGCCACCAGTTGTCGCCATGCAGTTGTCTTTCCCTCACTATGCCTCCCTAGTCGGGTAGCACCTGCTCAGTCTCTCCCAGTTCACAACCAAAGAGGACAACTTTGCAGAGCAACTGGCATTGTCTGAGCTGTTCTTCTTGAGAAGCCCCCAGTACCCCTTTTATATATAGGAGGGGTCAGGGTTCTCATCCCCGGGCAATGCGGGACTAAAGTGAGAGTAGAAGGGTCTGGAATTTCCACGAATTGATATGATGCGGCAGGTGAACCGGTCGTTTCACAAATGAACCAGTCATTTGAGGACTAAACCGATCAGTTCATCTCATGAATCAGTCGTTTGGGGAGCTGAACTGATCGGTTCATTCATGAACCAATTATTTCACTTCCCGTGGCAGTTCCCAATTGACTTTCCTCTTTCCGTTTCCAATTAATCCAAATATCAATACTTGTCCCAATCAAATTGTACAAGTAAAACAAAAAAAATCTCACACAACCTAACTTTCCAAACTGGATTGTTTGGTCCAACTGAACAGACCAGTTCAACACTTGAACCAGTCATCTCACTTGACCCTGATCCAATTGGTTCAACAACTTGAACTGGTTGATTGGCAGTCTAGGTTGTGCAGAAATCGATCAATGTAGTTCTCAATCAATCTGACACCCAAATCAGTCAGTCCAACACTTGAACTTGGTGATTTTGAGTCAAGTCAATTGATTGAATGTTTAATTGGACTACTAAACACATTTATTAAACAATATAAACATCATTTGTAGATAAACTCCTCTTCCAGGTTAAATCCTATGTGTGTGACCCTGCATGCCCATTTCACATTGGCAGTGGAAGTCCATAACACTTATGACTTCACAAGAAAAGAGTGGTGCCTAGTCGCACATCAGTGCTACCCAAGTGAAAAGGAAAGTTGGAGAACAACTTTCAATCCTACAATATGTGATTGGTGTTACAGTGTATGTATAATTCCTTTGTCACTGATATCTTGAATGAACTCAAGGCATGGAACAATCATCCTTTCAACGTTCATTCACTTCCTTGATCTCAGAGCAGACTGGATGAGATATGTGTGACATCAATATTACATAGTGATTCACACATGCATGTGCATGCCTTTCTCAGTCCTACTCATCAAGTGGCCATGCACATCAAACTCCCTCAGGAGGGACAAATCCCATATCTATCACTCAACCCTCAAAAGCCCCATGTGTTAAAGTCACCCAATCATCACCTTTATAACAATCTATATTTTAGAACTGTGTTTGATGATGTCAAAGTGTACCCAATGACATGCGTTGAGTGTAGTGATTTCAGGTCAAAGAATCACACTCACCACCATCAATGTGAGAGCTGACTGTGACTACCAAGTCATGGTTCCATGTGTCACTCTCACAGTGGGTTTGTCTGATATACTTGTTTTCTAACAAGTACCTATGTGCTTGGTTTGATATCACTATATCATGACTAATGAGATTTTGTCATCAACCAACACACAATCTAGTCTTGTGTGTCATTATTGTCTATCAACCTTCCACAATGACATCTGATTAGGGACATAACAAGAATGTACAAACTCTTAACATCTATATGATCTCATCATTCAAGTCAGGTACTTGAAGGCATACATCATTGAGTATTGCCATTCTCTAGACATTCAATCTATTCTGTCATTATCTCATAACTGACTGAACCAGAATGAATTGGAAGCTTTCCTTTGATGTTTATCAATTCAATCTTAATGTATCCCATCAATCATCCCTTGATTGGCTCTCAGGGCATACATACCAACAAGATAGTCTTGGAGGAAGAAGCCTCCAAGAAGAGGAAGAGACCTGACACGTCCTCTGAGGATGATGCTCATCCCAAAACCTTAAGTGGTGGATAGAGAAAGAGAAGACACAATGAGTTGGATATCATAGTTGACCATGCATGTATGTATGTGGGTTTGACATGCATGCTTTACGTAAAGGTTTTGAGTGCACATGAGTAGAAAGAGGCATGCACCTACATAGAGGAGAACGACAACAAGGTTGGAAGCATGTTTTAGACTTAAGGCAGAAGATTTATGCATGATAGTTTGTGAGATAGTCATGCAAAGCCTTGGATGATCTTGGCCAGACATAAGTTTTAATAGTATGTTTCACCCTGATAGGGATAGACGTATATCCTTAAGAGCTTGACCCATCTTCTGAGAGAGAGCCTCCAGCGGTAAGATCAGTTGTAGGGTTAGCTCTAAGGGAGAGATAGAGTGAGACACAATGAAGAAGGTTGGAGACCTAGACTCTGAAACATGAGGGATCATGCGGAGGTTTGGTACGATATGGCCTAGGACAAATGGCCATGATTGGATGTATGTAGTTGCCTCATGCATGATCCTTGGAGGCTTGTTGTACCTTAGATGCCTTTAGAAGAAGAAAACCGTAGAAAAGGGAAAGAGGCTTTGTAAATGAACGTACATATGATACAAGTACCTACCTTTTAGGTGTAGGAAGGAGAGTTCCATAGACCCTGAAGGGGTATAGTAACAAGTTGTGAGGCCTCGTACCTAGTCGGTATTCCTAGTGTAGGACTCTAAAGGTTGTTAATGTGGAAGAGTACTAGGATGTATATTGCCTATATGGTATAGGTTTGGTGCATGGTTGAACAGATGAGCATGCAATTAGATAGTTGATACATAAGAGGTGAACCTGGGGTTCCTAGACCAAAGAGGGGAAGTAGTAGTACCTAGTGCACATGATGCTCACGAGACTAATTAGTTCATAATATTTGAATATGGCACCCCCAATGTATTAGAGAAAAAGGAAACCCCAATTAAACTAAGGTATATGTTTGATGAACCCCTCACACAGGTTGGTAGGTGTGAGTTCAGTCAAACCTTGAGGAAATGACTAAGGATTGTATATATATGACTAACATGAAGACCCAAGAGTGTTTGGAAACAACCTTTCCATGGATGTAAATGTAGATGGAGATATCCATGATGTGGAGACATGTAATGTACGTTTAAACTTAGATTGGAAAGTGTAATGGCGATATGTGATGCACCATCTCTACTCTTAGAATGGGATGAACTTTGTATTTGGACTACAGCCAAATGCTTATTTCCTCTTGTTATGGGTGTGAGAGACAGGGCAAAACGCATGCCATACACTAAGGATAAAGGTGATATGAGTTGAAACATTTCTATGATGTTTGAGGATAGAGGAAATACCACACCCTTTTAAAGGTATGGTATGAAAGCACAAATGAACTAAGGTAATCATCATATGAGGACATACTCGTCCAGAGAAATTTGAATTTTACGAGTTAAATTTTGGGTTTGATAACCGAGATGATGAAAGAAAGAACTCAAAGTTTTCTTGACTTAGATAGACATAAATCTGAGACAAGGATGATGAGTGGAGTATATGAAGGTTTATGTTTTCACCATCACCTAGCACATAAGGAATTGTATGTGACAACACGTACTCTTAGTCGAGACACAACTCAGGTGTACAATTGTCTTATCTAGTTGGTAGAGAGGGCTGAAAGAGGTTTCCAGGTGGACCCTATGACCGTTAGAGGACTAGGCCTATGGGGATAACACCCAGATACAACTAGACCCATTGGTCAAGTTGGTGGTTGCCCAGTTAGCCAACTCAGAGCTTGATGAGATAAAAGGATGGTTATAAGAATCTCAGACACACCTCCCAGGAAAAGGAGGTGGTGAAACCCACTACTATAGTGTTTTAGGGTTTCTGAGGAGTCACCCTTAAGGAATCATGCCATGCAAGAATCTCATGATTTAAGTACACTGTACACCATGGTACCATAAGGATGGTAAAAATTTGTAGTGGTACTTTGAAGGCCTGAAATGAAGAAGGATATAGAGGTGCATGTGGCCAGTTGCCATACATGCTAGAGGGAGAAGGCCGAACACCAGTAACTCGATATATTGCTACAGACAATGAGAAGGCCCCAAGAGGGAATGGGAGAAGATCACCATGGACATTGTAGTGGGTCTCCCCTGGACAAAGAGAGGTCATGATGCAATATGGGTTATGGTAGATTGCCTTACCAAATCAACACATTATCTTGCCTAAGAGAGCACTGCCAATGTGACAGATCTAGTTGAACCATATATATATATATATATATATATATATATATATATATGAGAGAGAGAGATAGTTCAACTACGCAGTGATATGAGTTCAAATATCTTGAGTATGACCTCAAGTTCGCTTCCATATTGTGAAAGTAGGTACATGAAGAACTTGATTGAAGTTTTATGCAGCATATCACCCTTTGACTGATGGACAGTCAAGAGAGTATGATCCAGACATTAGCAGGTCTGATGAGAGCATATGTGCCCATTCAAGGTGATACATGAGAGCAGATCCTGCCCCTAACAGAGTTTTCTTGTTATGATAGCCACCAAAGCCAGTGTCAGGATGTATGAAGCTCTGTAAGGAAGTCTGTGTCGGTCACCGCTTCACTAGGGTGATGTTGGTGAGAGGACCTTGTGAGGGTCATAGAAACCACAATGTATGCAAATGAAGTCGCTTTGATCAAGAAATGCCTAAGAAAGCCCAGGATTGACAGGAAGCGTGTGCTGATGTGAAGCAGACTGACTTGCAGTTCACCGTGGGTGAGCATGTGTTTTTGAAAAATCTGACCCCTCCAAGCTATAGCTAAGGAAGATAAGTCCCAAATACATGGGTCCAATTGAGATGGATTGGTGGAGTTGCTTATGTTTAGCCTTACCCCTAAGGATAATATGATGTATGATGTGTTCCATGTGTCTGATCTAGAGCACTATGTGATGTAATCGAGCCATGTGTTGAGCATTAAACCTATTGAGCTTCAAGGAAGGCTGACATATCCTGAGTCACATATGAGGGTACGAGATACCAAGGTGAGAGAGAACTCAGATGTAAGAATATAAGATGATAAAGGTTCTTTGGAAGCACCATGGAGAGGATGAAGCTACATGGGAGCCAATGATCAACATGGAAAAGTCTTATCCTGAATCGTTTGTATGTTTGCTGGAATTTTGAGGGCAAAATTCCTATAAAAGGGGAAGGATGTTACAACCCCAATTTTTGGGCTTCAATTGTTTGAAATGCAATTTCTCCAATAAATGTATAATCACGGGAATTGTATGCTTTATGTGAATCGAATGGATTTCCTTTGCAACATTTCCTTTGTGCATGTGATTTCATGGATCATAATATGTTAATGAGTCTAATATGTTAAAAGAAAAAGAAGAAATCAAATAATGCATTATTAAGAAGGAAATTTGAGATAATGATGAAAATATGAGAAATTTGTGGAAAGATATTTGAATAATCATCATGGATTAGATTTTGAATCCATAAGGTTTCTAATGGTAAAAGGAATCCAAATAAAGAGAATAAAAGAGTAAGAGTGAGAAAATATGAGTAAAATATGCCTTATTAAGAGATAACTTACATATGAAGAAAAGTCTCTCATACTTTAAAAATTGATTCCCAAACTTGTCTCACAAGTATTTTAAGGCATTAGGAAGTTTCCATTAAAATTTGAGAAGAAAAGGAATTAAGGTGAGAGAGTTATGGATTTTACAAGAATACATATAATGTATAAGTTGATAAGATGTTACATTAAACGTAACAATTTCACTCTCATATAGGGAATATTGTTTCAGGCTTTATGAGTGTCACCCCATACGAGAGTCATTGGATCCTTGATCCTACAGTGATGAAGTCATCACCTAGCTCTGCCCAACGAGGAAAGTTGGGAACAGTAGATCCCAAACTCACTTGAGAATACCACTCTTCCTCAGGCATCTTTGTTCTTGTTTTCTTTCCCTATGTGTTTAGGAGAGAAAACTAGACCCAATGATCCCTTGAGGGACCTATTCTAAGGAGCAACGAGAGTTTTCCCAATTTGCTTGACAGACAGATTTCTAGTGGGAGTGCCTCACACCAACATGCCTATATAAAAAGGTATTGCCTTCTTCGAGAATGGAGGAAAGTATCATGGAGGCCAAACAAATCTTCCCTTGCTCTTAATTTGGTCACACACCTTGCCCTTTTGATCCTCTCCAGTTCCCTATACGGTGCTTCATGGAAGGGCTTCCTCTCCTATGAACCTTGCCCATTCGGTGGTTTTGAGACCATCAATGTGTCCGCCTAGACACGGTGGAGGCAAAGACCCTTCTCCCTAGAGCAGTGGCACCCCACACCGCAGGGTCAACTCGGCGGTTGACCAACCCCTAATGCCTGTTTGCGAGACTCACCGGGTGAGGGGTTGAAGATGGTAGTCAAGTGAATGATTAAGATCCCCCTCTGAGTATGTGTAACACATGAGGGAATGGGATACCTTTCCAACGAGTTAAAGGATGCTCGGATTATGTAGTAGTCACTGACATGTTGAGACCCTATTGGCTCAGGTAATACTAATTTGCAAATATTGTTGAAATTTACAATTAACTCTGATAAAGTCATGTTATATATGAATTTTGATTAGAAAAATGTGTAGAATCCAATAAAAATATGTTTATGATCAAAATATGCTTCTAGTTTGAAAAGAGTATTAAGTTATCATCTTTAATGGTTAAATTTATGAAAAACCCTAAGTTTTGATGATTAGTGAATTTGATAATGTTCTTTGGATAATCTAAGCCAATATTAACCTATTGTTTATAAAAGGAAGATTTAGATCTAAAAAGATGATCTTTATGCATAATTGGCTTAATTTAGGGTTCTATGTACATGAATATGCATTAATGGGTCTAGAAATCTTAATTTTGATAATTGTGACTTTTAGTGGTTTTAACTGTGCAAATCCATGTTTAATATAGAGATATTATGTTCTAAAGACAATTTGAGAATAAAGGATCCTTAATATGGATAATTTGAGTAATTATGATTTTTATGAGTAGAAAAGCTATTTTAGGGTTTGTTGACCTAAAAAGAATAAAGTTTATGAAATTGATCTAAGAAGCCCTAATGAATCCTAATGAGACTTAGAAACCTTAGAAAGGTGTCCCAAGTCAATAAGGACTTGTATGGGATATGTTTGTGACAATTAGACATTATACATGCTTTTAAGATCAATGTTTGCTTGAATGATTGATTGGCTTGCTTGATTGGACATCTAGTTGTATTTGGATATATTGCTTCTTTTAAGACTCCAAATCAGGTATGTGGTTACACTTATGACTAATCGCTCTAGTTTCACAGTGATTTCCTAGGTTTTATCGATTTCTTAGAAATAAATGCTTGGTTGACTTTTATTTCACGCAACTATAAAGTGACTATGACTATCGCCATAAATATATGTGCATGACTAACTCAGACCCTAGTCCTCCTCTGTAGCTTTGATGATGATGAGATGGATGACCTAGTACATGGTCTACCTTTGGGGTAGGATAATCAGGTTATCATGAGTCGATGTGTTGGTATACCCTTGGGTAGGACCATACGACTACACAACCCTATGTAGTGATCTACCTGTGAGGTAGGATCATAGGGGTGATTTGAGATCTACCATATGAGAGAGGTAGTATCTATGTACACTACAGGGACAAAACTAAGGCAATGATATGTAGGAATTGAGTAGTTATGATTAATATGTTAAGTTTGATATGTTAAGAAATAATTTGGTTGCATTATGTTGTTACAAATAGATGCAAGATTTTGGTTCCCCCACATACCAGTATAATTCATTATACTGACCGTCATTTTATTTGTCAATGCTTTAGGAATATTTGAAATTGGACGTACAGTATAGTGGAACTTGTGAAGAATAAAGTTAAATCATGAGGATTTAGTTATATAGAACTCTACAGTGGGTAGAAGTTCTAGATTCCTATTTTTGAAAGGTATGTGAAAAGTAAATTTTTATCCTATTTTAAGCTTAGTCTTTGGTAGAATTTATTAATTATTTTTTATTATTTGCAAAACCATTGATTCTATTTTGGGATAGCGGCTCTGACTTCTAGGTCTTCCTTAATTGGGAGTTACTAGGAGGTGAGGTCATTACATGTGTGCACAACACTTCATTTTATATAGAACCCAAGGTACTTCACTTGTATGTTTATCTACCATCTTGTGATGCTTGATTGTTAATGCCTCGAAAGAGTGGTATTAAGGTTATCTAAGTGTTATGGAGTTGCATGAATGCATGAAAATATTGGAATGCTAAAGGTAATGGTCATATGGTTTGCTTTGTGATTGTTTGTTTTCCATCTCGAGAGAGAGACAACCTTATAATCCAGATCTATCCTAAGATCGGGAGAGGAGGGAGTAGACATAAATGATGATTGCTTGTCATCTTGATAAGGGTATACAAAAGGGTGTGAGTATTGTATGTTGGTGAGAGACCTTAGTAGGTGAAACACGATCAAAGTTCCCTTCCATATTTTGTTTATATCCTTTCCTATTTGTTTTTATTCTCATCTTTTGTTTATTTTTCTTTGCTTTTGTTATTTTGTTTGGGGTGACTTAGTTCCTTTGGGAACACCACCTTATTATACCTTTTCATCTGGTGTATTTGAGTCTGAGGCTCTACGTTCCTAGCATATACCAATCTTGTCCATGTGGTTTGACCCCGATCTTCTACAGTGAACCATGTATAATAGTTGCAAGGGCTTGGAGTGTCAAATTATAAATCTAAGAGTCCGACTACTCTAGATCTGCTCCATTTAGGATGTGTGATTTAACCAGGTCAACTTTTTAGTATTGTTGTTGGGGACAAGGCAAAACTGTACTATAGAATGAGTCTACTCACGATACACCCGTGCCTCAAGCTTAGCAATAAGCTTGACTGTAAAAAACTCTAAATCTTCCACATCTAGGTTGCTTAGAATATTTCCTTTTACACGTCAAGTTCTTTAACTTGACTGTGCAATCTATTTAGGTAGTAATCAACACCTCACCCTCTTTTCACAACACCATGCCACCTCATAGAGATGATAGTATTCTGGGGAGGATCACAATGCAGGAGAACAACATAATCCCCCACCTCTAGAAATCGAGGAAGAAAGAGAGGAACGCCACTCTGACAGTCATCACATGAGGAAGAAGATCATGAACATCGACGAGAAGAGGAGGGAAACCATCATGAGCACTACCACTGCCACCGTAGAAGGCACAAAAGGAATCATCATGAATGTGAATGTGATCATGAACGTGAACATGACGACCAGAACAATGAAGATGAAGATGATGAGGAAGAGAAGACTCTTAGAGAGCTAGCCACAATCGGGGCCAATGAACCGAGATGCCCAATCGTTATCCCATGATTTGATGCGGCTAATTTTGAGTTGAAATCTACCATCATCTCTATGATCCAGAATAAGCCTTTTCGAGGGAATTCAAAGAACGTGAATCCTTACCATCATCTTGACGCCTTCAAAAACATCTGCAACACCATCAAGATGAGGGGATTGCCTCAAGAAGTCATATATTGCAAATGATTCATTTTCTCTCTTGAAGATAAAGCTCTGTCCTAGTACCTTAATCTACCCCACCAATCTATAGATGGATGGGGTCCCCTCGCTGATGCTTTCATCACTAAATTCTACCCCACTGAGAAGACAATTTGAAATAGACAAAAGATCACTTCCTTCATGCAAAATCCTGGAGAAAACCTTCATGAAGCTTGGGAACATTATTGGGAATATCAAAGGGATTGTCCTCACCACAATTACCACAATGGATTTCTGGTGACAATGTTTTACAATGGGTTAACTCCCACAGAGCGGACCTCACTGAATGCAGTTGACGGGAGTGATTTCCTAGGAAAGAAACTGAGTAGAACTATGAAGATCATCGACAACATGCCTGTACATGGCTACATTACAAGTAGGCATGGAGTATGAGAGAAGTGATAGAGGCTCAACAAAGAAATCTGACTCTAAAGGACCTTCCATTAAAGCCAAAGCTCTGGAAACCATCACGACTCAAATTCAGAATACTGTCACATACGTCAAACAATTAAATGACACTGGAGGCAAAGGTAAGAAACCCGTTGAAAAAGTAATGAAGTGTGTCATGTGGTGAAGGAGGCCATGGAGTCAACAATTGTATCTATACACGGCTAAAAGAAAGTGAAGAAAGTAAAAGTGCTCTTATGAAAATTTTAAACGGACAGACCATCCAGGATTCAATTATGACAACAAAGACGATGCTAAGAACTCTCATCAACTGAGTGGTTCATCTAAACTGCGTCTAAGATTTGAGAAGAAAGGTGGACCAACTCAATATACCAAAACTACTAGCTATCAGTCAAATAAGAACACCTATCAACATCAAAACAAAAATACTACTCGTCAAAATCAAGGACAAAATCAAGGTCAGAATCAGACCACAGATAACAACCGACCTCACATGATTGCTCAATTATTTGATTTTGCAAAGAGGCAAGCTTTGGTAAATGACCAGCTTACTGAAAGCACCATCACCAACTCAAGAATGTTAACCATGATGCAAATTCAAATGGTAGACATGGAAACACATCAAAGATAGATTGATCAACAACTAGCCCAGCTGAAAGAGCTTGTGAAGAATCCTTCGGGAAAAATTCGATTGAACACAGAGACCGCTAAGATGGCCACCCTTAGATCTAGGAGGATGTTGGAATATTATGGTGCCAACAATGCCGCAAAGGAAAGAGACCCTAATGAATCACAACCTGAGAAAGTAATTGTGCAAGAAGAGTCTGAAAGAGAAGAGCCTGTTGATGAGGACAAAGAATGAGAGAAAGGCAAAAACAAGAAGGGTGCAAAGGTCAAGAACCCATATCCTACAAAAGAGTCCTTTACATAAAGAAATTCCTATGACCCGAGGGTCTCGTTTCCCTAAAAACTGATTAAAGCTCATCTGAAGAAGAGATATAAGAAAGAAGTTACATGTGGATATACCGTTTCTAGATGCAATTGACGAGATGCCTACACGTGATGAATTCTTCAAGGACCTAATCACAAAATAAGGAGAGGGGACCACATTGAGACAATACAATTGACGAAAATGTTGAGTGTCTTTGTTCAAGCTGAGCTGCTGACAAAGAAGAAAGATCTAGGGGCATTTAATATACCCTTTTGTATTGGAGATAACATAGAAAGAAAAGGGTTAGCTGACTTGGGAGTGAGCATTAGCCTTATGCCATTGACCCTAGCTCAAAGGCTTAGATTGATAGATATGGTGAAAGCTAGAATGAGAATCGAGTTAGCTGACCACACCTTTACGAAACCAGTGGGAATAGTAGAGGATGTCCCAATTATGGTTGGGCAATTCTTTATACCATGTGATATAGCGGTGATAGACATTGTTGAGGACCCAAAGTGCCCTATGATATTCGGAAAACCCTTCCTAGACACATGAAGAGTTCTAATAGACGTGGCGTAAGGGACTATCACTATGCAAGTTGGTAATGATCACATAGATTCATGTGTATAAAACGTAAAGAGGGGACCCTCTCTGTTTGAATCAGCTTACTTCATGGATATTTGTAACTAATACTATGAAGAAGTGAAAGAGGATAAGGTCATTGTGGATCCACTCATGCAAGCCTTGAATAACCCTGACCCTAGTCTAGAAGACCCAGAAGTGGTTGAGCTTTTGGACTACTTGAATCAACCTGACGAAGAGGGATTTGGTGATGAGGAAGAAATAACCTTTGAAACAACAAAGTGTGCATCACTCAAACAAACCCCTAAAGAGAAGGAAGCACCAAAACCAAAGCCAATATTAAATCCACAACATGAAGGGATGAAGTACAAATTCCTTGATGGTGAAGAGAGGAATCCGGTGATAGTTAATGCAAATCTAACAAATGAACAAATGGAAAAGTTGTTGAAGGAACTCAGACTGCATAGGAAGTCTATAGGATATTCTGTAGAAGATATCAAGGGCCTGAGTCCAGTTTTATGCATGCACTAAATCAACTTGGAAGAGACTCCTAAACCACGGGTTTAGCCACTAAGGAAATCAAATCAGATGTTGAAAGAAGTAGTAAAGAAAGAGATAATAAAACTATGTGATGTAGGGATTATCTACCCCATCAATGATAGCAACTAGATCAGCCTGATCCATGTTGTACCAAAGAAAGGGGGGATGATAGTAGTGAAAGGAAGCAATGGGGATAGAGTATCCACTACCAAAGAAAGGAGGGATGATAGTAGTGATTGGAATCAATGGCGATAGAGTATCCACTCAGATGGTTATCAGGTGGTGAATGTGTATCGACTACTGAAAACTCAATATCACCCTGAAAAAGGACCACTTTCCCCTACCTTTCATCGACCAAGTTCTAGAAAGGCTTGCGGGGCAATCCTATTTCTATTTTCTTGACAGATATTCTAGATTTTACCGAGCCCCTATCCACCCTGACAATCAAGAAAACACAACTTTCACATGTATCTATGGGATGTACGCCTTCAGAAGAATGCCTTTCAGATTATGTAACGCACCCACTACTTTCTAGAGGTGCATGATATCAATGTTTTCATATTTCTCAAAAGACACAATGGAGGTATTCATGGATGACTTATCAGTATATGGGGCTGAGTTTGACAAATGCCTTGAAAACTTGTCAAAGTCTTACAAAGATGCGAGGAAAAGCAGCTTATGCTTAATTGGGGAAAATGCCATTTTATGGTGACATGAGGAATAGTGTTAGGGCACAAAATCTTTGAAAATGGCTTGGAAGTATATAAGAGTAAGATAGGATCTATATCAAAGTTGCCCCCACCAAAATTTATCACAGGAGTGAGGAGTTTTCTGGGACATACTGGATATTATAGAGAGTTCATCAAAGATTTTTTAGAAGTTGTGAAACCTTTGTCAAATCTCCTTGTTAAAGATGTTGATTTCAATTTCTTTGATAAATGCCTCAAAGCATTCAATTTTCTAAAAAAATGCCCAGACCTCAACCCTTATACTCCAAGCACCCGAATGGGGATTAACTTCTGAAATCACATGTGATGCTAATGATTACGCCATTGGAGCTGTACTAGGGAAAAGAAAAGATAAGAAGCACCACGTGATTTACTATGCTAGTAGAACTCTCGATGATGCTCAAATAAACTACACCACAACCAAGAAAGAAATGCTAGCAATAGTATTTGTTTTTGACAAGTTCATATAGTACTTAATTGGATCAAAGGTGAAGGTGTATACGGATCATGGATCGATCAAATATCTCATGCAGAAAAAGGACACAAAGACGAGACTATTTTGGTGGGCTTTATTACTACAAGAGCTTGACCACAAAATCGTAGACAAGAAAGGAATAGAGAACATGGTGATCGAACACTTTTCTAGAATAGTATACATTGAATAAAATTAGATACCAGTAAACGACAATTAATAGACGAGACCTTGATGATGGCCAACTCAGTCGAACTGAATTTGCCTTGGTTCACTAATATATGTAATTATCTGGCTTGCGAGCAATTGCATCCCGAGATAACCTGTAATCAAAGGAAGAAACTTTTCTCTAACCTGAAGAATTATTTCAAGGATGACCCTCTGCTATTCAAAAGGTGTTCCAACAATTTATACCGACTTTGTGTACTAGAAGAGGTGCCTCAAATCCTCAAGGAATGCCATGCGTCACCTTATGAAGGTTACCATGGAGGCGAAAGGACTGCGGATAAAGTCCTACAGTTAGGTTTTTATTGGTCAACACTCTTCAAGGATGCAATGTCTTTTGTCAAGTCTTGTAAAGAATTCCAGCTAATAAGGAAAATTACTAGAAGAAATGAAATGCCTGTCTGACTGTGTGGAAGTAGAGATCTTTGATATTTGGGGGTGGATTATATGGGACCCTTCCCCTCCTCTAGAGGAAATAAGTACATGCCGGTTGTAGTAGATTATGTCTCTAAGTGGGTCGAAGCTATAACAACTCCACTTATGAGTCTATAGCAGTTGTGAGACTAACTATTCGAGAAGACCATTTTCCCTAGATTTGGGATTCTACACATTGTCATTAGTGACCGGGGGTTCCATTTCACAAAAATAATAATTTGAAGCACTGCTAAAGAAGTATGGGGTCAAGCATAAAGTAGCCACACCATTCCACCCTCAGACATCATGACAAGTCAAAGTTTAGAACTGACAAATTAAGAAGATATTGGAGAAAACCATTGGTAGGACCTGTAAGGATTGGTCCATGAAGTTAGATAATGCCCTGTGGGCATATAGAACAGCTTACAAAATGCTGATAGGGATGACCCACTACCGTCTAAAGTCATGGCATATGCCAATAGAACTAGAGTACAAGGTTCTTTGGGCCATCAAGTTCTTAAATTTGGATCTAGATAGAGATGGAAAGAAAAGGTATCTACAACTTCACGAGCTTGAAGAGATGAGGCTACATGCCTATGAGAACGTCTACATGTACAAGCAAAGAACGAAGGTGTGGCATGATGCCCACATAAAGCACAAGGATGTCTTTGAAAGAGACAAGGTTTTGTTATTCAATTCAAGAATCAAATATTTTTAGGAAAACTAAGGTCTAGATTGTCTGGACCCTTCTCTATTGTATAGATTTACCCATCTGGGGTGATGGAGATTACTAGTGAAAAGGCATGTACTTTCAAGGTGAATGGGCATCAGGTGAAAAGATACTATGAAGATGAAGCTTTTGTCAGAAGATCAAAACTAGAGCTAGAGGAGCCTAGGCCTGCTCCAGCTGAAAACCCGAGAAGCTAGAAATAAGAGTCAAGCTAAAGACTTTCTATTAGCACTTCTTGGGAGGCAAAAGATTTCCCTTTTTCTCTATATCTTTCCTAGCACTTTTCCATATAATAAAATATTAGTATTTTGATAGGTCTTAGTTTAAGGGCCTAGTGCCTTTTGAATTTAGTAAGTAATAGACGTTTGTCAAAAAATTATCTACAAAAAGGTTTCAAACTTATTTGTTAGAATTTAGTATGCAAATAATAAAATTAATGAAGTCTATATACATGTCTTTCATTACAAGAGTAAATTTTGTCGAGCCATCGGTTGATCTCAACCATCGGTTGGTACCCGAAAGACCCACTAGTTGATATCACCCTGCCTCAACCATTGGTTGAGTAAGGAAGAACCATAATTGGGTGATTACAATAGGCTCTCCATCGGACTTCAGTTGTAGACGAGCCATCAGTTGACAAGCGTGGGCACACCATCAGTTTACTGACGCAGACGAGCCATCAGCTGTTCAAGACGCCTATACCACCCGACAAGCCATCGATTGATGGTTGAAGGGGCCGAAGAGCCTGCCAAAACACCCATTGGTAGACTAAGAAATAGAAAACTATAAAAGGGGTGTGAATCATCCTCTTCTACCTTCCTTTTGGCGACCAAGCTAAACCCTACCAGATGAAGAAAGGGAGGAAGCCAAAGCGACAATGACAACTCTCCCCATCGTTAGTGCCTAACAAGATGAAGGCATCTCTGACCAAGCAGAGGATTCCAGAGTGACGCTTCCATACCACCAACAAGCACGACACTGGTGTTGACAAGGTAACCCCTAAAACTTAAGGTTTTTCCTTGACATTACGTCACCATCTTCTTCACCTTACTTCTTCTCGAATGGTCCAAATCGTCGACGATCCATCATCATTATTGGTTCAGTCATTGGTCGAGCTAAGTCTTGGATCACTCTGACCACTGCCTGTTTCCATTTTACCATTGCATGTATCTATTTACCATTGCATGTTCACCCCTGTCGCCTAGTACCACCGTCTATTCAGACTTGGTACCACCGTCTGATTCAAACCATAGCATGATGCGACATAACTGGTGACCATCATATTATGATCAGTTCTGACCATCAGTTGTACTGACCTTCGTCGATTCTACTTCTGAGCCATCATCTGATCTGACCACCGCATGTTCCCCAGCCATCGCCTGAACATACCACCAGATGCTTTGAGCCATCGACTGAGCAGCTGTCTTCATATGTTTAACCTATCGAATCATCACCTATTCAGATTTCCATCATCTATTTAGAGTTCCATCGCCTGTTCAAATTTCCACTAAGGGAACCTCCAACCTTGGATCAACCATCAGTTGAGGGAACCACCAGTTGATCTTTTCACCATCTATTCCAACCTTCAATTGAGGCCATCAGTTGTCGATAGCTCATTTACTATTTTAATACTAGTTGATACCATCAGTTGTTAGCGCTCAGTTTTATTGCTTCACTAAAAATTGCTACACAACAACTGTAAATCCTTAACCTAACATATGTCCATTCGTTACCCATATAATTAATCTAGCTAGGGATACTTAGTTATCTGCAAGCATAAGATGATAGGAAAGTAGGAAAAGATCCAAGTGCATGAGTTTGAGTACACCACGAAGGTGAGAGCCTTACTGACAACAGAGGAAATAGAGAGAGTGGAAAAACTAAATGTTGAACACGTGAGCTACATTGAATAACATGGGGATCCCACTCCAGAAAGCATCAAGGCTAGACAAGAAGTAGATAGACCAAAGATCTTAGCCGAATCAATCCCAGATGAGTAAGAAGAGGAGGAAGAACAAATAGATACAAATGTCCTCTGAGTACACATCATTCGAGGAGGTGTCAGATCCCTATAAGAGGATTACGCTAGAAGCTGATGAGGAGAGGCCCAAGAAAGCGTCCAAGATATTTGAGGAGAAAGCATCAGTCTAGGCCACAACTCTAAAACCTCTTATACCCGCAAACATACCCAACCAACCAACACAATCCAGCAGAAGAGAGCAATCTAACAATTAGCTGGTGCCCAGAGATGAAGAACACCATGGAATATGGTGTGACATATTCAATAGGAAGAATTACAAGGAAACTAGATATTGTTATGTCAACACCTGAGAGAAAGTGGGGATCTACCAGAGGGTGACATAGAGCTTCGAGCAACTAGGAATATACAAAATATGTTTCACAAACATGACCTTTTATGATGATTTGACACAAGAGTTCATGTCCTCCATCATAAAACTACTCTTAGATAGTAGTGAAATCTTAGAGTGCGTAGGTGAGAACAAGCTACAAGTTAGAATTATGAAGAAAGACTATATCCTAATAGAGAATTGGATTAATGCGATCTTCACAGACTCAGCCGAACAAGAAGAGTGTGCTAACAAAGCATGGGGTGATAAGGATGAAAAGGGGTTCACAACAAAAAAAACCTAGGAAAAGCTCTTATGAGACCCCAAATACACCTCTGTCCAATCGAAGGTTACAATGATGCACTCTATATTCATGAGGGGTAGTGCACAAAATATTTGCAAACTCATTGATGTTCAGATCATACACAGGAAATGTGACCAGGTTGGACCTACAAATTCTATTGAGCCTAATGGAAGGAAAGGTAGTTGATGTAGGAAAGATACTAATAAAAAGCTAGCTACAACAATGGGAGCAGATGGTCCCCACGATCATCACATATATAGCACACCAGTTGGGATACCCAAGCAATCTTAAGTACTTCCTTCAATTTGAAGGAGATACATTGGTAGACAACAAATATCTAGTTGCAGTGAATGTCCTAGCAAGGACACAAAATGGATACCCCCACCGGTTCTACTGAACAAAACTCTTACTATCCCTCCCAGAAGTAAGAAAATATGACATAGAGAAGCTCATTTTCAAGGAGGAAGAGATCTCAAGGTTGACATCAGGAATGTTTGCAACCATCAACACACACCAAAAGGAGATAGCCACTAAGAAACATCTAGAAAAAGGGTGCTCATGCGAGTCTGTGAGAAGCCAAAAAAGAAACCACCTCCTCCGAAGGTGGTAGACTTGGAGACCAAAGATGCTGACATCACCGAGCAAGTTGCTACAACCACTTCCCTGTAAGCGGTTGAGCATAAGAAAGGGACAACTACCAACCAAGAAGTAGCTACGAGGCCTTCAGTGAAGAAGGCATAGTAAGGAAGCAAGACAGATGGGCACAAAGTGGCAGATAAGATAGACATGCCTGAGAAAGAGGTGCCACAACTAGAACGAAGCTCACATCAAGGCAAGGAGTCACCCAAAGTCCATTGAGAAGGGTAGGAAGTAAGCTCAATTGACAAACCCAGACCGAGGGAAACTGCAACAATGAAATTCATGGAGATAGAACGGGAGATTGACGACCTCTATGAGAATGTCTCTAACTCTAATTTGAATTTGCCAATATAATTGCAACTCTTTCGTCACTAATAGTGAAGGTACAGAAACTATCTGAGGACATCCAACATGTCTTCGGTCTTCCACTATAGATGCAGCAGCTAGCTGCAAACCAACTCTAGGTAATGCATGCACTGGCTAGAGTGACAAGTGAACTCGCCACCTTGCAAAAAGAACAGGACAAACTATGAGAATAAAACATGAAGCTATGAGAAGAAGCATAAAAAAGAAAGGATGACTCGCCACCAACTACCAACATGTCTATGGAGGCACATCAGGTAGCTCCCATGGAACCAACATCATGCGTTGATTTCCACCTCAGAGAGGACATGTTGATGGCCAAGATGAAGATGGAGCAAGAAGCTCCTAGGGATAAGGTGGCGACATCTAGATGCACCCTACCTCTGGAGGAAGAAGAGACAACAACTTCTTCCAGCAACAAAGGAGTGCCTGCTGAGGGATATGACACATCCACATCCCCAGCCTCACTCGGGAACTCAACCAACATCAATGAAGATAAAGGGCTCGAAGCACAACTGAAGCAAAGTGCCCTTATGCCAATAAAGCCTACAATACCCACATAAAAAGAAGAAGCAATGGGAGAGAATGACATTGGGACGGTACAATTGGAAGCAAGGGGGAGGTCACTAAAACAACCAAAGATGTAGTTGATAGGCTTGACCCTCTATTCAGCTACAAGATCCCACCCCCACACGACCATGACAACTTTATGAAAGAATTACTTCTGGATGAACCAATAACAACTAGACAATTACCTATCTCTTTTGAGAGAGAAATAGAATAGGTGATATCTGAAGAAGATATGTGAAATCTAGATAATATATTTGCTGAAGCACCCCCAAAACTATCAAAACAAGTATTACCGGAACCGCCTACAACCTCAACAGATGTGAACACACCACTCCCAACTCTGCCATGTAAGATGGCCGATATGGATATGTCATCAGTTGTGGGTATGATGTTACATGACATCCATGTCCTGGCTGACATCCTCGACGATGCAAAGCCATGACATGATATTGTCTATCGCAACGACAAATACAGTCTAACAAGAGGTGATATGTGTTTTGCATTTGTACTCAGGTGAACATAAGAAAATTCCATTTCATGATCTTGTGTGGGACAATAATGGAGGAGTGCATGCACAAAGACAAAGATGGGTCAGTATTCAATTCAACATCTAATCTGGAAGCACACCTACATAAGGAAAGAGATGATACCACATCAATACGTGAGCTGCATGAAGCCCTCAATAGAAGCAGATCATTGAAGTTCATCACCCTGCCCTTCAAAGCCTTAAACCATTGGCTGCTCACAATGGTTGACCAATCTGAAAGAAGAGTTATCACTTACAACTCCAGTTCCAAAGACCTACCCGTAGATGAATAGTCTTTGAAAAGGTAGAGCACAAAATAATAAAAGAAATCTACCTGCCTAAAAAGACTAATACAAGGAGTAAGCGGGTGGTATCACCCCAATTGGAAGGAAATTGCCATCGAATGCAATTTTCCCAAGAAGGACAAAATTTAGGGGATATTGCCTCCATAGCACTGAGGATTGTCAAAGGCATCAACTGAGGAACATCTGTGGAGAAAATTGCAATGAAAATTTCCACACCTTGCGAGGGAAATATGTCATGGAAATCATCCACGGTAGGAGGTTCTTCTACGATAGAAAAATGGCAGATGTACCAAGGGGTATTTACTCCCTTATTCCTTTGTATGAAAAAATGCCTAGGTGAGAGGAGATCAACAAGCTCAAGTTTTCAGAAGAAAGAAGGACATAACTGATGCCACCTGCTACCCCACCACCCATTATAACACATGTAACATTTATACATGCTGAGAGGGAACCACCTCAATAAGTCCCTGAAACCCCAATGGAAGTCCCTACCACTGCTGAGCGGGAACCAACTCCAAAAGTTGAAATGATAGTAACTAGTCTGCCACAAATGTAACCAATTATGGTCCCAACCTCCACTGATGTCATAATAGCAACATCACATCCAGAAGAACAAGATGTCAAAGGAAGTGAGGCACAAATAGAAGAAGAACAAACTACTGAAACACCAGAAGAACTACACTGATAGATGTCACAAATAGTTGGGAACAGTAGATCCCAAACTCACTTGAGAATACCACTCTTCCTCAGGCATCTTTGTTCTTGTTTTCTTTCCCTATGTGTTTAGGAGAGAAAACTAGACCCAATGATCCCTTGAGGGACCTATTCTAAGGAGCAACGAGAGTTTTCCCAATTTGCTTGACAGACAGATTTCTAGTGGGAGTGCCTCACACCAACATGCCTATATAAAAAGGTATTGCCTTCTTCGAGAATGGAGGAAAGTATCATGGAGGCCAAACAAATCTTCCCTTGCTCTTAATTTGGTCACACACCTTGCCCTTTTGATCCTCTCCAGTTTCCTATACGGTGCTTCATGGAAGGGCTTCCTCTCCTATGAACCTTGCCCATTCGGTGGTTTTGAGACCATCAATGTGTCCGCCTAGACACGGTGGAGGCAAAGACCCTTCTCCCTAGAGCAGTGGCACCCCACACCGCAGGGTCAACTCGGCGGTTGACCAACCCCTAATGCCTGTTTGCGAGACTCACCGGGTGAGGGGTTGAAGATGGTAGTCAAGTGAATGATTAAGATCCCCATCTGAGTATGTGTAACACATGAGGGAATGGGAGACCTTTCCAACGAGTTAAAGGATGCTCGGATTATGTAGTAGTCACTGACATGTTGAGACCCTATTGGCTCAGGTAATACTAATTTGCAAATATTGTTGAAATTTACAATTAACTCTGATAAAGTCATGTTATATATGAATTTTGATTAGAAAAATGTGTAGAATCCAATAAAAATATGTTTATGATCAAAATATGCTTCTAGTTTGAAAAGAGTATTAAGTTATCATCTTTAATGGTTAAATTTATGAAAAACCCTAAGTTTTGATGATTAGTGAATTTGATAATGTTCTTTGGATAATCTAAGCCAATATTAACCTATTGTTTATAAAAGGAAGATTTAGATCTAAAAAGATGATCTTTATGCATAATTGGCTTAATTTAGGGTTCTATGTACATGAATATGCATTAATGGGTCTAGAAATCTTAATTTTGATAATTGTGACTTTTAGTGGTTTTAACTGTGCAAATCCATGTTTAATATAGAGATATTATGTTCTAAAGACAATTTGAGAATAAAGGATCCTTAATATGGATAATTTGAGTAATTATGATTTTTATGAGTAGAAAAGCTATTTTAGGGTTTGTTGACCTAAAAAGAATAAAGTTTATGAAATTGATCTAAGAAGCCCTAATGAATCCTAATGAGACTTAGAAACCTTAGAAAGGTGTCCCAAGTCAATAAGGACTTGTATGGGATATGTTTGTGACAATTAGACATTATACATGCTTTTAAGATCAATGTTTGCTTGAATGATTGATTGGCTTGCTTGATTGGACATCTAGTTGTATTTGGATATATTGCTTCTTTTAAGACTCCAAATCAGGTATGTGGTTACACTTATGACTAATCGCTCTAGTTTCACAGTGATTTCCTAGGTTTTATCGATTTCTTAGAAATAAATGCTTGGTTGACTTTTATTTCACGCAACTATAAAGTGACTATGACTATCGCCATAAATATATGTGCATGACTAACTCAGACCCTAGTCCTCCTCTGTAGCTTTGATGATGATGAGATGGATGACCTAGTACATGGTCTACCTTTGGGGTAGGATAATCAGGTTATCATGAGTCGATGTGTTGGTATACCCTTGGGTAGGACCATACGACTACACAACCCTATGTAGTGATCTACCTGTGAGGTAGGATCATAGGGGTGATTTGAGATCTACCATATGAGAGAGGTAGTATCTATGTACACTACAGGGACAACACTAAGGCAATGATATGTAGGAATTGAGTAGTTATGATTAATATGTTAAGTTTGATATGTTAAGAAATAATTTGGTTGCATTATGTTGTTACAAATAGATGCAAGATTTTGGTTCCCCCACATACCAGTATAATTCATTATACTGACCGTCATTTTATTTGTCAATGCTTTAGGAATATTTGAAATTGGACGTACAGTATAGTGGAACTTGTGAAGAATAAAGTTAAATCATGAGGATTTAGTTATATAGAACTCTACAGCGGGTAGAAGTTCTAGATTCCTATTTTTGAAAGGTATGTGAAAAGTAAATTTTTATCCTATTTTAAGCTTAGTCTTTGGTAGAATTTATTAATTATTTTTTATTATTTGCAAAACCATTGATTCTATTTTGGGATAGCGGCTCTGACTTCTAGGTCTTCCTTAATTGGGAGTTACTAGGAGGTGAGGTCATTACATGTGTGCACAACACTTCATTTTATATAGAACCCAAGGTACTTCACTTGTATGTTTATCTACCATCTTGTGATGCTTGATTGTTAATGCCTCGAAAGAGTGGTATTAAGGTTATCTAAGTGTTATGGAGTTGCATGAATGCATGAAAATATTGGAATGCTAAAGGTAATGGTCATATGGTTTGCTTTGTGATTGTTTGTTTTCCATCTCGAGAGAGAGACAACCTTATAATCCAGATCTATCCTAAGATCGGGAGAGGAGGGAGTAGACATAAATGATGATTGCTTGTCATCTTGATAAGGGTATACAAAAGGGTGTGAGTATTGTATGTTGGTGAGAGACCTTAGTAGGTGAAACACGATCAAAGTTCCCTTCCATATTTTGTTTATATCCTTTCCTATTTGTTTTTATTCTCATCTTTTGTTTATTTTTCTTTGCTTTTGTTATTTTGTTTGGGGTGACTTAGTTCCTTTGGGAACACCACCTTATTATACCTTTTCGTCTGGTGTATTTGAGTCTGAGGCTCTACGTTCCTAGCATATACCAATCTTGTCCATGTGGTTTGACCCCGATCTTCTACAGTGAACCATGTATAATAGTTGCAAGGGCTTGGAGTGTCAAATTATAAATCTAAGAGTCCGACTACTCTAGATCTGCTCCATTTAGGATGTGTGATTTAACCAGGTCAACTTTTTAGTATTGTTGTTGGGGACAAGGCAAAACTGTACTATAGAATGAGTCTACTCACGATACACCCGTGCCTCAAGCTTAGCAATAAGCTTGACTGTAAAAAACTCTAAATCTTCCACATCTAGGTTGCTTAGAATATTTCCTTTTACACATCAAGTTCTTTAACTTGACTGTGCAATCTATTTAGGTAGTAATCAACACCTCACCCTCTTTTCACAACACCATGCCACCTCATAGAGATGATAGTATTCTGGGGAGGATCACAATGCAGGAGAACAACATAATCCCCCACCTCTAGAAATCGAGGAAGAAAGAGAGGAACGCCACTCTGACAGTCATCACATGAGGAAGAAGATCATGAACATCGACGAGAAGAGGAGGGAAACCATCATGAGCACTACCACTGCCACCGTAGAAGGCACAAAAGGAATCATCATGAATGTGAATGTGATCATGAACGTGAACATGACGACCAGAACAATGAAGATGAAGATGATGAGGAAGAGAAGACTCTTAGAGAGCTAGCCAGAATCGGGGCCAATGAACCGAGATGCCCAATCGTTATCCCATGATTTGATGCGGCTAATTTTGAGTTGAAATCTACCATCATCTCTATGATCCAGAATAAGCCTTTTCGAGGGAATTCAAAGAACGTGAATCCTTACCATCATCTTGACGCCTTCAAAAACATCTGCAACACCATCAAGATGAGGGGATTGCCTCAAGAAGTCATATATTGCAAATGATTCATTTTCTCTCTTGAAGATAAAGCTCTTTCCTAGTACCTTAATCTACCCCACCAATCTATATATGGATGGGGTCCCCTCGCTGATGCTTTCATCACTAAATTCTACCCCACTGAGAAGACAATTTGAAATAGACAAAAGATCACTTCCTTCATGCAAAATCCTGGAGAAAACCTTCATGAAGCTTGGGAACATTATTGGGAATATCAAAGGGATTGTCCTCACCACAATTACCACAATGGATTTCTAGTGACAATGTTTTACAATGGGTTAACTCCCACAGAGCGGACCTCACTGAATGCAGTTGACGGGAGTGATTTCCTAGGAAAGAAACTGAGTAGAACTATGAAGATCATCGACAACATGCCTGTACATGGCTACATTACAAGTAGGCATGGAGTATGAGAGAAGTGATAGAGGCTCAACAAAGAAATCTGACTCTAAAGGACCTTCCATTAAAGCCAAAGCTCTGGAAACCATCACGACTCAAATTCAAAATACTGTCACATACGTCAAACAATTAAATGACACTGGAGGCAAAGGTAAGAAACCCGTTGAAAAAGTAATGAAGTGTGTCATGTGGTGAAGGAGGCCATGGAGTCAACAATTGTATCTATACACGGCTAAAAGAAAGTGAAGAAAGTAAAAGTGCTCTTATGAAAATTTTAAACGGACAGACCATCCAGGATTCAATTATGACAACAAAGACGATGCTAAGAACTCTCATCAACTGAGTGGTTCATCTAAACTGCGTCTAAGATTTGAGAAGAAAGGTGGACCAACTCAATATACCAAAACTACTAGCTATCAGTTAAATAAGAACACCTATCAACATCAAAACAAAAATACTACTCGTCAAAATCAAGGACAAAATCAAGGTCAGAATCAGACCACAGATAACAACCGACCTCACATGATTGCTCAATTATTTGATTTTACAAAGAGGCAAGCTTTGGTAAATGACCAGCTTACTGAAAGCACCATCACCAACTCAAGAATGTTAACCATGATGCAAATTCAAATGGTAGACATGGAAACACATCAAAGATAGATTGATCAACAACTAGCCCAGCTGAAAGAGCTTGTGAAGAATCCTTCGGGAAAAATTCGATTGAACACAGAGACCGCTAAGATGGCCACCCTTAGATCTAGGAGGATGTTGGAATATTATGGTGCCAACAATGCCGCAAAGGAAAGAGACCCTAATGAATCACAACCTGAGAAAGTAATTGTGCAAGAAGAGTCTGAAAGAGAAGAGCCTGTTGATGAGGACAAAGAATGAGAGAAAGGCAAAAACAAGAAGGGTGCAAAGGTCAAGAACCCATATCCTACAAAAGAGTCCTTTACATAAAGAAATTCCTATGACTCGAGGGTCTCGTTTCCCTAAAAACTGATTAAAGCTCATCTGAAGAAGAGATATAAGAAAGAAGTTACATGTGGATATACCGTTTCTAGATGCAATTGACAAGATGCCTACACGTGATGAATTCTTCAAGGACCTAATCACAAAATAAGGAGAGGGGACCACATTGAGACAATACAATTGACGAAAATGTTGAGTGTCTTTGTTCAAGCTGAGCTGCTGACAAAGAAGAAAGATCTAGGGGCATTTAATATACCCTTTTGTATTGGAGATAACATAGAAAGAAAAGGGTTAGCTGACTTGGGAGTGAGCATTAGCCTTATGCCATTGACCCTAGCTCAAAGGCTTAGATTGATAGATATGGTGAAAGCTAGAATGAGAATCGAGTTAGCTGACCACACCTTTACGAAACCAGTGGGAATAGTAGAGGATGTCCCAATTATGGTTGGGCAATTCTTTATACCATGTGATATAGCGGTGATAGACATTGTTGAGGACCCAAAGTGCCCTATGATATTCGGAAAACCCTTCCTAGACACATGAAGAGTTCTAATAGACGTGGCGTAAGGGACTATCACTATGCAAGTTGGTAATGATCACATAGATTCATGTGTATAAAACGTAAAGAGGGGACCCTCTCTGTTTGAATCAGCTTACTTCATGGATATTTGTAACTAATACTATGAAGAAGTGAAAGAGGATAAGGTCATTGTGGATCCACTCATGCAAGCCTTGAATAACCCTGACCCTAGTCTAGAAGACCCAGAAGTGGTTGAGCTTTTGGACTACTAGAATCAACCTGACGAAGAGGGATTTGGTGATGAGGAAGAAGTAACCTTTGAAACAACAAAGTGTGCATCACTCGAACAAACCCCTAAAGAGAAGGAAGCACCAAAACCAAAGCCAATATTAAATCCACAACATGAAGGGCTGAAGTACAAATTCCTTGATGGTGAAGAGAGGAATCCGGTGATAGTTAATGCAAATCTAACAAATGAACAAATGGAAAAGTTGTTGAAGGAACTCAGACTGCATAGGAAGTCTATAGGATATTCTGTAGAAGATATCAAGGGCCTGAGTCCAGTTTTATGCATGCACTAAATCAACTTGGAAGAGACTCCTAAACCACGGGTTTAGCCACTAAGGAAATCAAATCAGATGTTGAAAGAAGTAGTAAAGAAAGAGATAATAAAACTATGTGATGTAGGGATTATCTACCCCATCAATGATAGCAACTAGATCAGCCTGATCCATGTTGTACCAAAGAAAGGGGGGATGATAGTAGTGAAAGGAAGCAATGGGGATAGAGTATCCACTACCAAAGAAAGGAGGGATGATAGTAGTGATTGGAATCAATGGCGATAGAGTATCCACTCAGATGGTTATCAGGTGGTGAATGTGTATCGACTACTGAAAACTCAATATCACCCTGAAAAAGGACCACTTTCCCCTACCTTTCATCGACCAAGTTCTAGAAAGGCTTGCGGGACAATCCTATTTCTATTTTCTTGACAGATATTCTAGATTTTACCGAGCCCCTATCCACCCTGACAATCAAGAAAACACAACTTTCACATGTATCTATGGGATGTACGCCTTCAGAAGAATGCCTTTCAGATTATGTAACGCACCCACTACTTTCTAGAGGTGCATGATATCAATGTTTTCATATTTCTCAAAAGACACAATGGAGGTATTCATGGATGACTTATCAGTATATGGGGCTGAGTTTGACAAATGCCTTGAAAACTTGTCAAAGTCTTACAAAGATGCGAGGAAAAGCAGCTTATGCTTAATTGGGGAAAATGCCATTTTATGGTGACATGAGGAATAGTGTTAGGGCACAAAATCTTTGAAAATGGCTTGGAAGTATATAAGAGTAAGATAGGATCTATATCAAAGTTGCCCCCACCAAAATTTATCACAGGAGTGAGGAGTTTTCTGGGACATACTGGATATTATAGAGAGTTCATCAAAGATTTTTTAGAAGTTGTGAAACCTTTGTCAAATCTCCTTGTTAAAGATGTTGATTTCAATTTCTTTGATAAATGCCTCAAAGCATTCAATTTTCTAAAAAAATGCCCAGACCTCAACCCCTATACTCCAAGCACCCGAATGGGGATTAACTTCTGAAATCACATGTGATGCTAATGATTACGCCATTGGAGCTGTACTAGGGAAAAGAAAAGATAAGAAGCACCACGTGATTTACTATGCTAGTAGAACTCTCGATGATGCTCAAATAAACTACACCACAACCAAGAAAGAAATGCTAGCAATAGTATTTGTTTTTGACAAGTTCATATAGTACTTAATTGGATCAAAGGTGAAGGTGTATACGGATCATGGATCGATCAAATATCTCATGCAGAAAAAGGACACAAAGACGAGACTATTTTGGTGGGCTTTATTACTACAAGAGCTTGACCACAAAATCGTAGACAAGAAAGGAATAGAGAACATGGTGATCGAACACTTTTCTAGAATAGTATACATTGAATAAAATTAGATACCAGTAAACGACAATTAATAGACGAGACCTTGATGATGGCCAACTCAGTCGAACTGAATTTGCCTTGGTTCACTAATATATGTAATTATCTGGCTTGCGAGCAATTGCATCCCGAGATAACCTGTAATCAAAGAAAGAAACTTTTCTCTAACCTGAAGAATTATTTCAAGGATGACCCTCTGCTATTCAAAAGGTGTTCCAACAATTTATACCGACTTTGTGTACTAGAAGAGGTGCCTCAAATCCTCAAGGAATGCCATGCGTCACCTTATGAAGGTTACCATGGAGGCGAAAGGACTGCGGATAAAGTCCTACAGTTAGGTTTTTATTGGTCAACACTCTTCAAGGATGCAATGTCTTTTGTCAAGTCTTGTAAAGAATTCCAGCTAATAAGGAAAATTACTAGAAGAAATGAAATGCCTGTCTGACTGTGTGGAAGTAGAGATCTTTGATATTTGGGGGTGGATTATATGGGACCCTTCCCCTCCTCTAGAGGAAATAAGTACATGCCGGTTGTAGTAGATTATGTCTCTAAGTGGGTCGAAGCTATAACAACTCCACTTATGAGTCTATAGCAGTTGTGAGACTAACTATTCGAGAAGACCATTTTCCCTAGATTTGGGATTCCACACATTGTCATTAGTGACCGGGGTTCCATTTCACAAAAATAATAATTTGAAGCACTGCTAAAGAAGTATGGGGTCAAGCATAAAGTAGCCACACCATTCCACCCTCAGACATCATGACAAGTCAAAGTTTAGAACTGACAAATTAAGAAGATATTGGAGAAAACCATTGGTAGGACCTGTAAGGATTGGTCCATGAAGTTAGATAATGCCCTGTGGGCATATAGAACAGCTTACAAAATGCTGATAGGGATGACCCACTACCGTATAAAGTCATGGCATATGCCAATAGAACTAGAGTACAAGGTTCTTTGGTTCTTTGGGCCATCAAGTTCTTAAATTTGGATCTAGATAGAGATGGAAAGAAAAGGTATCTACAACTTCACGAGCTTGAAGAGATGAGGCTACATGCCTATGAGAACGTCTACATGTACAAGCAAAGAACGAAGGTGTGGCATGATGCCCACATAAAGCACAAGGATGTCTTTGAAAGAGACAAGGTTTTGTTATTCAATTCAAGAATCAAATATTTTTAGGAAAACTAAGGTCTAGATTGTCTGGACCCTTCTCTATTGTATAGATTTACCCATCTGGGGTGATGGAGATTACTAGTGAAAAGGCATGTACTTTCAAGGTGAATGGGCATCGGGTGAAAAGATACTATGAAGATGAAGCTTTTTTCAGAAGATCAAAACTAGAGCTAGAGGAGCCTAGGCCTGCTCCAGCTGAAAACCCGAGAAGCTAGAAATAAGAGTCAAGCTAAAGACTTTCTATTAGCACTTCTTGGGAGGCAAAAGATTTCCCTTTTTCTCTATATCTTTCCTAGCACTTTTCCATATAATAAAATATTAGTATTTTGATAGGTCTTAGTTTAAGGGCCTAGTGCCTTTTGAATTTAGTAAGTAATAGACGTTTGTCAAAAAATTATCTACAAAAAGGTTTCAAACTTATTTGTTAGAATTTAGTATGCAAATAATAAAATTAATGAAGTCTATATACATGTCTTTCATTACAAGAGTAAATTTTGTCGAGCCATCGGTTGATCTCAACCATCGGTTGGTACCCGAAAGACCCACTAGTTGATATCACCCTGCCTCAACCATTGGTTGAGTAAGGAAGAACCATAATTGGGTGATTACAATAGGCTCTCCATCGGACTTCAGTTGTAGACGAGCCATCAGTTGACAAGCGTGGGCACACCATCAGTTTACTGATGCAGACGAGCCATCAGCTGTTCAAGACGCCTATACCACCCGACAAGCCATCGATTGATGGTTGAAGGGGCCAAAGAGCCTGCCAAAACACCCATTGGTAGACTAAGAAATAGAAAACTATAAAAGGGGTGTGAATCATCCTCTTCTACCTTCCTTTTAGCGACCAAGCTAAACCCTACCAGATGAAGAAAGGGAGGAAGCCAAAGCGACAATGACAACTCTCCCCATCGTTAGTGCCTAACAAGATGAAGGCATCTATGACCAAGCAGAGGATTCCAGAGTGACGCTTCCATACCACCAACAAGCACGACACTGGTGTTGACAAGGTAACCCCTAAAACTTAAGGTTTTTCCTTGACATTACGTCACCATCTTCTTCACCTTAATTCTTCTCGAATGGTCCAAATCGTCGACGATCCATCATCATTATTGGTTCAGTCATTGGTCGAGCTAAGTCTTGGATCACTCTGACCACTACCTGTTTCCATTTTACCATTGCATGTATCTATTTACCATTGCATGTTCACCCCTGTCGCCTAGTACCACCGTCTATTCAGACTTGGTACCACCGTCTAATTCAAACCATAGCATGATGCGACATAACTGGTGACCATCATATTATGATCAGTTCTGACCATCAGTTGTACCGACCTTCGTCGATTCTACTTCTGAGCCATCATCTGATCTGACCACCGCATGTTCCCCAGCCATCGCCTGAACATACCACCAGATGCTTTGAGCCATCGACTGAGCAGCTGTCTTCATATGTTTAACCTATCGAATCATCACCTATTCAGATTTCCATCATCTATTTAGAGTTCCATCGCATGTTCAAATTTCCACTAAGGGAACCTCCAACCTTGGATCAACCATCAGTTGAGGGAACCACCAGTTGATCTTTTCACCATCTATTCCAACCTTCAATTGAGGCCATCAGTTGTCGATAGCTCATTTACTATTTTAATACTAGTTGATACCATCAGTTGTTAGTGCTCAGTTTTATTGCTTCACTAAAAATTGCTACACAACAACTGTAAATCCTTAACCTAACATATGTCCATTCGTTACCCATATAATTAATCTAGCTAGGGATACTTAGTTATCTGCAAGCATAAGATGATAGGAAAGTAGGAAAAGATCCAAGTGCATGAGTTTGAGTACACCACGAAGGTGAGAGCCTTACTGACAACAGAGGAAATAGAGAGAGTGGAAAAACTAAATGTTGAACACGTGAGCTACATTGAATAACATGGGGATCCCACTCCAGAAAGCATCAAGGCTAGACAAGAAGTAGATAGACCAAAGATCTTAGCCGAATCAATCCCAGATGAGTAAGAAGAGGAGGAAGAACAAATAGATACAAATGTCCTCTGAGTACACATCATTCGAGGAGGTGTCAGATCCCTATAAGAGGATTACGCTAGAAGCTGATGAGGAGAGGCCCAAGAAAGCGTCCAAGATATTTGAGGAGAAAGCATCAGTCTAGGCCACAACTCTAAAACCTCTTATACCCGCAAACATCCCCAACCAACCAACACAATCCAGCAGAAGAGAGCAATCTAACAATTAGCTGGTGCCCAGAGATGAAGAACACCATGGAATATGGTGTGACATATTCAATAGGAAGAATTACAAGGAAACTAGATATTGTTATGTCAACACCTGAGAGAAAGTGGGGATCTACCAGAGGGTGACATAGAGCTTCGAGCAACTAGGAATATACAAAATATGTTTCACAAACATGACCTTTTATGATGATTTGACACAAGAGTTCATGTCCTCCATCATAAAACTACTCTTAGATAGTAGTGAAATCTTAGAGTGCGTAGGTGAGAACAAGCTACAAGTTAGAATTATGAAGAAAGACTATATCCTAATAGAGAATTGGATTAATGCGATCTTCACAGACTCAGCCGAACAAGAAGAGTGTGCTAACAAAGCATGGGGTGATAAGGATGAAAAGGGGTTCACAACAAAAAAAACCTAGGAAAAGCTCTTATGAGACCCCAAATACACCTCTGTCCAATCGAAGGTTACAATGATGCACTCTATATTCATGAGGGGTAGTGCACAAAATATTTGCAAACTCATTGATGTTCAGATCATACACAGGAAATGTGACCAGGTTGGACCTACAAATTCTATTGAGCCTAATGGAAGGAAAGGTAGTTGATGTAGGAAAGATACTAATAAAAAGCTAGCTACAACAATGGGAGCAGATGGTCCCCACGATCATCACATATATAGCACACCAGTTGGGATACCCAAGCAATCTTAAGTACTTCCTTCAATTTGAAGGAGATACATTGGTAGACAACAAATATCTAGTTGCAGTGAATGTCCTAGCAAGGACACAAAATGGATACCCCCACCGGTTCTACTGAACAAAACTCTTACTATCCCTCCCAGAAGTAAGAAAATATGACATAGAGAAGCTCATTTTCAAGGAGGAAGAGATCTCAAGGTTGACATCAGGAATGTTTGCAACCATCAACACACACCAAAAGGAGATAGCCACTAAGAAACATCTAGAAAAAGGGTGCTCATGCGAGTCTGTGAGAAGCCAAAAAAGAAACCACCTCCTCCGAAGGTGGTAGACTTGGAGACCAAAGATGCTGACATCACCGAGCAAGTTGCTACAACCACTTCCCTGTAAGCGGTTGAGCATAAGAAAGGGACAACTACCAACCAAGAAGTAGCTACGAGGCCTTCAGTGAAGAAGGCATAGTAAGGAAGCAAGACAGATGGGCACAAAGTGGCAGATAAGATAGACATGCCTGAGAAAGAGGTGCCACAACTAGAACGAAGCTCACATCAAGGCAAGGAGTCACCCAAAGTCCATTGAGAAGGGTAGGAAGTAAGCTCAATTGACAAACCCAGACCGAGGGCAACTGCAACAATGAAATTCATGGAGATAGAACGGGAGATTGACGACCTCTATGAGAATGTCTCTAACTCTAATTTGAATTTGCCAATATAATTGCAACTCTTTCGTCACTAATAGTGAAGGTACAGAAACTATCTGAGGACATCCAACATGTCCTCGGTCTTCCACTATAGATGCAGCAGCTAGCTGCAAACCAACTCTAGGTAATGCATGCACTGGCTAGAGTGACAAGTGAACTCGCCACCTTGCAAAAAGAACAGGACAAACTATGAGAAGAAAACATGAAGCTATGAGAAGAAGCATAAAAAAGAAAGGATGACTCGCCACCAACTACCAACATGTCTATGGAGGCACATCAGGTAGCTCCCATGGAACCAACATCATGCGTTGATTTCCACCTCAGAGAGGACATGTTGATGGCCAAGATGAAGATGGAGCAAGAAGCTCCTAGGGATAAGGTGGCGACATCTAGATGCACCCTACCTCTGGAGGAAGAAGAGACAACAACTTCTTCCAGCAACAAAGGAGTGCCTGCTGAGGGATATGACACATCCACATCCCCAGCCTCACTCGGGAACTCAACCAACATCAATGAAGATAAAGGGCTCGAAGCACAACTGAAGCAAAGTGCCCTTATGCCAATAAAGCCTACAATACCCACATAAAAAGAAGAAGCAATGGGAGAGAATGACATTGGGACGGTACAATTGGAAGCAAGGGGGAGGTCACTGAAACAACCAAAGATGTAGTTGATAGGCTTGACCCTCTATTCAGCTACAAGATCCCACCCCCACACGACCATGACAACTTTATGAAAGAATTACTTCTGGATGAACCAATAACAACTAGACAATTACCTATCTCTTTTGAGAGAGAAATAGAATAGGTGATATCTGAAGAAGATATGTGAAATCTAGATAATATATTTGCTGAAGCACCCCCAAAACTATCAAAACAAGTATTACCGGAACCGCCTACAACCTCAACAGATGTGAACACACCACTCCCAACTCTGCCATGTAAGATGGCCAATATGGATATGTCATCAGTTGTGGGTATGATGTTACATGACATCCATGTCCTGGCTGACATCCTCGACGATGCAAAGCCATGACATGATATTGTCTATCGCAACGACAAATACAGTCTAACAAGAGGTGATATGTGTTTTGCATTTGTACTCAGGTGAACATAAGAAAAACCCATTTCATGATCTTGTGTGGGACAATAATGGAGGAGTGCATGCACAAAGACAAAGATGGGTCAGTATTCAATTCAACATCTAATATGGAAGCACACCTACACAAGGAAAGAGATGATACCACATCAATACGTGAGCTGCATGAAGCCCTCAATAGAAGCAGATCATTGAAGTTCATCACACTGCCCTTCAAAGCCTTAAACCATTGGCTGCTCACAATGGTTGACCAATCTGAAAGAAGTGTTATCACTTACAACTCCAGTTCCAAAGACCTACCCGTAGATGAATAGTCTTTGAAAAGGTAGAGCACAAAATAATAAAAGAAATCTACCTGCCTAAAAAGACTAATACAAGGAGTAAGCGGGTGGTATCACCCCAATTGGAAGGAAATTGCCATCGAATGCAATTTTCCCAAGAAGGACAAAATTTAGGGGATATTGCCTCCATAGCACTGAGGATTGTCAAAGGCATCAACTGAGGAACATCTGTGGAGAAAATTGCTAATGAAAATTTCCACACCTTGCGAGGGAAATATGTCATGGAAATCATCCACGGTAGGAGGTTCTTCTACGATAGAAAAATGGCAGATGTACCAAGGGGTATTTACTCCCTTATTCCTTTGTATGAAAAAATGCCTAGGTGAGAGGAGATCAACAAGCTCAAGTTTTCAGAAGAAAGAAGGACATAACTGATGCCACCTGCTACCCCACCACCCAGTATAACACATGTAACATTTATACATGCTGAGAGGGAACCACCTCAATAAGTCCCTGAAACCCCAATGGAAGTCCCTACCACTGCTGAGCGGGAACCAACTCCAAAAGTTGAAATGATAGTAACTAGTCTGCCACAAATGTAACCAATTATGGTCCCAACCTCCATTGATGTCATAATAGCAACATCACATCCAGAAGAACAAGATGTCAAAGGAAGTGAGGCACAAATAGAAGAAGAACAAACTACTGAAACACCAGAAGAACTACACTGATAGATGTCACAATGCCTACTTTTGAGAAGTTTGATGAACTGGCATGCTATGGCTTATCTGTGGAAGATGTCTAATTCCTTCTAGATGTTTTGTGACCATAGGAGGGTGACTTTGTGGTTATTTTTGAAAGAGAAAATGTACAAATCTTGCCCCCAGGCCTTCGTGATATCTTGACAACATGAGGGTACGTGATAGTAAATGTCATGATAGCTTGTTAGCTACTGCTATCCGATGATCTCACCAATGTATACATGTCATTTTATGAAATATTAGGAGATGTTGTATCGAAAAAGGAATTGAGCGAGATACAATGAATGATAGAGCACTTAAAATACAATGTTCACTGATGGATTTTTGTGCCAATTTTACATGATAGAAATTGGGCACTACTAGTAGTGGACACCATCAATAAGACAACTATCTTCTATAACAACTTTGATGCTAGGTTCAGTACAAAGCACACAAAATATCACAAAACAACCAACAACAACATTGAAGAAAGAGTCGTCTTGGTATCCAACAAGATTATAGAATTGATCAAAATCTTTGGCCGCGGCGTTCCAACTGATATCACATTCGAGAAATCGCAGTTGTGTCATAGGTGTCCACAGCAAGAACCTCTTTCAAAAGACTATGGATTCTACGTACTTTAGTGGATACAAATATTGGCTTCAGACCAAAAGGTTGAACAATGTTAGGAAGGCTACTACCACCACCTCTGAGGACAATATGCTATGTAGATCCTAGCTTCAGAATGGTTGCTCGCAGACACTGTCCTATAATTCACATTTTCTAGATCAACCTCATTCTTTGATACCTTGTGGATAGGGTGGACAATAAGTTTGGGGGGGGGTCTAAATAGGCGAACATGGCACATCTACATTCTGTCCACTCTCACACTGATTGTTTTCTATCTCGCTTAACAAATTTTCACAAAATTTTGACAAAATATGATCAACCTAATTGGCTAGTTTTGGATTGATTTTTGTACATGCATATAAATACCCTTGTTGAATTTACAAGTAATTTTAAAAAGGTAAATTTTGAATCCATTTTTCTAGGATTGTATCATAAGTGAAACTCTTAGACTTTCTTGTCTTCATGATAGCTCTTAATGTAATTATTTCAATTATAGATTTGGTCTTCTTAATCTACTTAAAAAAATTTAGTGTGATAATGTGTTAACGTCAGCCTGACCTTGAGAAAATGTATAAGGAACATATATGTTAGTCAACCAAGAAGAAATCTCAAGGAAAGGAGGACTTAGCCTACCACACTCCTGATTAACACCATGATCCCAAGTACATGTAGGAAAATGCATAACCCTAGAAAAAGAGGAAACAACTACCCCTTCTAGTTTTAAAAATCCCCACTTGGGATCTAAATAGGCACAACAACCCAACTTTCCCTAAAAACCCATTATCCTGAAGAATGTGAGCATGAATAAAAGCCAAGAGGAATTAAATCATGAGAGTTGTACCTGGGAAGATGTTGAAGGGCTCCGCCCAGACAGTGTATTGCTACGCTCATGAATGCATATATGTCATGCCTGGTAGTGGAGTCTAGAAGCCAACTTTTACACACCTAAATTCCAAAGGGAACCTCATACAACCACCTAACATTACATCAGGGCCCTCTAGGGTAACATCGACTCTAAGATAGCTTAATGGCCGAGCAAACTTAAGGAATGTAGGAAACACTAAAGCCTCATCTTACACAAGCACAATTGCTAGGAGATCCAAAAAAAATAAAAGTTGGTTGTGAAAGCTACCTCTATCACAGCTTTGCGCAAGTACAACCTGGAATAGGATCATCAGCACATCGTAAGGGAGGAACTTTCTGATAAAGAAAGTTGTGGTAAACAATAAAAGTACTACAACTTCTAACTAAGAGAGAGAATCTTAGGTGTTGACGACCCCTTGACCTGATGCATAAATCTTGACTTTAGGCTAACATGATCACATTTTTCACACTCACATAAACAATAACTAATAATGCATGTTGAAGTCATTTGATGCTTTTATTCTAATTGCTAGCTTGAGGACATGCTAGACTCTAAGTTTGGGGAGTTGATAAAATCCAACTTTACAAATATCATATGCCTTATTTTATCCACATTTCCCCACTACTTAGGTGAATTTATACCCACTTTCCTCCTACCTTACATATATTATCTCTACCTTATATTAACAGTGACAATGATGTCAGATGTAGGAAAACAAACGACTAGAAGCTTGATTATCAAAAGAAGATCCATCACTGGATGACGACTGATGGTCCTTGATTATCCATTGGTTCACCCTCACCAAATGTTATTTAGCAACTCCCTGTCGTGCCATCAGTTGATAACTACAGTAACCCATAAATCGATGGTGCACATGCGGGCATCACCCTGTGGCATGTCTGCATCCTTCAACTGATGACACTCCATCGCCCACCAACTGGTGGTGTGGTTGTGCCCATCAACCTACGACGCACCTACGGGCATCACCAGGTGGCATGTATGTGTCTGTCTACCGGTGACACTCTAGCGCCCACCAAGCGATGGTGCATATGTGCCCATTAGCTGATGGTGCACCTGTTGATGACACCTGATGGCGACCCTGACAAGTACCGTACTCAAGACCATTGAGCATGTGCCCTGACGGTGGGTACTTGGGAGGCTTGGGGAGCAAGTAAGGGACTCCATGACAATGCCTATAAATAGGATACAACCAACTACTTAAAGAGTGTCTTCATCACGCACCTTGGTCCCGAGCTGACACTACTAACCAGATGGAACCAACCGAAGGAAGAAGCAGCCATCGACTAACTTCTACCGCCACCGACTGATAGGAGCGACAGACGAGAGTCCATCAGTCCTACCCCTAGACCTCCGCCTGCTCCCCCTCATTTGTTCTCAGAGTTCCTCCCGCGATAGAGGAAGGAAGAAGGAGGAAAGGAGATAGCCATCATTGTTGCTTCAACCCAAGGGGAACAGAACTAGGCCACTGATTGTGGCCACCGCCCGATCACCATCTATGTATCCCCTGGTCCCCTGCTTCAACTTTCTTTCCTTTCTCTGTATTCTCCTTCCTACTATTCTTCATGTCTTCATACATTTGTAAAGCCAAAATGCTACTCATGATAATGAGTGGCTAAACTCTTTACTTGGGTTGGAAGTAGCCATTAAGGCTCTCCCAACATGTATATATTTACATCCTTTTGAATATATATCCTTAGCAACGATTATCACCATACTCTTATTCTTCAATGCTTCACTTGTATTCTTAGCTACCATCTTGTGATGTTTGATTGTTAATGCCTCAAAAGAGTAATATTAAGGTTATCTAAGTGTAATGAAGTTGCACGAATGCATGAAAATGTTAGAATGCTAAAGCTCACGGTCATATGGTTTTCTTTGTGATTGTTTGTTTGCCATTGAGAGAGAGAGAACCTTATAATCTAGATATATCCTAAGCTTGGGAGAGGAGGGAATAGACATAAATCATGATTGCGTGTAATATTTCTAAGGTATAAAAAAGTGTGTGAGTATCACATGTTTGTGAGAGACCTTAGTAGGTGAAACCCGATCCAAGTTCCCTTCCATATTTTGGTTATATCCTTTCCTATTTAATTTTATTCTCTTATTTTTTTTCTTTGTCTTTGTTATTTTGTTTGGGGTGACTTAGTTCCTTTGGGAACACCACCTTATTTTACCTTTTTGTTTAGTGTATTTGAGTTTGAGGCTCTACGTTCCTAGCATCTACCAACCTTGTTCATGTGGTTCGACCATGATCTTCTACAACAAACCTCGTATGATAGTTGTGGGGGCTTGAGTGTCGAGTTATAAATCTAAGAGTCTGACTACTCTATATCTGCTCCATTTTAGACGTGTGATTTAACCAGGTCAGATATCCAAGCAGGGATGCACTTTAGATCAGGGGTAACATAAATCATATGATCCCTTTTCCAACACAATTTCCATAATGGCACTAGCATGTGTGCACCTATATCGTCAAAATATCAAAAAGAAAAAATGTGTACTATTGTGGTTATCCATTTGCATATAAAAATAATGTGTAAGAAATGACCGTGTAACCATTGTTTGAATTTTATCATAGCCAAGTATCATGATTTCATTCATTCCTCTCAATGATAAATTAAAGGGTAACATAAGGAATCAAGGCATCACTTTTGTCTCATCGTCATCCATTTCATCCTAAGATATGATTCACGTCTAATAACTCCCTAAAATTTTAAAACTGATTTTACTTGAAAAGAATTATAGTCAATAGGGGCCTTTCATCTATAAGAGATTATGTATATGTTCTCTCACTTGGACTATATTGACATACTAAAGGTATTGAATTCACTTCAAATATGATGTTGGTGCATTATTCAATGAGCACCTTCATTTCTCATATTGGAGTTTCGAGTCATAAATTCTCGTCATGGCATAATTATCACTTTAGTCAGCATTTACGAATTCATTCAAATTCTATCATTTCATTTTCCAATACATGGCTACCCACAATTGAGTGAACAAGTTTCAAGTCAAGATACATTACTAGAGAGAGAAAAGGATGAGAAGTTACCCTGATTCTATCTAATGGGTGGCTTTGTGTAGTCCTTAAAGAAGTGATAAGATGCTAGAATGACTTTCATGGATTTCAAAGGAAAACCTTTAGGGGTATTTCTGGATCCACGAGGGACAAGTAGATCATAGAACCTCAACTATTATAGCTAGAAATATATGAAGTGATTTTAAGACTAAACCCCTGGTGCTCAATCCTATACACCCCAATTTCACTATTATTGTAACACTCCAACCCACTACCCAAGGCTCTAGTAGAGTTTTAGGAATGATGACTGGCCCCACAAGCCACCACTAGCCTTTATTGTGTGTTTTCTCCTCACTCACACACAAGCCAGGGTAAACTCCTGACTGGTCACCCATCCTAGTACTACTATGGGATGAGCATGCTTAACCACATAGGTCTTTAGTAATGGGATCCCTGGAAAGAAGGTTCACCTTGGTGATATAGGTAGTCCAATCATTCCTTTTAAGATCACTATATTTGATTCCTCAAATTTGAGGATGTTACAATCTCCTCCACTTAAACAATTGATGGCCTTGTCAAGGATCAATTATATGGCCTTGTAATCTCTCCCCATTTTAGTGCAGACCCAAAGGGCCCATGTACACCCAGCTCCCTATCTCGGCTACAGCACAAGGGTGACTCCAACACCATAGATAGCTCTTTCCAACATGCTTGGACTATACGACTCAAAGACAAGAATGCCACTAGCCCATGTGGGCCCCATGTACTAGAAGGGTTACAATTCTCATACCATTTGTAATAATCAGTCCCACTGTCCAATTTCTAGAAGAGTTTCAGGAATGACAACTGGCCCCACAAACCATCACTAGTCTTAAATACGTGCTTTGTCCTCACTCACGTGAAATCCAAGATAAACTTCTCGACTGGTCACCCATCCTAGAACTACTCTGAGTTAGCATGCTTAGCCACAAAGTTCTTTAGTAATGGGATCCCTGAAAAGGAGGTGCACCTTGGTGATATGGGTAGTATAGTCATTCCTTTTAAGATCGTTATATTTGATGCCTCAAATCTTGGAATGTTGCAATTATGGACCTTTAGGGTTTCCTAGGTTCATCCAAGATTTGGAAGGTAAAATTAATTACCACAAAGAGGTTGTGTGTTTAGCTATTTTACAAAATTGTCGCAAATCTATTTTTATCCCAGTCCCGATCCCACTACCCAAATAGACAATGTTAAAGGGGTTGGGCACCTGTCTCGGAGTGGCCTAAAGATCACACACACAATATACATGATAATTAAGTTAAACCTCTCCTTTATTGATATTGAATTAAAAGGTTTAAAAAGGTGGCTCAGAGGAAATAAGATACCAAAGAACAAAAAGTAGCTATCTTGGTATTACATAGATAACTTCCATGTAGAATTCCTAGTTATGGAAACTTGTTCAACGTTTTTAACAAATATCAAGATAGAGGAGGCACAATATAAAGAGTGGGACCCGATAGAAATCCCTTGCAATGATATAGAGAGCCATTTAAAGATAAATCAACATAAAAATAATTATTATAAAGTTACAAAGTGTATCATTATACAAATTTTCCTCATTGTATAAGGTGAAATTACAATTAGAGCTTAAGAATATATAAGGCCAACTGAAGACGGAAACCCAATTATTATAGCTATCATCATGTTCACAAACATGTACACAATCCTATGAGTCCTCTAATGTCCATGCACCTGGGTAGAAGGGGGACATCACCCATCAGAAGACAAGGGGAAATTGTATGTGTTAGTAGCCATTGAGTATGTGCATATAAACAATACTGAAGGAATTATCAAGATCATGATCACAAGAAGGGTGTTCCCACATAAATAGGGGGATAACAAGAATAAGAATTTTATCAAAAGGATTAATGACCAAGGAATGATAAATAAAATTTGAGGCATTATCAACTTGGAGAAACAACCACATGAACTAAGAATTGCTAGCCTTTATCACATATAAAATTATAAAAAGTGCATGTAGACTAAACAAGACTAGAAAAAACTAAAGTAGGACTTTGGGAACCATAAACCACTAGCCATTAAAAGAGGAGTAAAACATCAATGCCCAATATGAAACATGACAGGGGGAATAAAATTGTAGTGTGTGGAAGGAGATATATAACCTATGTGCCTATATATATCATGTAGAAGGGGAATAAAACTCAGTGTCTAGAAGGAGGAATAAAATATCTATGCCTAAAACATGGTTACGCTACTATTATATATTACTAGTCCACATATCACATGCATGTAGGTAATATCATAGTATAGTCCAATTTAATAATCAGGTACAAAAGGATGAATGAACCTGACATACAACAATTGGAGTCAAAAGACCCATACACATAACAAGTAGGGTCTGAATAGTTACCAATGAGGAAATATTTAATAATTGAGATTCCAAAAAGGATTTATAGATATTCCAAAGGAGGATTACAACTCAAAATACGCCTCATTGACAAAAATTAGGACACAATCATCTCTGTCAAAATAAAATTGGGAGGATGCACACACCTTATCTTCTATTCTACACATATTTGATGTCAATCCTTTAGTCCAATCCAAGACAATACATCCCCTATAAACATTTTATTTATAATTACGGTTACTTTCCATTACATATTCAGAATCCCAACAAATAACCTTTTATTTTTTCTTAGTGTAGAAAAAAGCTAACAATTCCAAAATATTTTTGGATTCTTTTTTCGAGGAATATATACAATTGGTTGTGAATTTTACAAGATAATTACATAATAACAAATTATACAAAACCATTCCTACAAAATATTAAGCCCATCATTTTTTTGGATATATAGCATGACACCGTGAATTTGGTAAAAGTGCATGTTTCAAAGTCGCACTACTGGATGGATACTATACATCAATGTACCATTATGCCCATGTCTTGTGCGACAAACAAAAGGCTCATAAAAGGGTAAGAAAGGACAATCATCCATGTATTTGTTTGTTAGTCATCCACGAGAGTTCACAGACATTGATCTTCATCAAAGATTGAAACTTATTTATGTGCTACATTCACAAACCAAAAGCATATGAACCAAGTTCCCTGACTCTAAACGATCACAAATACCCATGGGATGGGTCCATGTTGGCTTGGAGCAACAATTATCCCTCCTGTCATATGGCAGGTATGGGAAGAAGCTCAAGAACATAAGAGTCAATAAAGGACTAGAAGGTAAGGGGTGAATCATACTAGGTAACATCCAATAGAGATGAAAAAGAACATAAAAATTTCTTAGTCTGCAGAATGAAATTGGATTTTTGATTTGCAGGTCTACACAGAAATAGATAGAAGACATAACACACATGACCATGGTTTACCACAAGATTAGTCGGCATGGAGCTTGTTGATGATATGAGAAGATGAGTTCAAGATTTATCAACAACCTCTATGGTGAGACACATTTCCTAAAAAATCCATTGAGGTTAGGGCATTGTCTGAGAGTGGAAACTCAATAGTAGTACAATATAGGGTTTCTTGAGGGTTACATGGTGTTATGCAGGTGCAAGGATCAGCTAGGGAAAGTTAATTTACCTGACGGAGGGACTGAGAGGTTAATATACGGGTTACATGGTGTTATGCAGGTGCAAGGATCGACTAGGGAAAGTTAATTTACTTGACGGAGGGGCTGAGAGGTTAATATACATGAATTAGAACAAGGTAAAGGTAAAGGATATTATACCAATGATGATAAAAACCATAGGAGGGAAAGCTCCTCTAGAATAGTTGAAGTAATTCTATAATGTTCTGTTAGATTGGCTTGGTCCACAATGTAAAAAGGGAGCAATGTCATCTATAGTTTATCATCAAGCTTGCAACAAGCTTTAGTTGTAGGTTGACTATGTAGTTGTAATTGTTGACATATCCTCTACACCAGGCGATGGTGGAACCCCTTGTAGATGTCACTCTGCCATATGTAATGAGCAACAACAACTCCCTTTCCTCTAGGCATCTAGTGTAAGGACAAATAATGAGGGAACGAGGAACATAGCAATGATAAGAAGAGAGGTGCTAGTCTTCTTGCTACAAGATCATTGGGTGTAGGGAGAAGGTAGTGCTTGTAGCTAGGGTTATGTGAGAAGAGGAGATGAGAGGGGAAAGGTTGTGAGATTTTGCAAAAACGTGGAGGGGGGAAATAAAAGGAATATAAGGCTAGAAAAGAAGATATGTGAGAGAGGGAAACAACCATAAACCAACCATTGCGGAGTTGCATCCACTGTGAGGAACGTGTGGGTGAAGCCCTACAAGTAGGTTGCTGGAAGATGTTATGGATAACATTAAATTATAACTTGATTTTCTTATGCATTATGTGATTATGTTTGTGAATATAACTAATTAAACGAGGGGGGTGAATGATGTGATTGGCTTGAAGTTTGACCTATAGGCTAAAGAAGATGTGAGGATTCCAAATTTAATGTTAGTTTCACCATCAGAAAATGTTAATGTTTTATTTCATGACTTCTAAGTTAAACACACAATTAACATGTGTAGTTCCTTTATTTATCAGTTTCATTTAATATTTCATATGTATTCAAATTCTTTCATCAATAAGACATGGGATGATTCTATATTTTCGAAATCAGGTCAAAATTAATTAATTAATATATTTGTATAATTAACCCCATTAGAGAAATAAATTAGCTAGTTAATTATAAATTTTATGTAAAAGGATTTTTGTTAATGTCATTATTCGAATCCAGTTAATCTTAATACTCTTTGAATTAGGGAGCGACAAAACTAGTTTCTATCTGAATATAAAAGCATAGGAAATGAGATAATCTAGATTTGGGTAAGTAAAACACTCCACCCCTTAAAGGGTATTTCATCTCCAAAATATCCCCATTCTACACAAGGATATACATACTGGGTTTTGTTTCCCAACCCAATCATATATTTCTAGCTCAATAATGTAATGCATCATAGTACATCATGCATATCATACTTATAGCCCCATCCCAAGGTGAAACTGTATCACTCCATGAGTCAAGTCTCCATTAGTTTTCTCCTATACTATTTTGAGATAGAACCTAGTAATATATCATGTCACGTGACCAAAACCATTTCATATAATATTAGACATATTGGGGTTAATGTGTAAGATTTGGGTTTGTTAGCAAACCCATCTTCCCATCCACACTCAAGCATTTTAGTTTAACGTAAGCAACTTCGTGAACTAATATTACACAGTTTTTATCATATACATTAAAGTACATATTATATTAGGGTGTACTTACTCTTGCATCAGACCTCGTTCACCCTAATGTGAAAGGGTCAAGTCTGGGGTAGACAACGGTAAGCTAGTGTGAGAAAGCTCTGACTTCTCTCTAGAAATCGGTGTCGGTCCGTCGTCTCCTAGGTCGGTCGCTCCTCCTCAGGAGATCTTCCCCCTATCTATAGCTCCTCCTCAGGTGATCTTCCCCCTATCTCTTCCTCTCCCCCTTAACGTCGGGGTTCCCCAATGTCGACTAGATTGGGTCTCAGCTCCTTCGAGACTTCACATCTATCTTCTTCTTAGTAGATAATGGCCAAAAGTTACATTATCAACTTTTGGAAACTGCCATCACCACCTAAGGGTTTCAAGAATCCATGTTTCCCCCTGTTTTCCTTCTGATCTTCACAGGCTAAGGGTTTCACAACATCAGTAGTCTCCAGTGTTTTTCGGCACAAAATTTTTGTTGCAACAACAGTTTTTTTTAGCATCAACGCTTCATCCTGATCGGATAAAGTTTTAAAATCCTTTGCTGCAAAAAGCATCAATTAACTCCATTCCTTGTGTCTCAAATCTGGCCTAGAAACATGCAAGCAACAACACATTGATTACTCATCTTCATTCTCTCTGTCAGACACATTCTCTTTCCCCAGATTTTGTGGGTTTTAAGGGTCACATCAGTTTTACTCTGGTTCATAAGAGACGCAATAAAAGCTCCACCAAACTATCAGTTATCAATATGAGAACCGGGGGAGCCCTCATCCTTGCTTCATGCATAAAAGAACATTGCATGCAAAAATTGGGTAAGATCAAAACTTTCCGCCGTGCCATCCAGAAACACAAAACCCTAAAGACCAGTAACATCTCGAAAACCCCATCTTCTTCTCCCAACATGAACTTGCGCTTCCCCTTCCTGGAGATCCATCTCTCTGATCCAACCTTTTCAACAACTATCCCGCTTCCTAGAGCTTGGATTTACCACAAATATGACATCTCCCCAGGCATCTGTATGATAGACATAGGCCACCGCTCATTCCAGGTTTCGCTTTCGTGGTCTACCTCTCTGGAAACAACCTGGGGTAAAAAAACCCCATTCCTCCTCATCTCGAAAGGTTGGAAAGAGATGTGCTTGGAATTGAATCTACAACCGGAATGGTCTATGTTCCTCCAACCCTATGAAGATCGCACCTTTCGCGCTTGGGTTCGCGATTTCAAACATGAAACTCCACCATCTCTCGCCTTTATCTATAAAAGTCACGATCAAGGCTGTTCTTCATCCACAGACTATGCGGACCAACTCTTCATCAGGGCAGAACACCAACCCCCTATAGGTGCAAAATATTGGCCCATCTCCATCTTCTCTGGATCAGAAGATGAAGAAGACGAGATCACATCCCCCATGGTTCAACAACAGAGCTCCATCGCAGAAAGGTATAAACTTTTTCCCTCCCCATCTATTAAAGAAAATGATTATGGACCAAAACTATCGTCATTATACAAAACCCTCCGTCCTATGTCTCCATATCCTAAGGATATCATCCCCAAAGACATTAATCTTTTAAATCTCGCTTTTCCTATTCTGGGACAAGAAAAATCTTCCAATCTTATAAAAGATACTCTAGAACACAACCCCACCTCCCAAATCTGGAAAACGGTCCCCCCCGCAAAAAAAAAACCTTTTCGAGCTCTTTTCTGCTCCCACTGCCACAGCAATAGCCACTCTTCTTCCAGGTGTTTCTCACGATGCACTTGCTTCAACTGTGGAAGCCTCGGGCACATAAAAAGGTTATGTTTGTCCCGACCTCTCCCCAATAGATTTTTTCAACAACCATTTCTCCACCGATCTAACATGCATACTCGTTCGATGCGAAATCCCACTTTCCAAAAGTATTCATTGGTCCCAAAACAATCTTCCTCCAACTACTGGACAAATTATGTACCACCCCTCAATCATTACCTTTCAAAAAATCCCTTTGCATGCCTAGTAGATCTCCCACCGGAACATGCAAAAAAAACAACAAACCCTAGTCTCGCAAACTCAATCTCTGGGACACCTACTATTTCAAAACCCTACCCCTCGCCAAAAACCTCTTCCAAACATCACACACAACAATATATCCCACCATTAAAATTCCCTTCTGTCAAAGCCCATAGTATCAACCCTCCTCCCACATCTCCAACCATGAAGACTCCTGACTACCTTGAATATGCGATCGCCATGGATCTCCCAGCAAATTCCATGCGACTACTCAAGATTTTTTCCCTCAGAAGTATTCTTGTTACAATAGAAAATAACCTGGACAACAATCCTATCAATGTTCTCGATATCACTAGAGCTTTAGCTCTTCTTCTCCCAGGTCAAACCATCCTTAAACCAAAAGTTTTCTCTCCCACCCAACTCATTTACACCGTTCCTGAAGGGACACAGATAAACCATATCTTCAACCAGATGCTTACCATACCTTGTGGATCCAGTTTTATCATGGCGCGCCTCTCCAAATGGTCTGCCGATACAGGCTCTTTCCCTGCCCCTGCTGGTGGTTCTGACTGGGTTGCCATCTCAAACCTTCCTCCTCATCTATGGGAGCTTGAAATTTTCAGAGGCATCGCTCATTCTATTGGAGCTACGCTTCAATACATTAGTCCTGAAACGCTTCACCCCACCCAATTCATCAAAGCCTACTGTCTTTTCTCCATTAAAGCTGCCATCTCTCTACCACCTTCTATCAACATCAGGATAGGTGAATCTATCTACCATCTGAAGCTTGCTGTCGAACACCCCTCTATTAACAACACTGCCTTCTCTGACCTATCATCTCACCCTCCTTCATGGTTTAGCCCAACCAAAGGAAAAAATCCTATCCTACATGCCAGGGTTCTACCTGCCAGAAATCAAGTCTGGATTAGGAAACCTACAAACTTTTCTAAAAGTTCACATCCTCTTCATAGAAAAAAAAGAAACAGATCTCCTGACCCCTCCCTCCCCGCTCTCAATATCAAACCAAGCAAAAACCCATGCCCATACACTTCATCTACAAAGGAAAGTTGGCATTCCCCAAACAAAGATAACCAACCTACTGCATTTCAAGTTTCTTCTTTACAAAATAAGGATACCTCACTGCAGAGTTCAGAGCAGGAGAGCCCTATGCAGAAGTCAAGCTACTTGCAAAAGATCCTACACCCTGAACAAGCCAACATCAAAGGAGCCAATATCATTAATAGGCCACAGAGAGGTAACTCCCCACCCAGCTCAATCAGTTATGATACTCCTGCGTCAACTCTCTCTTCATCTCTATCACATAAAATAAAAAATAAATCTATCACTTTTGACGATGTTGCTTCTTGGTCTAGCACTAAAAGTTTTACATCATTTACAAACAAGATAGGCTTTTGCTTTGAAAAAAATGATGACGCTCAGTTCATGTTAAATAACATAGAATCATTCATGGGTTGGTCGAAGAATGCTGCTAAATGAGTTATTTTTTTACTACCTATTTATTTCTTGTTTTACTTCCTCCTCACTCATGAAAATATCTTCTTGGAATATCTGTGGAGCAGCTAACCTACAAAGGAGAAAAAAAATTATGATCTCATATTTATAAAAACAAAATAGATTTAATATCCATCCAAGAAACAAAATCCATTCTCACCCCCTTCGCCCTCAAAACCATTGGTGGAAATAGAATCACGAACTAGATTCAGCTTCCACCAAAGGGTTTTAAAGGTAGTATCCTTGTGGGATATAATAATCAGATCCTTGATTTGTAAAACTTCTCCATCCAAATTTTTTCGATAACGATTGATTTTAGAAATCTTGCCGATGACTACCTTTGGTCCTTATCTGGTATTTATGGGCAACCAGGATATGACAAAACATCCTTCCTTGAAGAGTTACGATGCCTCTTCTCAAAATATCATCAGACTCCCTGGGTCCTAGGAGGTGATTTCAACCTTGTTACCCAGACATCTGATAGGTATAACACAAATCCATCTCCCTCTCCCATGACAATTGCTGACAAAAAATTTAAATAGATGATTTCAAACCATTCTCTCATTGATCTTGTTCCCACAAATGCCTTATTTACGTGGTCTAGAAACCAGTCCTTTGCTCGACTCAATCATTTCATTTGCTCAAACCTATGGGAAGACAAGCATCCACTCTCTTCCGTCTACATCTCCCACCGCACCATATATGACCACTTTCCCCTTATCCTTGAAACAACCACAAACTCTTGGGGATCACATCCATTTAGATTTGAAAACAACTGGCTTCACATCACAAATTTTTCCAAATCTTGTCTTGAAAATTGGGATCTTGCTAACTCACTTTCAAAAAACTTAGGTCTTCACATTTTAAATAACACAAAACACATCAAAAATCACATTAAAAATGGTTGCTTCTAAACCCCATGACCTTAACTAAATCTCAGAAAGACCTCAAAGACCAACTTCTCCATGTTGATAAAGACCCTTCAGCTGATCCAGCCTTGATCCTATCCATTAAAGCTGATCTAGAACACATAAATAATAGAATCGAGACTAAATGGAGACAAAGGGCCAAAATTACATGGGCTAAAGAAGGTGACAAAAATACAAAATTCTTTCATAAAATCTGCAATAAAAATTTTAGAAAAAATGCTACAACTCACCTTATGATAAATGGAAGACTCACTTCACATAAACAAACCATCATAACCCATATAAAAAACCATTTTAAAAAAATCTTCAATAATAATCACAACCCAACTGGCCTAAACAACCTTCATTGGCATTCTATTTGCAAAAACAAAATAAAAAACCCTCATGACCTCATTAAACCTTTCACTCTTGAGGAATTGCAATCAGCGATCTCTGACCTAGGAAGAAACAAATCACCTGGTCCATATGGTCTTAACGCAGAATTCTACTTGGCAAAATGGAATCATTATAAACACGATTTCCATGCTCTTCTTTCCGCCATCCAAACTAGTTCAAACCCACACAACATCATTAAATACATCAATAAAACCTTCATTACATTGATAAAAAAAATAGCAAACCAGAACTTATTTCACACTTCGTCCTATCAGTCTCATAAACACCTCCTACAAAATCATTGCTAAAACATTAGCAAATAGGATCAAACCTCTCATGGACGATATCATCCCTCTAAACCAATACGCCTTTCTAAAAAACAGAAGCATCCAAGATGCTTTTTTAATGGTAAATGAAACTATTCATCTTTGCCATACAAAAAAAAACTCCTTCTTGCTATTAAACTGGATTTTGAAAAAGCCTTTGAATTTGTCAATAGGAACTGTCTCCTTCAAACTCTTAAAGGTTTTTCTTTCCCTGATAAATGGATCTCATGGATCCATGCATGTATTTCTACAAATCACTTCTCCACAATCATAAATGGCGTTCCTTTTGGCTATTTCCATAATTCAAATGGACTTAGACAAGGGGACCCACTCTCTCCATATCTTTTCATCATTTTAACCACCATTCTCTCTCGCATGCTCTTCTTGGGAAAGCAAAACGGTCTCATTCAGACACCAGATGTATGCTTGGAAAATATTATTCAATTTGCGGATGATACAATCATATTCTCCACACCAGATTTTTCCTCTGTTCAGAATATCTTCAGGATCATTGGTCTTTTCTCCTATATCTCTGGACTGAAAATCAACATTCAAAAATCCTCCATTTTTGGGGTAAACATTCAACAATCTTATTTGGAAAACCTAAAAGACTTTCTAAAGTGCAAAACAGAAACATTTCCGATCAAATATCTGGGCCTTCCAATCACCCCTTATAACATTTCAAATGCCATTTGGAAACTAATTATTTCAAAAATAAACACAAAACTCTCGAGTTGGGAAAATAACTTCCTAAATCTAGCGGGTAGGCTCACCCTACTAAATAGTGTCATTACTCCAATAACTACACACTTCTTAAGCTGTATTCCTCTACCCTCAAAAACAAAATCTATTCTCGACAAAATCCGGAGAAAATTCATGTGGAATAATGTTCAAAAGCAAAATAAACAAGGGAAACACTATCATCTTGTCAATTGGAAAACTATTTCAGCTCCTATTGATCAAGGTGGCTGGGGCATTATAAATATTGAAACACACTCTCTCTGCCTCATTGCCAAAGTCATACATTATCTTATCCAAAACAAAAAGAAAATCTGGACACATATTATCTCAAATAAATACTACCAGCACTCACCTCCTTGGCATCATATCCAACAAAAGTCTGCTTCGCCACTCTGGAAATTCATAAATAAAAATACGAAAATGCTTTCTCAAATCATAAACACTCCTCCACACTCCCACAAACATATTTCCTTCTGGTCTGACCTATGGTTTGAAAAAAACTATGTCGTAAATCTTAAAACATCATGGACCATTCCAAAAAAACTTCTCAACATAAAAATAGATAAAGCCCTTTCTCTCATTACCAGTAACAGATCAAACTCTTTAAAAAGATGTATCCTTTACTAGGTCAGCCAAAATGATTTTAGAAATATAGCTAGTACTTTGGAAAACAACATCTCAAATAACATCAATTGGAAATGGGGAAAAGAATATACGGTCAAGCTTGCATACAATTTTCTCAGCTATAGAGGTATCTCCCCATCATCAACAAAGCTTTGGAAACAAAAATGGCCACAAAAATACAAAACATTCTTATGGCTCCTTCTTCACAATAAACTTCTTATAGAAGAAAATATCTCAAAAAAAGGGCTTCATTGGACCATTCAGATGTGTACTCTGTGAAAAAAACAATGATTCAGTTAGTCACATCTTCTTCAAATGTACTTTCTCACAAAATATTTTTTCTCACTTCATGCGAAATAGTCTTCCTGTTCTCCAGGAAGACTAATTTCCTTTTAAAATAACCCCTTTAAGGAGCTACAGAAATTACAAAAGCAATGATATCTTCATCACAATTTGCTGGAACCAATGGAAAGAAAGAAATAATAGAACTTTCAACAACGTCAAAAAATTGGCAAAAATTATCATTTCACAAGTCGAGGCCGATCTTCACTTACTCACTAAATTGCAGGAAAACTAACAAATGAAAAAAAGGATGATTCAGAAGTAGGAGAATCTGAAGCTGCATTCCTCTGTTATCTGAAAGCGATGGTGGATGATGAGGCTGGGACCTACAAAAAAAAAGGGTAAAATTAGGATTTATGTATGGTTTAAACTTAGAAAGAGTATGGAAAACTAAAGAAAAAGACTAAGATAATCGACTAAAATAGGAGGTTATCACCCCCCCCTAACTTAGAGTCTAGCTTGTCCTCAAGTTAGATAGAGCTGAGACATGTAATGGCAAGGCGATCTTATTAATTAGGATTTCCATACTCTTGCTTCAATTCTTAACCTGAGTTCCCCTGGGGTCATATCAAGTCTTATTGCATGCCTTGACTCTTTCAGATTTCGAGAGTTGCTTGGGTCTCAAGTTCTTTCCGTATCTCATAGTTCGCATTGGGACCACCTTTATTTTGTGCATGTTGTTGACTCTAATCAGCTTTATACCTCTCTAAAAGTCCTACTGGAAGCTAGAGAGGGTATGAGGGTTGGCTAAAGGCTTGAAGTGTAGCTCCCCCTTTAAGTGGGGGAGGGGCTGTCTATGCTTTTTGGGATCTCACTACCGGGCACGACACATCTACCTTTATGAGGGCAGCTGAATGTACCGGTCGGGTGAGTCCTTTAAGAGCCTTTCATATATTTAGAGACGTTAGGGTTTCACTACCGGGCACGACACATCTGCCTTTGTGAGGGCAGCGGAATGTACCGGCCGGGTGAAACCTTCATCGGTTCTTTATATAAGTCCTTATTCATGGCACAACTCTCATGATTTTATTCGACTCTCTGGCTTTTATTCGATAACTCGCAGGCTTGGGTTTTGTGATTTTGGAAATTTATTTTGGGCGGCCAAGCCTCTTTTATTTTGAAGAGAGGAAAGCTATTCTTAGAGTTTTTCAACATGCACTTATTTGGTTTGTGGTCCACTTGCAGAACTTCTTGATTTGGAAGTTGCCTGATTCCCCTCTCATCCTTGAAAGCTTGGCTTATTTTTGCCTTGATTTTGACCTGTGGAGAGTCAGATAAAGAATTGAAGCAAAAATATGGAATTGATAGTGGATGGAAATTGTTAAATCGCCATTAAATGTCTAAGTGCTATTTTACTTTTGGGGACTATCATGATTTTAAGGTTAATTGGGGTGACTTTATTCCAAAAGAATTTAGGTTAAAAAGAATTGTAAAAAGAGAAAGAAAAAGAAGAATTGTTAAGAAGAATTTTAAGAATAAAGAATTGTATAGAAAGTGCTAATAGAAAGAGAGATGTAGAAAATGATACCTCGCCCTTGTCTAATGTGCCCCCCCTAACTTATCACTCACTTTGTCCTCAGAGTGTCAAAGTGATAGGTTGAGCAGTACTTACGACAAGGGCTGTATGCTAAGGTAAATCTTCATTTGCCCACAGAGAACGAAGTAGATTGGATGCAAACTGTCCTCGTAAAGCGTGGTAGTCCACGTCAGTCATCTCCTCTACTGGTCTTTGGAGAATGATGATGGTGTACATCCAGTAGAGGACGTGGAAGCCGCAATCGTTCGATTGTCGGATTTGCTGGGGGCATTTGTGGAAGAAGGTGGGGCGGTGGAAATGCTCTTTGTCGTATGCCTTTGTATGCTGACTCGGAAAATCGATTAACTTCTCAGCGCACTCTTTTGCCACTACTTCTGTTGGCGTCTTTGGTGTCACGACGTAGTTTCTCTGTCGTGCGTTGAACTGGCTGTCGGAACTGTTGTATATTGTGGTTGTTCCTTCTGAGAGGTTTGTTGCCAGGAGTATCCAATGCTCATGATACAGGATGGGTAACATGATGAAAGTAGGCATTGTGTGCTGGAGATAGGAGATCAGCGCGTCGGTTGTGACGAAGTTCTTGAGCTTTAGGAGATCATCTTTCATATATGGAGACGCCATGTATGTATTTGGGTTGTTTTGTCCAAGCAGAAACTGATAGGCGGCCATAAGGCTTACAGAGAGGGATCCCTTAACCTGTAGAGTCTCTCACAGTGAGTCTGCCATTACAAGTATGTATCGAGACATGAATACGACCCCATCTTTCTCGGCTGAAAGCCGCGCCATAATGACATGGAATTCGAGGTTATTGAGACCTTTGCAAGCATCACGATCAAAATCAGGGAAGGTTGGGTCAATGGCAAACACAGGATGACTATTGTTTATAGCTTGCTCGACTGGCTCCTTGTTCTGTTCTGACTCTTTCATAACTTGTCGGAAGGGTCGCCGTTGTGGTCGCTGGATAGCTGAGAAAAGGTAGCGAGGAACATCATCTGGTGACATAGTTGGGTCCTTGAAGAACCGTCTATCACAGATGAGCTCCATGGCATAACGTCCATGTAAGGAATGAAAGTCTTCAGCTACCAGGTCGTTGAATGGGATTTCCTGGTTCAGCACTTGAATGTGTCGTATGGTGCAGAAGGCGCTATCCCCAGATCCCTCGGTGGCTTGGACTGGAGGGTTTATGATTTTGAACCATGGTTGGCTCCAATCCTGGCGAAGAGATGGGCGTGCATCCCAGATTAATTTATGCAGCCGGAAGGGTATACACCTGGCTTATCCTGTTGCTTCTCCTATGAAGTTTATTGAGTCGGCTGGTAGCTCGGCGCTACAGAAGTTGTATACTTTGGCATCCTGAGCCTTGGTATCCACGATCATAAAAAGCTAGTGGTCCGAGACTTGGAAAGGCATTGTAAGATAACGTACCCTTCGTGCCAAACCGACGCGCAGCCGCTCAACCGATTTTTCTCGTATGTCTTTAAATAAAAGGCCAAAAGACAGAGCAGGCGAAGCATTAAAGACCGGTTGTTGCCGCTTGTGACTTCTATATATTTCTATACAATTGGTGAGGAGGACACGGAAGATTGCCATTGGCATCGTGGACCGGGGTCGGAGGATGCTACGGAAATCTTCACGTGTCAACTTACGCTTGGTTTTGGTATTATGATAAATTATGTATTCCCCCGCCTTTGCATCGTCCACTATAGTGTTCAGTATAAAAATGTCTGAGCATCTAAAGTGGAGATGGCCGCCATATCTAGGTCGTGCATTTTGTGCGGCAAAGGAGGTGGCGGGGGAAGTTCTTGTGGTGGGGGAGAAGCAGGTTGTTCGAAGGCCTCTTCATGGCCTTGTAGATTGTCGTCCGAGTCGGAGGCAGAGTCGAGATCCTCGTCCGTGTCTAGACTTACTCAGTCTGCCTCGTCCTGGTAAGGGGGAGAAGGTGCTGAGAAGGGTGGAGCAGATATTTTTGGCGGGCTGGCGCTGGATCCTAGTATACATTGTTGGAGTTCAGCATAGGCCGCGTCCTTGGCAGCTTCCCCGATGGACCCCATAGTTGAATAGTCAAAGAATTGGTCCCCGTATGACATGTTGACATTGTCGTTATGTGGGGACTTGGGGTGATTGTCACTGTCATGGTGACCTTTGTCGGACCCTTTTTGGGAGGGTCCTGCTGCATTTCCAGGGTCTTCTCCGTCATCATGCTTATCGCCGGAAGGGGTGTTATCTTTGTTTGAGTCGGCAGATGAGTCGGAGTCATCTTCATCATCGTCGTCATCACCATCTTTGTCGTCCGCAGTCTTATCTTCTTGCTTTTTACGTGCGACGTTTTACATTGCCGATGGGTGGCTTGTAGCTCATCGAAAGCCACTTGCAGATGATCGTGTGTTTTGAGCAGTGCATCGTGAGATTCTTTGAGATCAGTATATCTACCCTCGGCAGAGAGGAGACGTGCTGTAAGATCTATGACTTGAGCACGTAGTTGTTGGATTTCATCATTGTAGGACTCCTCTTGGCGATGATGTAGTTGCGTAAGTGTGCCGTCAATGGTGGTCAAGCGCGTGCTCAGAACTTCGTGATGTTGCTAGAGCTCGCAAAGAGTCTCTGGTAGAGGATGAGTCTGCTTGGAGATCTCATCGACTTTTTGCACCGTTGCTTCTTGCTGACGCGTCGCTCCAAGGACCAGGTCCGACAGGTTGTTGGTGTGGCTGTTGATGTGCTCAACTTGCTTAGCCACCTCATCCTGTCGTTGCTGGAGGCCTTGGAGGAAGGTGGGCAAGGCTCGGTGTTGTTCATCGATCTTGGTCACCTTTCGTGATAAATCCTGCACACAAGAAAAAATAGAATTTAAAATGTTAGAAGGATCGGTGAGGAGGTTTCGGACAGCGTCAAATTGATGGCCAAATTCCTTACCGATGTTAGTAAAAGGGACCCCAGGAGCAGAAGGGTGAGATGAATGGGGTCTGCTTGGAGTGGTGTTAGTGTCTTGCGGAAGAGACATTGATGATGCCCCGAGTTGCGTAGTGATTGTGGATGTAGTCACCAGTGGTGTCGGGGTGGTGGTGGATGTGAAAAGTGGTGGGATTTGAGGTGAAATCAGTGGTAGCGATAGTGATGGGGTGGAAACTGCGGAGGTGAAAGGAAAAGTGGTGAAGTCGGGCATAGGGATGGAGAAAGGGAAGCCTGAAGTGAAAATGGGTGAAGAAGAAGTGAAAGGTTGCGTGGATGTGGGGAAGAAGGGAGTGGTAGGAGTTGCAATAGTGGAAGGTGGAGTGGTGGTAGCGGTGGCAGCAGTTAGCTGCTCATGGAGACTCTGGATAAAAGAGTCGATGGAGGATGTGGTTAAATTTTCTTCATGGAGCTTCTCGGCCTCTGGATTTGGCCTAGATGTTGGTGTCCCCGACAGCTGTTGGGCCTGCAGTTGCCTCCTGGAAGGTCATTTGACAGACATCTTTGTTGGTCGAGCTGTCGGGGCAGTGATACTCATCTCTGTTTGCCCCGCTGTTGCTTTCCTTTCGAGTATTTTATCCGAAGCTAGCAAATGAGAAAGCTCCTCATCAGAGAAGAGGAGTTGTGTTATGTCATAGTTTTCTAACTCCGGGAGCGGGAGGAGAGTCCTTGATGATTTGACCATAGGGCAGAAAACATAATGTAATTTCCCATCCTTTTCCTTGATGATGAAGGAGTTTTTCAAGGTTTGCGCATTAGTGAGGATGTCGCCCTTTAGTTGCGTGCAGTGGGGTAACTCGGCCGATTGCCCAGAAAATTCCAGAATATATGGATCGGCCGAGTTTGGAATTCGGCCGACAAAATCCCTGTTATGGGTATTTTGGAATTTTCGTAAAATTGTAAAAATGATGGATTTTTGTGTCCCAATAATTTTTCTAAGCTTAATTACAAGTCATACAATCATTACAAGTGATTACAAAGCAATTCTAAGGTCATTTACATAGAGATCCAAAAATTGCACACTTGTAGCTATTTTGACTTGTCTTTTCTCCAATTTGATATGCGCAAGTTAGGGCATTTGGAGTGTGTCTAAACCTAATCTGAAATCACTCAATGTAGAAGCATTAGACACCAATATGTGGAATGGTTAGTCATCATCAAAACAAGGGTTTAGTCAATTTAGACGTGAGTCAACATTGACCTAATTGACCTTGAGTCAACATTCTCCCCCTTTTTGAAGATGACAACCCATTCCATAAATGTATTGAAAGCTTGTACGTAAAATCATACCTTCGGAGAAACCTAGGGGTTTCAATAGGATTGAGCTCATATGCTCCCCCTCAATTGATGCGCATGGAGTTCTCATACTCCCCCTCAATTGATGTTATTTCTCCTGCATGGTTAGCTTTCATAACATTTATAGAAACTATGTCTTCTACTCATATATGTTCTACACATATATGTCTTCTCCCATTTACCTTCTCCCCTTTACATGGACACGCTTCTTTGCTTCATGTAAGACATGCCTTCTCCCTGTTGTCAAAAGAAGACATATCTTTCTCCCCCTTTGTCATTTCAAAAAGGTGGGGTTATGAAGAAACTAAGAAACACCACTTGTTAAGAGAAAGAAGATAACAAAAGTTATATAAGGAGAGTAGAAGAGCACAGATAGGGGCTTGTCCAAGCATAGAAAGAAAAGCAAGTTAAAGCATATACTTGAACAACCCAAAACATGCAAGATAGGGTGCTGCAGAAAAACAATAAATCGCAATTTTGACCCTCAAGATGATGGAATTTGATCAAAAACCATCAGGGCTCATGGCAAAGCGATGAGCCTTGCTCAGAAGGTAGTTTCTGCATAAAAAACACTATACTTGCAGCAAAAACTGAAACTGGAGCAAAAGCTGCATAAAAATCCACAAAAACTCCAATTTCTACATATCATGTAGATCTATGTACCCTGCATCACAATGTTATGCAAGCAACTCAAGATAGTAGATATGCAATTCAAGGAACAATCTTGAGTATGTATGAGATAAGATACAAGCATAACATATAGATGATCAAAGATGGCAATTTTAAACAAGGCTAGAACTACATGTATATGAACTACTAGTAGATGATATCACAAGTTAGGACTACTAGTAGGATCTAGATCATAGCAAGAGATACACAAGATAAAGCAAGCTATGAGTAGATATAGAGATATATCCAAACCAAGAGATATGCAATTTTAGACGCATGAAAGGATATAACTCACTAGATATGCATCCTTACCATAAGATGATTACCCCTAAGAACCTCAAGGTTGTATCAAAACAAGATATACACCTAGATAGATGTAGCAAGTTAGAGTACAACGGAAGCAATTTAAGACACAACCAAGAGATCCAAAGAGTTCATCATCAAAACCTGCAAAACAACTCAAAACAAGTAATTGCACGATATAGATATACCAATTTAGAGCAATTAGAGAGATAGAGTTGTAAGCAAGATAGGCATTTAGAACATGGCAATATGCATATATAAAGGTACCAAATGAGAGTGCCAAAGAATAAGGCTATTGGTTGAGAAAATCTAGTTGAGAGGGAAATTCTCACTCAATAAGCCAAATGTATATTCTGTGCACAGTGTTATCGGTCGAGTTCTGTGCATTGGCAACTCGACCGATGACAACTGCTGGCAACACCCATTGGTGCCTATCGGTCGAGTTTCAATAGGGAAAACTCGACCGACAGAGCAGCTGTCAAAAGACATATATATATCATAAAAACACATTTAAAGGCATGCTAAAAATACAAACCATATCCAAACATGTCTAAGCAAGTTAGTAATGCACTATAGAAGCATTAGAAACAGTTTTTGAGCAAGAGTGTGAAGAGAAACATAAAATGCCACTTTTGACTCAAAAACCATATGTATAGTGCACACTAACTTGACAAAAACAAGTTAGGAATGGATATACGTAATGAAACCTTTACCTTTGTGCTTACCATTGCTTTTTCCACTTGTTGTCACCCTCTACACATCTCACCTTTGTTCTTTCATGTGGATTGAGAAGTCCATTTGCAATTCAAAGCTCAAGTCAATCCATTTGCATGTACCTACAAGAAGAAAGATGAAATGGTCCCCAATCATGTTTTTGGGTCCGGAGGGGTTAGTTTAGCAACCCAAGTCCTATTGCTCTTGGGTGCTTTCCTAAAAGGACAACACTTAGAATAATGACCAAAATCATTGCAATGATTACAAGTGCCCGTAGCCTTGGAACTGGAGGATTCTTCATTGAAAATTGAAGGTCCTTTGTCTTTGTTGTTCCTTTGGCTACAGTCAAGTCCAATGCCATCTCTACCCATTTGTTTGGTAGTATGGTCTAGGATTTGATTAAGATTCTTTTTATCACCAAAGAATCTTTGCAAAGAAGATCTCAAACTATGATTGTCATGCATAAGAGAAGTAAAGGTAAAACACAATAGATTCATATCATCTCTAGCATGCACAAGATAGATTTCTAAGCAAACATCTTTAGTCATATAAGAATCTTTATCACAAGATAGAGCATCAAAAACTTTCTCTCTATAAGAAAAGATAGTATGAGGGTCAAGAGCAATTACACTACTATGCAAGGAAGCAAGTTCATATACAAGACAAGTAATCTTTGAAGGATAAACTTTATCCACACATTCTATTCCTTGCAAAGTAGGCTCTTTACTCTCATAAACACATTTAAGAACATAAGAAACAATAGAGAGATAAACAATAGTAGTAGCAAGCTCTATGTATGAAGTAGTCATATAAGGTTGAGATTTTAAAAACTTAATCTTATCAAGCAAGCTAGAATTTGCAAATTTAAGAGCATTTAGCTGACTAAGATAAGCATTTGTTTGAATCTCAACACTTGAATTTACCTCATTTAAATCTTTAGTTGAGCTTGTCATGAGGGCGCAATGGCATCTTCCATCTTCAAATTCACTAGATCTTCCACTAGTGCTTTCATTTGTTGATGGAGCCTTTGTGATCCCTTTTTCACTCTTGTTTCCTTCTATTTTTCTCTTTGAAGGTTGCCCATCTTCATAATTACCCATATTCTCCTACTTGTGGAAGTATGCTTGGAGAAGACCCGCTCTGATACCACTTGTTGGATCCTAGATGGGTGACTTAGGTGCTCTAGAGGGGGGGTGAATAGAGCTGAAAGCACTTAAACAAAATTCATTAAACCTTCAAATTATATGACAAGATAAGGTTGCTAAATAGGTAATTTGAGTGCAACTAAATCATGCATAGCAAGGATAAGAGAGATTGAACATGCACCAATTAGACAAGCTATTTAGAGTGGTTCCACACTTCAAACTAGAAGTGTGTCAGTCCACTTGCCTAGAGAGGTCAACCTCTAGGACTTCAACCAATTGCACTCTTATATTCATTAATAAGACATACAATACATGACCAACAAAGGACTTACCTATCCAATACAAAGAGTCTTCAACCTTACCAAGGACTTACCCACTTTGTGAGAGTCTTCGGCCTTCTCCAAGGACTTACCCACTCTTGCAAAAGTCTTCGGCCTTGCAGGAATTACCCACTCTTCTTGGATCTTCTGCCTTTGACTTCACCTTCACTCGGAGAAGCTTTCCACCAAGGACTTACCCACTTGAGCTTGAGTCTTCTGCCTTATCCAAGGGCTTACCCACTCTAGCTCCAAGTCTTCAGCCTTGATCTTCACCAAGGGACTCCTTCCCTTGTTCTTCTTCACCTCTCTTGGACAAGAGAGAGAACCTTCATCTTCAATATAGGAAATGAGAGATGGGGAGGTGGTGGAAGTGAGAGCCTCACAAGATATACAAATAATACTAGCTCTCTTACAAATCTCCTACTCACTCTAATGGATGTAGCAAGTGATTAAGCTTAGAGAGAGAGAGGAGGCTGTAGGAAGCACTCAACTATAGAATAGGAACCTCACAAAGAGTTTGCAATGAATGCTCAACCTTGGAATGAAGCCCAAGGGGTCCTATTTATAGTTGGGGATGCCTCTTAGCCTTTGGGAACACTTAGGAACGAAAAATAGCCATTTTACAAGTTGCAACGGATCTATTTTGGGTCCCAACAAAGTCTCCAACTGTTGGATTTGCTTTTTCTGCATTCCAGTACAGTCTGATCGGCCGAGTTTGAATAAAGGCAACTCGGCCGAACCACTAAACGACAAGTCTGAAAGATAGACTGTCGGCCGAGTTCCCTTGGAGAAACTCGGCCGATCGGTCGACTTTCAACTTGGACCGATCAGTGGATCGGCCGAGTTTCCCACCATAGAAACTCGACCGAACAGGGATCGGCTGAGTTGGTAACTCGGCCGATTGCCCAGAAAATTCTAGAATATATGGATCGGCCGAGTTTGGAATTCGGCCGACAAAATCCCTGTTATGGGTATTTTGGAATTTTCGTAAAATTGTAAAAATGATGGATTTTTGTGTCCCAATAATTTTTCTAAGCTTAATTACAAGTCATACAATCATTACAAGTGATTACAAAGCAATTCTAAGGTCATTTACATAGAGATCCAAAAATTGCACACTTGTAGCTATTTTGACTTGTCTTTTCTCCAATTTGATATGCGCAAGTTAAGGCATTTGGAGTGTGTCTAAACCTAATCTGAAATCACTCAATGTAGAAGCATTAGACACCAATATGTGGAATGGTTAGTCATCATCAAAACAAGGGTTTAGTCAATTTAGACGTGAGTCAACATTGACCTAATTGACCTTGAGTCAACATTCTCCCCCTTTTTGAAGATGACAAACCATTCCATAAATGTATTGAAAGCTTGTACGTAAAATCATACCTTCGGAGAAACCTAGGGGTTTCAATAGGATTGAGCTCATATGCTCCCCCTCAATTGATGCGCATGGAGTTCTCATACTCCCCCTCAATTGATGTTATTTCTCCTGCATGGTTAGCTTTCATAACATTTATAGAAACTATGTCTTCTACTCATATATGTTCTACACATATATGTCTTCTCCCATTTACCTTCTCCCCTTTACATGGACACGCTTCTTTGCTTCATGTAAGACATGCCTTCTCCCTGTTGTCAAAAGAAGACATATCTTTCTCCCCCTTTGTCATTTCAAAAAGGTGGGGTTATGAAGAAACTAAGAAACACCACTTGTTAAGAGAAAGAAGATAACAAAAGTTATATAAGGAGAGTAGAAGAGCACAGATAGGGGCTTGTCCAAGCATAGAAAGAAAAGCAAGTTAAAGCATATACTTGAACAACCCAAAACATGCAAGATAGGGTGCTGTAGAAAAACAATAAATCGCAATTTTGACCCTCAAGATGATGGAATTTGATCAAAAACCATCAGGGCTCATGGCAAAGCGATGAGCCTTGCTCATAAGGTAGTTTCTGCATAAAAAACACTATACTTGCAGCAAAAACTGAAACTGGAGCAAAAGCTGCGTAAAAATCCACAAAAACTCCAATTTCTACATATCATGTAGATCTATGTACCCTGCATCACAATGTTATGCAAGCAACTCAAGATAGTAGATATGCAATTCAAGGAACAATCTTGAGTATGTATGAGATAAGATACAAGCATAACATATAGATGATCAAAGATGGCAATTTTAAACAAGGCTAGAACTACATGTATATGAACTACTAGTAGATGATATCACAAGTTAGGACTACTAGTAGGATCTAGATCATAGCAAGAGATACACAAGATAAAGCAAGCTATGAGTAGATATAGAGATATATCCAAACCAAGAGATATGCAATTTTAGACGCATGAAAGGATATAACTCACTAGATATGCATCCTTACCATAAGATGATTACCCCTAAGAACCTCAAGGTTGTATCAAAACAAGATATACACCTAGATAGATGTAGCAAGTTAGAGTACAACGGAAGCAATTTAAGACACAACCAAGAGATCCAAAGAGTTCATCATCAAAACCTGCAAAACAACTCAAAACAAGTAATTGCACGATATAGATATACCAATTTAGAGCAATTAGAGAGATAGAGTTGTAAGCAAGATAGGCATTTAGAACATGGCAATATGCATATATAAAGGTACCAAATGAGAGTGCCAAAGAATAAGGCTATTGGTTGAGAAAATCTAGTTGAGAGGGAAATTCTCACTCAATAAGCCAAATGTATATTCTGTGCACAGTGTTATCGGTCGAGTTCTGTGCATTGGCAACTCGACCAATGACAACTGCTGGCAACACCCATTGGTGCCTATCGGTCGAGTTTCAATAGGGCAAACTCGACCGACAGAGCAGCTGTCAAAAGACATATATATATCATAAAAACACATTTAAAGGCATGCTAAAAATACAAACCATATCCAAACATGTCTAAGCAAGTTAGTAATGCACTATAGAAGCATTAGAAACAGTTTTTGAGCAAGAGTGTGAAGAGAAACATAAAATGCCACTTTTGACTCAAAAACCATATGTATAGTGCACACTAACTTGACAAAAACAAGTTAGGAATGGATATACGCAATGAAACCTTTACCTTTGTGCTTACCATTGCTTTTTCCACTTGTTGTCACCCTCTACACATCTCACCTTTGTTCTTTCATGTGGATTGAGAAGTCCATTTGCAATTCAAAGCTCAAGTCAATCCATTTGCATGTACCTACAAGAAGAAAGATGAAATGGTCCCCAATCATGTTTTTGGGTCCGGAGGGGTTAGTTTAGCAACCCAAGTCCTATTGCTCTTGGGTGCTTTCCTAAAAGGACAACACTTAGAATAATGACCAAAATCATTGCAATGATTACAAGTGCCCGTAGCCTTGGAACTGGAGGATTCTTCATTGAAAATTGAAGGTCCTTTGTCTTTGTTGTTCCTTTGGCTACAGTCAAGTCCAATGCCATCTCTACCCATTTGTTTGGTAGTATGGTCTAGGATTTGATTAAGATTCTTTTTATCACCAAAGAATCTTTGCAAAGAAGATCTCAAACTATGATTGTCATGCATAAGAGAAGTAAAGGTAAAACACAATAGATTCATATCATCTCTAGCATGCACAAGATAGATTTCTAAGCAAACATCTTTAGTCATATAAGAATCTTTATCACAAGATAGAGCATCAAAAACTTTCTCTCTATAAGAAAAGATAGTATGAGGGTCAAGAGCAATTACACTACTATGCAAGGAAGCAAGTTCATATACAAGACAAGTAATCTTTGAAGGATAAACTTTATCTACACATTCTATTCCTTGCAAAGTAGGCTCTTTACTCTCATAAACACATTTAAGAACATAAGAAACAATAGAGAGATAAACAATAGTAGTAGCAAGCTCTATGTATGAAGTAGTCATATAAGGTTGAGATTTTAAAAACTTAATCTTATCAAGCAAGCTAGAATTTGCAAATTTAAGAGCATTTAGTTGACTAAGATAAGCATTTGTTTGAATCTCAACACTTGAATTTACCTCATTTAAATCTTTAGTTGAGCTTGTCATGAGGGCGCAATGACATCTTCCATCTTCAAATTCACTAGATCTTCCACTAGTGCTTTCATTTGTTGATGGAGCCTTTGTGATCCCTTTTTCACTCTTGTTTCCTTCTATTTTTCTCTTTGAAGGTTGCCCATCTTCATAATTACCCATATTCTCCTACTTGTGGAAGTATGCTTGGAGAAGACCCGCTCTGATACCACTTGTTGGATCCTAGATGGGTGACTTAGGTGCTCTAGAGGGGGGGTGAATAGAGCTGAAAGCACTTAAACAAAATTCATTAAACCTTCAAATTATATGACAAGATATGGTTGCTAAATAGGTAATTTGAGTGCAACTAAATCATGCATAGAAAGGATAAGAGAGATTGAACATGCACCAATTAGACAAGCTATTTAGAGTGGTTCCACACTTCAAACTAGAAGTGTGTCAGTCCACTTGCCTAGAGAGGTCAACCTCTAGGACTTCAACCAATTGCACTCTTATATTCATTAATAAGACATACAATACATGACCAACAAAGGACTTACCTATCCAATACAAAGAGTCTTCAACCTTACCAAGGACTTACCCACTTTGCGAGAGTCTTCGGCCTTCTCCAAGGACTTACCCACTCTTGCACAAGTCTTCGGCCTTGCAGGAATTACCCACTCTTCTTGGATCTTCCGCCTTTGACTTCACCTTCACTCGGAGAAGCTTTCCACCAAGGACTTACCCACTTGAGCTTGAGTCTTCTGCCTTATCCAAGGGCTTACCCACTCTAGCTCCAAGTCTTCAGCCTTGATCTTCACCAAGGGACTCCTTCCCTTGTTCTTCTTCACCTCTCTTGGACAAGAGAGAGAACCTTCATCTTCAATATAGGAAATGAGAGATGGGGAGGTGGTGGAAGTGAGAGCCTCACAAGATATACAAATAATACTAGCTCTCTTACAAATCTCCTACTCACTCTAATGGATGTAGCAAGTGATTAAGCTTAGAGAGAGAGAGGAGGCTGTAGGAAGCACTCAACTATAGAATAGGAACCTCACAAAGAGTTTGCAATGAATGCTCAACCTTGGAATGAAGCCCAAGGGGTCCTATTTATAGTTGGGGATGCCTCTTAGCCTTTGGGAACACTTAGGAACGAAAAATAGCCATTTTACAAGTTGCAACGGATCTATTTTGGGTCCCAACAAAGTCTCCAACGGTTGGATTTGCTTTTTCTGCATTCCAGTACAGTCTGATCGGCCGAGTTTGAATAAAGGCAACTCGGCCGAACCACTAAACGACAAGTCTGAAAGTTAGACTGTCGGCCGAGTTCCCTTGGAGAAACTCGGCCGATCGGTCGACTTTCAACTTGGACCGATCAGTGGATCGGCCGAGTTTCCCACCATAGAAACTCGACCGAACAGGGATCGGCTGAGTTGGTAACTCGGCCGATTGCCCAGAAAATTCCAGAATATATGGATCGGCCGAGTTTGGAATTCGGCCGACAAAATCCCTGTTATGGGTATTTTGGAATTTTCGTAAAACTGTAAAAATGATGGATTTTTGTGTCCCAATAATTTTTCTAAGCTTAATTACAAGTCATACAATCATTACAAGTGATTACAAAGCAATTCTAAGGTCATTTACATAGAGATCCAAAAATTGCACACTTGTAGCTATTTTGACTTGTCTTTTCTCCAATTTGATATGCGCAAGTTAGGGCATTTGGAGTGTGTCTAAACCTAATCTGAAATCACTCAATGTAGAAGCATTAGACACCAATATGTGGAATGGTTAGTCATCATCAAAACAAGGGTTTAGTCAATTTAGACGTGAGTCAACATTGACCTAATTGACCTTGAGTCAACATTCTCCCCCTTTTTGAAGATGACAAACCATTCCATAAATGTATTGAAAGCTTGTACGTAAAATCATACCTTCGGAGAAACCTAGGGGTTTCAATAGGATTGAGCTCATATGCTCCCCCTCAATTGATGCGCATGGAGTTCTCATACTCCCCCTCAATTGATGTTATTTCTCCTGCATGGTTAGCTTTCATAACATTTATAGAAACTATGTCTTCTACTCATATATGTTCTACACATATATGTCTTCTCCCATTTACCTTCTCCCCTTTACATGGACACGCTTCTTTGCTTCATGTAAGACATGCCTTCTCCCTGTTGTCAAAAGAAGACATATCTTTCTCCCCCTTTGTCATTTCAAAAAGGTGGGGTTATGAAGAAACTAAGAAACACCACTTGTTAAGAGAAAGAAGATAACAAAAGTTATATAAGGAGAGTAGAAGAGCACAGATAGGGGCTTGTCCAAGCATAGAAAGAAAAGCAAGTTAAAGCATATACTTGAACAACCCAAAACATGCAAGATAGGGTGCTGCAGAAAAACAATAAATCGCAATTTTGACCCTCAAGATGATGGAATTTGATCAAAAACCATCATGGCTCATGGCAAAGCGATGAGCCTTGCTCAGAAGGTAGTTTCTGCATAAAAAACACTATACTTGCAGCAAAAACTGAAACTGGAGCAAAAGCTGCATAAAAATCCACAAAAACTCCAATTTCTACATATCATGTAGATCTATGTACCCTGCATCACAATGTTATGCAAGCAACTCAAGATAGTAGATATGCAATTCAAGGAACAATCTTGAGTATGTATGAGATAAGATACAAGCATAACATATAGATTATTAAAGATGGCAATTTTAAACAAGGCTATAACTACATGTATATGAACTACTAGTAGATGATATCACAAGTTAGGACTACTAGTAGGATCTAGATCATAGCAAGAGATACACAAGATAAAGCAAGCTATGAGTAGATATAGAGATATATCCAAACCAAGAGATATGCAATTTTAGACGCATGAAAGGATATACCTCACTAGATATGCATCCTTACCATAAGATGATTACCCCTAAGAACCTCAAGGTTGTATCAAAACAAGATATACACCTAGATAGATGTAGAAAGTTAGAGTAAAACGGAAGCAATTTAAGACACAACCAAGAGATCCAAAGAGTTCATCATCAAAACCTGCAAAACAACTCAAAACAAGTAATTGCACGATATAGATATACCAATTTAGAGAAATTAGAGAGATAGAGTTGTAAGCAATATAGGCATTTAGAACATGGCAATATGCATATATAAAGGTACCAAATGAGAGTGCCAAAGAATAAGGCTATTGGTTGAGAAAATCTAGTTGAGAAGGAAATTCTCACTCAATAAGCCAAATGTATATTCTGTGCACAGTGTTATCGGTCGAGTTCTGTGCATTGGCAACTCGACCGATGACAACTGCTGGCAACACCCATTGGTGCCTATCGGTCGAGTTTCAATAGGGCAAACTCGACCGACAGAGCAGCTGTCAAAAGACATATATATATCATAAAAACACATTTAAAGGCATGCTAAAAATACAAACCATATCCAAACATGTCTAAGCAAGTTAGTAATGCACTATAGAAGCATCAGAAACAATTTTTGAGCAAGAGTGTGAAGAGAAACATAAAATGCCACTTTTGACTCAAAAACCATATGTATAGTGCACACTAACTTGACAAAAACAAGTTAGGAATGGATATACGCAATGAAACCTTTACCTTTGTGCTTACCATTGCTTTTTCCACTTGTTGTCACCCTCTACACATCTCACCTTTCTTCTTTCATGTGGATTGAGAAGTCCATTTGCAATTCAAAGCTCAAGTCAATCCATTTGCATGTACCTACAAGAAGAAAGATGAAATGGTCCCCAATCATGTTTTTGGGTCCGGAGGGGTTAGTTTAGCAACCCAAGTCCTATTGCTCTTGGGTGCTTTCCTAAAAGGACAACACTTAGAATAATGACCAAAATCATTGCAATGATTACAAGTGCCCGTAGCCTTGGAACTGGAGGATTCTTCATTGAAAATTGAAGGTCCTTTGTCTTTGTTGTTCCTTTGGCTACAGTCAAGTCCAATGCCATCTCTACCCATTTGTTTGGTAGTATGGTCTAGGATTTGATTAAGATTCTTTTTATCACCAAAGAATCTTTGCAAAGAAGATCTCAAACTATGATTGTCATGCATAAGAGAAGTAAAGGTAAAACACAATAGATTCATATCATCTCTAGCATGCACAAGATAGATTTCTAAGCAAACATCTTTAGTCATATAAGAATCTTTATCACAAGATAGAGCATCAAAAACTTTCTCTCTATAAGAAAAGATAGTATGAGGGTCAAGAGCAATTACACTACTATGCAAGGAAGCAAGTTCATATACAAGACAAGTAATCTTTGAAGGATAAACTTTATCTACACATTCTATTCCTTGCAAAGTAGGCTCTTTACTCTCATAAACACATTTAAGAACATAAGAAACAATAGAGAGATAAACAATAGTAGTAGCAAGCTCTATGTATGAAGTAGTCATATAAGGTTGAGATTTTAAAAACTTAATCTTATCAAGCAAGCTAGAATTTGCAAATTTAAGAGCATTTAGTTGACTAAGATAAGCATTTGTTTGAATCTCAACACTTGAATTTACCTAATTTAAATCTTTAGTTGAGCTTGTCATGAGGGCGCAATGGCATCTTCCATCTTCAAATTCACTAGATCTTCCACTAGTGCTTTCATTTGTTGATGGAGCCTTTGTGATCCCTTTTTCACTCTTGTTTCCTTCTATTTTTCTCTTTGAAGGTTGCCCATCTTCATAATTACCCATATTCTCCTACTTGTGGAAGTATGCTTGGAGAAGACCCGCTCTGATACCACTTGTTGGATCCTAGATGGGTGACTTAGGTGCTCTAGAGGGGGGGTGAATAGAGATGAAAGCACTTAAACAAAATTCATTAAACCTTCAAATTATATGACAAGATAAGGTTGCTAAATAGGTAATTTGAGTGCAACTAAATCATGCATAGCAAGGATAAGAGAGATTGAACATGCACCAATTAGACAAGCTATTTAGAGTGGTTCCACACTTCAAACTAGAAGTGTGTCAGTCCACTTGCCTAGAGAGGTCAACCTCTAGGACTTCAACCAATTGCACTCTTATATTCATTAATAAGACATACAATACATGACCAACAAAGGACTTACCTATCCAATACAAAGAGTCTTCAACCTTACCAAGGACTTACCCACTTTGCGAGAGTCTTCGGCCTTCTCCAAGGACTTACCCACTCTTGCACAAGTCTTCGGCCTTGCAGGAATTACCCACTCTTCTTAGATCTTCCGCCTTTGACTTCACCTTCACTCGGAGAAGCTTTCCACCAAGGACTTACCCACTTGAGCTTGAGTCTTCTGCCTTCTCCAAGGGCTTACCCACTCTAGCTCCAAGTCTTCAGCCTTGATCTTCACCAAGGGACTCCTTCCCTTGTTCTTCTTCACCTCTCTTGGACAAGAGAGAGAACCTTCATCTTCAATATAGGAAATGAGAGATGGGGAGGTGGTGGAAGTGAGAGCCTCACAAGATATACAAATAATACTAGCTCTCTTACAAATCTCCTACTCACTCTAATGGATGTAGCAAGTGATTAAGCTTAGAGAGAGAGAGGAGGCTGTAGGAAGCACTCAACTATAGAATAGGAACCTCACAAAGAGTTTGCAATGAATGCTCAACCTTGGAATGAAGCCCAAGGGGTCCTATTTATAGTTGGGGATGCCTCTTAGCCTTTGGGAACACTTAGGAACGAAAAATAGCCATTTTACAAGTTGCAACGGATCTATTTTGGGTCCCAACAAAGTCTCCAACGGTTGGATTTGCTTTTTCTGCATTCCAGTACAGTCTGATCGGCCGAGTTTGAATAAAGGCAACTCGGCCGAACCACTAAACGACAAGTCTGAAAGATAGACTGTCGGCCGAGTTCCCTTGGAGAAACTCGGCCGATCGGTCGACTTTCAACTTGGACCGATCAGTGGATCGGCCGAGTTTCCCACCATAGAAACTCGACCGAATAGGGATCGGCTGAGTTGGTAACTCGGCCGATTGCCCAGAAAATTCCAGAATATATGGATCGGCCGAGTTTGGAATTCGGCTGACAAAATCCCTGTTATGGGTATTTTGGAATTTTCGTAAAACTGTACAAATGATGGATTTTTGTGTCCCAATAATTTTTCTAAGCTTAATTACAAGTCATACAATCATTACAAGTGATTACAAAGCAATTCTAAGGTCATTTACATAGAGATCCCAAAATTGCACACTTGTAGCTATTTTGACTTGTCTTTTCTCCAATTTGATATGCGCAAGTTAGGGCATTTGGAGTGTGTCTAAACCTAATCTGAAATCACTCAATGTAGAATCATTAGACACCAATATGTGGAATGGTTAGTCATCATCAAAACAAGGGTTTAGTCAATTTAGACGTGAGTCAACATTGACCTAATTGACCTTGAGTCAACAAGAGTGAAGGAAGAAGAAGAAGAGTGAGTGGAGAGGAAGAGAAGAAGGAGAGAAGATGAGGGAGACACGTCAGTTTTATGGCTAATCAGTCGTTTGTAGCTTGACCCAACACCTGCATGCATAGTTACATTGGGAAAAGGGCACCGATAATGAAAATAGTTGCAGAAGATGAGAAGAGTTGGGGTATTTGTTGCATGACCAAGGGAAAGAAATCAAAGGGTGTTGGTGAAATATAATAATTATATTGATCCATTAAATTTATTTTAGAACATTGGTATTTCTAATTCAATTGGATGTGCACACATAAACTATTAACTTGAAATTTTGCATAGAAACTTTTTAAGGTAAGGAGCACAACTCTCAAATATATTTTTCCTTTTGAGATCATTGAGCTTACAATTTAATTAGTTGTATGTTGAGTCTTTATTTAGTATATTCATTGCTTTATTTTACCAAATTATATATTTCAAATCCATCCTTTCTCTAAATTCCTCAACTACCACACCAAGGAAGCTAAGATATGGTCAACTTAGAGATAAGCTCATCAATTGGCATTGTTGTTTCTTGGCCAAAAAATTTAATTGATCCTACAATTGTAGAAATTAAAAAAAAGCAAGAAGAAAATGAAAATCGCTAAATCTCAAAGTTGCCACCCAGTTTATACGTAAAACAAGGAAAAAATGAAGTTGGCATTTAAATAGGCGAGAAACACATAAAAACCATATTTTGACTCCACAATGGACATATAAGAAATGTATGCATTGATTCATAGGTTGGATTTAGCGACCCTATTATAAGTGGGAAGGGTTTTATCACCCACATCTCGCCCGACAATAGTATTGTAACCTTTTTAGTGGTCACAAATAAAAATAACAGTGATTGAGGTTGTTGCTATAAAAAAGGCAAAAAAAGATAGAAAGTGGTGTTTATGTTGGCAGACCTTTGGTTGTGGAGACAATTGCAGTTTTCCCATCATAGCACTAAAGGTCCTAGTTTTTAGGTGTGTTGTGGTGCCAATCACCTCAGGACCTCCCTCGATGAAGAACCATCATTAGTGATTAAGACTGATGTGTATGAAGAGAAACATGTGAGAGATATATTCAGTAGAGCAAGATTAGATCTTTGAGAAAGAGATTGAATATATGAACAATGATGGACAAATTAGAGAGGCAGTAGTGACTGATATGCATATAACAAAAAAACAACAATTATTGTTGAGTAACCTACCAATAGAGAAGGGATACTTTGATTACAAGTAGAAAATAAAGGAGGGAGATATTCATTTCTTTGGATTCAAGCGAGACAGAAGGGGTCTGGAATACGTTGGGTATGGAGTCTATTTATAGGTATATTTTAGGGTTCATGATTTTGGGCAGAATCTTTTGGAACATGATTCAGATAATAACGATGTGTCCCACGGAAGGGCACACGGATCAAGACATTCTACCATGTGTCACACGATGGATGGTTGCATCTGCTCGGTGGTCTATGGGTGGAAAAAGCCAGTCCCATTTTCCAAGTAATTTCACGAATGTTTTGACAAAAATTAGACAAAACTTGTGTAGAAATATATCAAAGTTTTGTCTCAAATTTTCCTAGAAAAGTAGTTGAGGAAAATGAAATATTCTATTTCAGAAAATTCAACTGGACAGTTTGTAAAAAATAGCCTATTTAAGGCGGAATTGAATGATAATTCCACTTTTGGTCCGAAAGAAGGTTATTTTGCATAAGGCCCCAACTTCAGTTAAAGTGGGTGAAAATGGATGGATTAGATAGGAAAAAATGTAGGAAGAGTGAAATGAGGGTGAAATGTGGAAAATGTGATGAAATACGCCATTATCCAGAGAATTAACATTTAAGCATGATTCTATGCTAAGTGAGCAAAAATGGGGCGTCAATAGGTATATTAGTCAATTCACCTACCGTGAAACTTTAATTAAAGAGGGTAACCCTTATCAGATGGTTTCATATGTATCTGGTATCCTTGCAAGGAAAAATTTCTATAAAAAAGAGATAAGTTTAGGGTCAAGGTTTGGGTATGCTACATATTTCTTCTTCTTCAATAATATTGACACTTGCATATGGAGACACAGTAGGCGACGAGACAACATATGTGGAGGCTAAACGGACCACTTTCATGGTAGAAGGAGGTGGATAATGGAAGGAGAGGGATGCTAATGCAGGGGTATCAAGCTTCCACTAAAGATAGGCTCGAGATGATATTTTATTAATGGATGAAGGGAAACAACAATGTTACGATGGAGTAGCATGGCTACCATGATTTTGTCATTGGATCACAAATACTATCAAGGGGTGGATTTTAAGGAGTCAAACCCCTATTGAAAGTGGCTCAAGGATTGTATTTATAGAACTGCACAGAAACAACAGGGTTGGCATGTGGGAGTCCAAAAATCATTGAATCGATGAGTGGGACCCATCCCACTATTAATGTAAATTAATCAAGCAAGTTCTCAATCACTTACTTTGCCGACATAGTCAATCAAGCAAAATTGACATGGCACTCGAACATGGTTGCTTAGAGGCAGACAAAGGAACAACTTCTAAACTCTAGCATCATGATGGTCGAGTGGTTCCACTCGAACATGTTGGTTGATCGTTCTTTTTGAGGTCAATCAATGCAGAGTTGGTGTGGCAGTCGATAGATGTATTGTTGTGACAATTGATTTTTCTTAGAGGTCAATTATGTTGGGTGGATGCATGGTGTCTATCGACCAGTGGACATCAGGCATGACAGTTGGATTACTTATTAGTGCTCAAGTGTGGCCTGGTTGAGCAAAGTTTGGGTTGGATGGAGATTGATCTTAGGCATGGTTGCTTGGTACATGGTTGTTTGATGCTTGATCATTAATGCTCAAGTAGTGGTAGTCAATGATCATCTAGAGGTTTAGCATCCAGGTGGTCGATTAAGGAGTTAACTTTGCTTAGTCAATAGACTTTTCCGTGGCTCTTGTCAATCACTTGCATTCCATGCATAACAATTGATCCTTATACATGCACGTTGATTGAGCTGAAATTACCTTTGGCAAATCAATGTTGGTGCAAATTGATTGGTATTGCATGCATGCACGTCGATCAAAACTTTGCTGCATGCAAGTCAATTAGTCCCTTTTGTCTTGGTCACAAAGTCGGCAACTTGTAGGACAGAGTGAAATAATTGTGGAAGAGAGAAAGTAGAAGTAAGAGAAAGAGTAGGTGGAAGAGATTAATGTTGAGAGAGAGGTGGGAATGGAAGAGTCATGGGAGAGGACATTTTAGAGACAAATTAATGTGAAGATAGACAATTTTCGAGAGGCTCTTAATTAATTTTTGGAATATTGCCTTAATGCCTTACTTCAATGAACTTTTACTTGCTGCCTCAGTTGCGTTGTGCCTGGACAAATTAATAGCTTTGACTATAATGTCCATGTGCTTTTCTCAATAGGAAATGGATAACAATGTTATGTTGGCCTTCATTTAATTAATATCCACTTTGGCTGCTCAACTACCTGACTGACCTAAATTGCATGTCTAAAAGGAGTGGATTCAGAGTAGTCAGAATTTAAAAAAAAAACCTGACTCTCAGGCCCCTGCAATGATAAACAGGGTCTGGTATAGTGATCGGGGTTTAACATAGGGATAAGGTTGGTAGTGTTAAGCGTACGAATTCTAGCACTCGTATACTCCATCTGAAGATGGTATATAAAAGGTGTTCCCTAAGGAACGGTAGAACGCAAACTAAAGTAGTTCAAAAGAAACAAGAACAACAAGAATAAAAGAAACAAAAGAAATAAGATGAAACAAGTATATGGGAGGAAACCCAGGTTGGGGTTCACCTACTAAAGCATCTCACCAACATGCAACATGAAGAGAGGAGAGAAGTACAACACGATGGAAATGATAGATCTAGAGAGAAGAGACGTGATACAAAATAATACTTATTCAGATCTGGATCTAACTTGTGGGTGGTACGGATGGTCTTCTTCTCTCGAAGAAGGAGTCTTCAGTCTTCTCTCTCCTCAACTTCTGCCTTTGGAGATCCAAGACTTATGGATGGGATGGTCAAAGGTGAATTTGGAACGTAGCAGCACTTCATGGTCCTTGGGATCTGATCTATGATATGATGATTTGACAAGACATGTGGGTGTGCTATTTATAGGCACATTCCACCGGCTTAGGCTTGGACTGCGATCACAGTCTTGGTTAAGTGAGGGGTGAGGCTGCGGTCATGGTCTATTCTTTATTCATCTTTCACCGCAGTTGATCTTAGTCACGTCCTGGTGACGACCGCGATGGAGGTCTGCTTGTACATTGCGTTCGGGCGGTCGAGGTCGAGGTCTTCCCACTTGGTCGCTGTTTGTAAGAACTCGTCAGTGACCGCAGTTTCCAGGTTGACTGCGGTCCTTCTTGATCGCATTCTTTCTTGATCGCAGTCTTTATCCACACTATGACCACTGGTCTATCTTTAAGGCACATGTTTCGGTCACGACCATCCTTGAGGTCATGGTTAAGCGATGATCGTGGTCTATAAACTAGCTACGATCCTTCCTTAACGCATGATGATCGTGATCTCTAGAGAGCTCTGGAACTGCGATCGCAGTTGAGATATAAGTGGACCTCGGTCGCGGCCCCTGAACCGCGACCTGGGTCGTGAATGTTCATGAAACCATGTAAGTGAGGCTTTAGTAAAAAAGATAAAAAAATTATGTGAAAAGATAACAAAAGATATACTAAAAGTGGTGCAAAATATATATAGAAAGTACATAAAATAGAGTGTTACTAACTCCCCCAAACTTAGAATCAATTCTATCCTCAGGCTAAGTGTATGTTCGAGAACTCAGAGAGAGAATGAACAATCTTAAAAGACAACATTATAACATGACTACAATATCTCATTCTTGCATCAAGACTGTTGTTGCATGTTTCCAAACCCTTAGGTCTCATTCCTCCCCCTCAACTGGAGTTGTATAGCTTCATTTCCCTATCATTACCTTCAATTGTAAAAGTCTCGTCCTTCTCTACTTATCACCCCCTTCCCTTAGGTAATGATCATACTAATGCCCGATCTTTTTTGAGGGGTATCTTTCACACCAATTCCTTATACTTGACCCTATGCTAATGTGTTCGGGTAGGATTAAGGCTTTAGATGTTTTCCTCTTCCTCGTGAACTCCTCACCCACAATTGTCGTAAGAACAATGTTGCCCTTTTTGGGCTTCTAACTTTAAGTCATGTGGTTTTGTGAGTTTTCATTTAGGATTAGAGGTGTGTAAGTTTGGCTTCAAGATTCTAGTTACGGGCACGACATATCTGCATTCATGAGTGCAACAATATACCGGTCGTGTGAAAACTTTTGGCATCTTTTGGGCACAAATCTCATTATTTTTTTCTTTCTTTTTGGTTTTTTACATATCCTTTTAGGCTTGGGTGCGAGGGATTTTTACTTGGTCTTCTGGGCGGCCAAGCCTCTATTAGATATGCTTTGAAAAGGGAGGTCGTTTCCCTTTCTACGAAGATTAGGATTTTTTGGTCAACAGCATCAGGTGAGGGTGGTTGGTCAGGAGTATGACTAGGTGAAGTTCTCTAATCTCCGAGGGTTTCATGAGTTAAGGTTGTCACATTTACAATGTCTTATTGCAAGAATGAGGTAGAGCAGTATTGCTATCACTTGCTTTACTCGTATATACAAGTATATGTTGCTCATGTATTTCTCTTCTAAGAGGGCATAAACACTACAATCAAAAAAATTAGCAAGAGAGGAGGCGAGCTTCTTTAAATTAAAAGGTAGCTTTAGCAAAAATTCAAAATTTTGAAAATTTCATCAAAAATTTTAGAGGTAAAAAGATGGTAAATGTACCTCTATAGCCCATTTATGACTCCTCCCCCAAACTTATCCTACACCACGTCTCGGGGTGTCAAAATTTGAGCAAGATGTATAAAAATGCTTTCTTTATTTGGAGGCCCACTTGGACTCGAGGAGCATGCTTGCGTATATTCCTCTTACTACGTGGTATTGTTCATATTGCATGTTTTCCACCTTGAAGCCAATAGTGTCTATGACCACCATCCAGGATAGACAAAATAAGACACAGTCATTTGATAGGGGCACATGCTGGGGGCTCCTATGGCAGAATTGTGTCTTCTTGAAGTCTTTTCCTGTTGAATGGTCGTACCCTCTGTAGTGACTTCGTATCATGTCGACGATAGCCTCGGTGCATGTGTTTGCCTTTTCTTCTGTTGGCATCTTTGTTGTTGTTATATTAGTCTTCTTTTTCTTCTGTCGGTTCTCTAGTTCTTTTCATTCCTTGTCGAGCTTTCGGCAGTCTTCTTCTAAGCATTGGCACTCTTCTTGGAGGTTAGCCATTGTTGTGTCATATCCCCGATGCATGTGCCCATTGTCGGCTTGGATGGCATGCCTCTCTTTTTGTAGGTCTTCCATCTTGTCCTTCATGTTCTTTAGCATCCCCATCATTATCCATTGGTTGCTTATAACTCAGGGAGTGCTTTTGTCCTTTTGTCAAGAACATGTACTTGCGTGGTTATCACAGATAAAGAAGAAGAGATTGTTTTATTTATTGTTCTAGTTTGATGCATGTGTTCCCACATAGCATCAAACCGTGTACCTAATGCACCTCTGAAGGAAGGTGCACGTTGTTGCTGCTGGTGCAGCTGATGTTCCATGTGAGTCATTGTCGAGCTTGGCACCATAGGTTGTGGAGGCAGTGGCGGTGGACCTTATTCTTTCTCCTTTGGCTCGTCTAGTGGGTCCGCCTCTACTCTACTGAGTCTCATATCTGGTACAGCCTGAGAGCCTTGTCCTTCTGGCTTTGCCTCCGGTTCCATGTCGGGTTACATGTTTTCTGCTGCGCCCTTCTCTTTTTCTACCTTTGGCTCCATAGTAGTTGCTTCTATGAGTGGCTTAAGAGGTGTGGGTTCTAGAATTTCCACTAGTTCTTCTCGAGGTGGAACCATGGGGGTGGGTTGTTGTGCAATTGTCGGCCTTTCGATTGGAGGTGCAGTTGTATATGTCGTTTTCTTTTTTTGCACCGCCGACTTCTTCTGAGGCTCTTTGCTCTTTTCCTTTTTCAATGTAGCTTGGGCACTGCTTTCTCCAACTGTAACTATTGGATCTGTACTCGTGCTGGCCTACAATGTCCCAGAGCACATCTTTTTGATGTCGTCGTGGGTTGGCCACAACTTGTGGGCATCATAGAAAGCCATTTCAGGAAGGGGAAGTAATCTTTTTGACCCGCTTTTCTTGAAGTACAATTCTCCCCCTTCTGCACCAGAATACCCGTGTTGATTAGGGACTTTATGTCTATTCTTTTTTGTCCCTCCGTTTCTTTATACTTATGTACCTCTCATTCGTCCATTAGGTATTCAGCAATTCATGTTATCTGGCCTCCCATGTAGTACGCAGAGTTTCTCTTTCCATCCCCGCATACTATTGTTGATATATGCTCGATTAGTATCTTCCCGATATTAACTGGCTTTCTATTGATCATTGACCAGATGAGGAACGAATCTCCTTTTCTAATCGTTCCTATTTCTGACCTCGCATAGATCGTGTAGGCAGTGATTTTCTACATTGTGCGAATAAATCACGATGTGATAAGCGAGGCCTTAGAGTTCTTTGAGTTGTTCTCCTCCTCCCCAATCAACTCTTCCCGCATCTGGTTGCTCTCATAGGTTACTGCTTCTTTTTTGCTTGGGGCGGCAGAGCAAGCTTTGGCTTGTTCCTCTGTCTCCGTAAATATTTTGTTCAGCATGGTTTCTGTGATTATGTGAGGCTCGCCTCCTAGCCTCACATGTAGTTTATAGTCTCCTCCTCCTACCCTTCTTGTTTCACTACTGGTAGTGACCTTCTTAAGTGAAGATAGGAATTTTGTGGTCAGCTTCTTGTAGGATTTCAGCTCTGATGTGCATAAGGTGCGTAAGTTGGCACCTTCTAGGAATTTCACCGTCATGTTGTAGATTCCCATCTTTTTGAAATATTCTATGTCCAGGTAACAGGTAGGGAAGAACTCCTTGTTTTGGTACATACAGTCATAGTAGACTGGTGCACGACGTTCTTGGGCACGAATGGGGGTTCTCCGGATTATGCAGATGTCTCCCTAAGACTTCCTTGTCTTTGCTTATCTTTTGTTCCCTTGGCTTCTCAACACCTAGTGGTTTTATCTTTTTTCTGCTCTGGGACCCCTTTGGTGTAACCTTTCTCTTCTTCCCCTTGATTCGACTCTCTGACTCCCCAGGTTGATACTCTGAGGTCTCTGTCTGCTCAGTTGGTTCTGTTTCGCGAGTAGAGTCCTTCGTTGTCATGTTCCCTAATATTCTTTGGTACTATTCTAACCTTAGCTGCACCTCAAGTCATTTGGCCTCTGGGAGAGAAGTATTACTCTTGAGTGCTGCTATTAAACTCTCCACTGTCTTCTCCACCTCCTTTAGGGATGTTTCCTTCTTGAAGATGGAGTCACTGTTCTCTGAAGAAGACATTCTGCATGGTTTCAATAATGCATAAGTTTATAATCTTATTGCAATTATCTGGGTTTGTATTCAACAATTTTTTAATTATTAAGTTTATTAATATATATATGGGACTGCGACCCACAGTGTTGTGAGTAACTCAGACGAATTGCGATTACAGTCTCTGAAGGAGATCGTGGTTGTGGTTTACTGAGAAGGGATCGTGGTCGTGGTTTACCAAGAAGGAATCACGGTCGTAGTTTACTGAGAAGGGGTTGTGGACGCAGTTGGGGCTGTGATCGCGATCTTCTTCCTTACTATGGCTAGGTCACAGTTTAAGGGACCACGACCTCGAGTAGTGCTCTCCTACACCGCGACCTGTGGTGGAACTGGTAGTTGGAGTGCACACCGCGCCTTGGTTAGGGTTTACGAGCACACCGCGGTCACAATTGTAGAGGTGGTGACTGCGAGCCGCGGTCTTTCTTCTTTCAACTACTCTGATTCCTATCTATGTCCGTTCATCTGCTCTTTGCTAAGCCGATGGGCAGTTGTCCATTATTAATGTTTTTAGGGTTTTTAACTGTTAATTGCAAATGTTGCCATAAGGTGGTTAGGGTAAAAGGGAAAATTGGGCAATCCGTTGAAGGTGCAACTTACGGCTGTCGAAAAACGAAATGAAAAGAATCAGTTCATGTGATAGATTAAATCAGAGGCGACAAGGTTATTCGTCGATTTAGAAGTGCAAAAGGGGTTTTCTTGTTACCTTTTCGATGGTTGCGACGGTGGAATCAAACACAGTGGGCGTGATAATCGACTTCACTATGGCAGCAGGTCGTCGATCGCAGTCAAAGTGGAGGTTAGGGTTTATCTTAAACTCGAGAAAGCTATGAGTGAAAAGAGTCTGAGAGACGAGGGTTTAAGGACATATATACTAACATAACCGTGACCAAATAATCAAAAGGGGGGGAGAAACCCCAGTCGCGGTGATCATAAGAAACAACTGCAGTCGCGGTTTGCTGTGAAGAACAACCGTGGTCGCAATTCTCTACTGAATCAAAGATGACCTCGGGTCGCGGTCGAGGTTCCTGGTAGCATGTACCGCGGGTCGTGGTCTTGCGTGATGCAAGTGCTATACCGCGACTGCGGTCCAGACCATGATTAGATCAAAACAAAGGGTGTTTCCTTAGGTAACTCATCAACTACACAAAAAAGATGGATATGTACATTACTAAAAGGGGAGAAAACTAAAACACACAAAGGGAAGAGAAAACAAGGCTTAAGGAAAAGTCAAAAACTTGGGTTGCCTCCAAGAAGTGCTTGCTTTAAAGTCTCTTAGCTAGACTTCATAAATCTTCACTCCTTGGGTCCTGCAGTTGGGTGTGGCAACTCTTTATTCCTTTTCTCATTTGGCTGACCTGGTCCTCGAAATTGACCTCAGATCTTCGCACAAAGGCCTCATCTTCGTAAATTCTTTTTACCCTGTGGCCATTAACCTTGAAAATTCTAGTTTTCTCTCCTTGTATTTCCATCATTCCTTATGAGTAGATATTCACCACAGAGAAAGGTCATGACTGTCTTATTCTAAGCTTTCCAGGGAAGAGCCTAATGCTAGAATTAAAGAGAAGTACTTTGTTTCCTTCATGAACGTCCTTGTTCTTTAGGTGGGCATCATGCCACACCTTAGTCCTTTGTTTGTAGATCCTCACATTTTCATAGGCATGTAACCTCAGCTCTTCGAGCTCTTATAGCTGCAGAAATCTTTTCTGTCCTGCCTTTTCTAGGTCCATATTCAGAAACTTGATCGCCCAAAGGGCCTTATGTTCGAGCTCCAAAGGTAAATGGAAGGACTTGCCATAGATTAATCTGTATGGTGTCATGCCTATAGGTGTCTTATAAGCAGTTCTATAGGCCCAGAAAGCATCGTTAAGCTTCATGGACCAGTCCTTTCAAGTGCGACTAACCATCTTTTTCAGAATCTTCTTAATATGCCCATTAGATACCTCTACTTGTCCTGAGATTTGAGGATGATAGGGTGTATCAACTTTGTGCTTTACCCCGTACTTCTTTAATAGAACTTCTAACTGCTTCTCTCCAAAATGTGATCCCTCATCGCTTATGACAGTGTGAGGCACTCTGAAGCGTGGAAAATGGTTTTCTCAAATAGCTTGATCACAGATTTGAAATCACAAGTTTGGGTCACTATGACCTCTACCCATTTTGACATGTAGTCAACATCCACTAAAATGTAATGATAACCTTTTGATGACGGGAAAGGACCCATGTAGTCTATCCCCCAAACATCAAAGATTTCTACTTCTTCCAGTTGGCCATAGGCATCTCGCTCCTTTTACTGATATTGTCGGTAAGTTGGCATTCCTTGCAAGCTTTGACAAAAGACGTTGCATCTTTGAACATGGAGGGCCAGTAAAACCCATACTGAAGAACTTTTGTTGTTGTTCTTTCCCCACTATGATGCCCTCCATATGGTGAAGAGTGGCATTCTCTCAAGATCAGTGGGACTTCCTCCTCCGGTATACATCTTCTATACAAACTGTCAAAACATTTCTTAAATAGCAGTGGGTCATCCCAATAATAATTTTTGACATCGAAAAAGAGCTTCTTTTTTTGTTTGTATGTTATATCCGGCGACAGCTGACCACAAGACAGATAGTTACAAATATCTCCAAACCATGGTAGACTTGGCTCGTCAGACTGAGCCATTAACAAAGCTTCATCAACATAGTTGTCATTTACGGGCAACTGGTTCTCTTCATCGCAAACTATTCTTGACACGTGGTCTGCAACCACATTTTCTTTTCTTTTCTTATCAATTATTTTTTGATCAAATTCTTGTAACAGTAGGGCCCACCTCAACAGTCTTGCCTTTGTGTCCTTCTTTTGCATCAGATAAAGTATATCCCCATGGTCAGTATCGACCTTTAACTTGGCCTCTATAAGATATGATCTGAATTTGTCGAACACGAAGACAATCTTTAACATCTTCTTCTCAGTAGTAGTGTAGTTCACTTGGGCTTTGTCCAACGTACGACTGGCATAACATATTACATGGTGCTTCTGATCTTTCTTTTGCCCTAGGACTGCACCTATGTCATAGTCACTTGTGTCACACATTATTTCAAAAGGTAGCTCCCAATCTGGAGCTTGCAAGATCGGTGCAGAGGTTAAGGACTCTTTTAGGGTCTTGAAAGCTTTTAAACACTTATTATTGAACTCAAACATTGCATCCTTAATCAACAAATTTGAAATGGGCTTCAATATCTTTGAGAAGTCCTTAATGAACCTCCTGTAATATCCAGCATGACCCAGAAAACTCCTTACTACTGTCACTGACATTGGTGGCGGGAGTTTGGAGATGGTCTCGATCTTGCTAAGATCCACCTCAATACCTTTCTTGGAGATCTTGTGCCCTAG